>VXAV01006379.1:241562-251673 GCA_013399715.1 Alectura lathami | reverse complement strand
TGTTTGCCCTAGGAGATCACCAGAGCAAATATTAATGCTGTTTTTAAGAAAAATCTTGATAATTTTATTATCTATAGCATTATTTGTATTTTAATATGCACTTTAAGATAATAATGAAGATAAAGCACTATTGTGCTTATTGTTACTAAGCTGATTGTTAGCAGACTCAAGAAGGAGCACTTGGCGTGCTCACTTGGGGTGAGCTACTACTAGTTTAAGTGAAAAAATGTTGCTTGCTTCTTCACACATATAGTTCTTTTTACTTTAATAAGACTATTTATAGTATTTGTTTAAATACAGCCTAGAACTTTAGATCTCAAACTATTGCGGGAGATTTATGTTCTTATTAAGGCTTTGGAGGGACTATCAGCATTTGGTTATCTGCACTGAGAATCATTATTTTCAGTGCAAGATCTGTCTCACCCGCCATTAGCAAGCTGAAATTTTAGGCAGTTATTCATAGTTAAATCTCCTATAATCAAAGGCAAAGAATACTTGCTTTCAGATTGATGCTGCCAATCTTAAGAGAGACATGCAATATATATGGGATGCACTGCCCTCTGGGTGAACCTCACTGATTTCCAGATGCCTCACTTAACAGCTACATAGCAAGTCACTGAATGGCTTAAAAACGGCATACCTCCTTAACTGAGAGCTGTGTCATGCAGTCATTTGGCCAACAGGCATAATGTTGTACCAATATTCAATAGTTTTAGAAGTGTGATGGACATATAGAGGGCCTGGAATGCAGCTAAAAGAGCATTATTTTAGTATTACTCTAGTACTTAATATAGTCGCTCCTTATCTGCCCTTTGCTGAATAATAGGCATGAATTCCTAAAGGGACATTTACATCTCCCAGTTTAATCTCTTGCATAAAACAGATCCTAGCACTGAGGAACAGAAGGCAGGATGAACCATTTACTTCTTTCCACAGATGCAGGAATCAAAAAGAACCTTGTCTGAACCAGAAGACAGACCTTCTATTTCACACTCCTAAACACCAGAAAACCTCAGGAACATTTACTAAGCTTAAGACCCCTTTAACCACAAATTTGGCTACAAGTTACCTGTCTTGGTTGAAGCACAGCATTTGAGAAAACTATCTGAGCTCAAGCTAAAGTCTTTAGTTAGATAATGCAATTATTCCTCTGGAAGTCTGTCTCCACTTGTAACCGCCCTCATTGCTAGGAGAGTGCTCTTCATTTGAATTTGCCAAGATTCAGCTTCCAGCTGTTAACTTCCAGGAAGGCTATTGTGGCTTCTCCCTTAGAAACAAAGAGCTCTTTAAGCTTAGCTTTTTTGTCTCTCCATTGTAATCAAACCACCACTTAGTCTTTTTTTTTTTTTTCCCTAACGGGTGTGTCAATACTGACTTCAATGGGAACAGGATTGAGTTGTTAATTTCAGACCAGTCACTGAAAATATTTTTCTTATCGTCAGTTTTGCTCCATCACATGTACACATTAGCTTATTATTCTTGTGCTGCTCACATGCTGGGCTGTGGGTTGACACTGTTTTTGTTCTGGAGAAGAAGGAAGCTCTGAAGCATTTGTTTTGGGGAAAAACATGCAAAGAATAACATAAATTTCTTAAGTAAAGAGGAAGAAAGACTTCACGAAAATTAAATATTGGATTTGTGTACTGTAGAAGAATCTTTTTTTATGTCTACGCCTTATCTGGCTTCATCGGAGCCAAGTCTTTCAGAATGGTAGAGCAGTATTTATCTTTGGAAACCACTAATGAAGTCATACATGTAAAAATAAGTCTGTTTCACTGTTTCTAAGTTTATAAACACTGACTTAGATTGTGCCTAAATGTGCCTGGCTGGCACATCGTAGATAACCAGAAATGACACTTATGACTCCAGTTAGCAGATAAATGGCAGACGGTTAAATATGATCATTGCTAAAAAGGAGTTAATGCCTCCTGGAAAAGAAACTAGACACTCATTTACAGCTCAAGGGTCTCATTCTTTTATACTGTAAACCGTGTTGGCAATTAATAAAATCTATCTTTTTACACATTATACTAAATCACTTTCTTCCAAGCTAAATTAAAGGTAATATTTCTGTTAATGGCACTTTATAGGTGCCTAATTTAACCAGTGTGAGAATGATGACCTTAAAGCACTCATGCAGAGATTTAAACAGAAAATGAGACCATTGCAACACTTAATTTCATTCCTGTCTTTTCTGCTGCCACACATGGTTCAAACCCTCTCAAGCATTTTCTGTGTGAGTGTTATGTGATTTATTTATTTGTTTGTTTGTTTGTTTTTCTGGGAGAGGAAGTCTCTCTTTTACCTTTTGTTTTTCTCATAGTACTTAGTTCATATTTATTTATTTGGTAGGATGTACATCGTACAGAATGAGAGAACGAGGTGAGGGAGCTGAACATCCTGTTGATTCATCTCTCAGCTCACATACTGCAATCTACAGCAACCATCTGGATGAGATTGCAAAACAAAGTGTTACCTTACAAAACACATAGTCCTGGCAATACTATAGTCTAACTTCTGTGAAATGAATTGTGCAGACTGAAGAGACTCACCAGCAGTATTAATGGTAGCTGTGTTGACAGCATTGCCTGAGACAGAAGTCTGTCAGGCTTTGGCTGGAATATACACAGGCGAACAAAACCAGGTGAAACTTCTGGCAATTCCATGAAACTGCATTATGCTCAGGAGCGCGCATATATGAAGTACAGCAGGAGCTCAGTGCACTGATCAGCGCGAACAAGGAGTTACCTTCTGGGGCACTTTCATGACAACTATTTTGATGGAGTAAAGCTCNNNNAGAAAACCCCCAATTTTGTTTTTTTTTTTTTTTTTTTTTTTTTTTTTTTTTTTAAGTTAAAATAGCTATCAGATTCCAAAGTTGTTGCTTATAATGCCGTTGTAATAAACCAGGGCAGTATTAAAGTGTGAACATCTCCCTTTACTTAGCTTAACTGGGACATGATCAAGTGAGGCAGGATAAACAAAGCGAGTACTGGAGCACAAAGCAGATATGAGACATCTACAAAAAGATCCCCTCAGCCAGCTGTAAGGATAGGGAAGTAGTTTATTCTGTTCCTTTTATATCTTCAGTGGGCACAAGCTTTAATCCAAATATTTCTTACACTTCTTCCTCTTCAAGAATACATGTTCTATGTTCTCTTCTCATGTTTGTATCATAGTTACCGGATTTTTAAGAACGTAATGATCGGCAGAAAAGATTACCAAGCTCTACTAGGGGAATATAATTCGTTTAGTGAACATTAGCGTGTCAAATCTACTCACTATTGCATTCATGCTTCTATGAATTGCTTTGAAAATTAAGAAAGGTTTTTTTAAATCTTCCTGTCAGTGTCAGGAGCCATAGTACAGCGAGCTGGGACTGCATTCTGGTATGAAACATAGAGTAAGATTAAAGTGAAACTTCTTGACTTAGCCAAATATTGGAGATTTCATTGGGCACCTATTTCAAGAAGAAAGCATATACTCATTGCAGTATTGATGGTTTGCTTGACTACCTTTTCTTGTGTTTTTGATGGAAGAACAAAGGAATCAGGAAAAAAAAAAAAAAGGAAAATCAGAGAACCTTCTCCCAGTTCTAAAACAGGTTGAAATACCTCAGCTCTGTTCACGATGACCCCAATGACAAAACCTAGTTAGCAGAGGCCTTCTATGAAACAGCATGTACTCCACAACAGAGCAGTTTTTAATCGTGAAAGAAGTCCCATAGCTGCAAAATTTTGATAGAAGAGTAGATGCACCCAGAAACTTGTGCTAAGATCTCAAACATTTGTATCCTAGATTTTGGATGTATCTGTCCCTGGCAAAGGGAACTAATAGGAAAGTCCAGAACATGGAGCTATTCTGACAGAAAAGTCAAGACTTTACAAATTTATTGTACAGAGCTGAAAATCCCAAGATCGTCTCCTTTTTTNTCTCTTACACCATTTAGAGGAAGTTAGTCAATTCAATAGAATTCTCCCCTTTCAGATCAAGAATTTGAAACCTGTTTACCTGTGGAAACAAGGGCCAGATAATCCCTTGGGCCATGTGAGCTTTCTTGTCTCTTTATCTGCCATTATCACCCCAAACATTTAAACTTTTGGGTGAATTTGAACCAAATCTATCACCTATGAAGAGATTTCAAAAATATGAAGTTCCTGTAAAAATAATGAAAATATGTAGCTGGATAGACTTCATAGTAATTTCTTCCCAAGGGAAAGGAACTGATATGATGGTGAAGGATTTAAGAAAGTTCCATTTGGAATCTGTACATTATTAGACATCAGAATTGGCATTCTGCAGTCAAGATGTCTTTCCTCAGGAATTTAACAATGTAAAAGCACTACATGAAGCTTTTCCAGCAGTTAGTGCAGACAGTCCTATAGCAGACACAGTTTCCAGAGATACTACCTGAGAAGCTTTAAATCCATACTGCCAGGAGTGTAAGGGTTTAGGGAGACTCTAGGAGACATTCTGGTAACACAGAATGTTATCACCCACACTAGAAAAGACTCTGTTCATTTTCTTACATTCATTCTCCCTTTTCCTTTGAGCAGGGAAACCTGAGAAGTTGCTTTGTCTGTCTACAATGTCCTCACTCCTCATTAGATCAACCCACAAAGCAACTGAGAAAACAACCTGTCCTTTAACATTTACAAAGATCTTATTTTCCTCCCCAAAGTACTGCATTTTAAACTGTCCTCAAAATTATGCCAGCTTATGGATGCATGAAATTAAAGACCAGCCACAGTGGTTAGCTTTGGAATCTTCACATGCACAAACTAAATGTTTTCCTAATTCACGTTTTTGTAACTAAATACTACTTTAATAAATCATCTGGTTCAGGTCTAGAAAGTGCAGTTGGAACTGTCAGCTAATGCTACTTCAGAGCACTTGAAGGTTCAATGGATTATTCAAAAAGGCACTGAATTCTTCCTGTAGCAGCTTGTTCATCACTCCCATCTAGTTTTTCAGAACTAAAGCTTACAGAATTCAGCAGTCTTTTTCTTTAAGTGTGTAGTTGACAGTGTAAAAGTTAGAAACGTAATCTGAGAGGTATATTTGTTAAAAGGATACTCAAATGTATACTTAGGCTGTGTCGCTGGGACCAAAGCACAGACAGTCTTACATGTTTAAACGCATTCCTGACATAACATTGGCAATTGCACACATTAAGCAATTGCTAAGGAATAGTTATTCACTTGAGTAGATCTATGAATTTCAGAATCTGCTAGACTAATACAAGTATTCAGCCTTCAAAGGGGTTGAAAGTACATCTAGACAAGTGAATTTAATGCTCCTGGTACCATTCTCTTGTCCTGAGACCAAATGACTCAGAATGGTCTGCATCCATATGATAAAAACTTCTTCCCCTTTTAAATGCTATTGTTACACCCAAAATACTTACTGGATACTGGATACTTACTGCCACCAAGATGATTAAGGGAGTGGAGCATCTCCCTTATGAGGAAAGGCTGAGGGAGCTGGGTCTCTTCAGCTTAGAGAAGAGGAGACTGAGGGGTGACCTCATTGATGTTTATAAACATGTAAAGGGTGGGTGTCAGGAGGATGGAGCCAGGCTCTTCACTGTGACATCCAGTGACAGGACAAGGGGCAATGGGTGCAAGCTGGAACATAGGAGGTTCCGCTTAAATATGAGGAGAAATGTCTTCACAGTGAGGGTGACAGAGCACTGGAACAGGCTGCCCAGAGAGGTTGTGGAGTCTCCTTCTCTGGAGACATTCAAAACCCGCCTGGATGCGTTCCTGTGCGATCTGCTCTAGGTGTTCCTGCTTCGGCAGGGGGATTGGACTAGATGGTCTTTCGAGGTCCCTTCCAATCTCTAACATTCTGTGATATAGTCTTTGGGCATATTCTAAACCCAAAACTGTTCAGGAGATCACTAGCTTGCACAAACAAAATCCCTGATTGTCTAAACTCTCACATCCTATGACACATTTCATATCAAGAAACCCACCTGCCTATGTTTCACTTACACTACAGGCACAGGTATGGATCCTTCTTGGGCAGAGCATGGATGTCCTGGACTTGCTAACTCCACATTTTCATATTTAAGGGAAGTTTGCATTCTTCTTTATTAATATGGATAACATCTGTGAATTTGACAAGAAAACATTCTATGAATACAGTGAATAAATTAAGATCCAACATGTTCACAATGTATCAGTAGTGGATGGTGATGAATGGCGCAGAAATCAAAGAAAAGCTGAAAGTGAAAGCTATGTATTATTGTGAAAAGCTTCAGATACCTAAATAAATTCCAGCGATTGATATGATGTGCTTGGACACTCGATGTCCAAGCATCAATTTGATAATGAGAGCTATAAAGCAAAATCTAAAGCCACGAAGATTTGAAGGTAATATATACCCAGAAGAGAAATGAATTTGTGGGTTTTTTTGTTTGTTTGTTTGTTTGTTTTTAACTATAAATATGACATTGCTACAATTAAATTGAATAATTCCATTCCAGCAGTGGATTGCCCATCCCTAGAATTTCGTGACTAAGAATTGGTCTGGTTTTCCCTCAGTTTCTCACAGTCCCTAATGTAAGGATGTCTGATACTGAGTCTTTCTGATTTCACAATTCATGACTTCATGAATAATCATGCAATAGCCAAACAAAACTCAATTATTCATTTCATTTGCTTTGTGAAAGTCCTTAAAGTGCATTCAGTGATGAAGGTTCTGCATCTTTTGCTAAGGATATATTTTTAATTCTCATTTTCCTTGTGTTTGTTTTCTTGCCAATCAGAATATAGTAAAAACAGAAGTTAATGGGCTGGGATTTGTGTTTGATCTGAAAATAGGCCAAAAATACTCCTAACAATGAAAATGGCATTCATTAATATTTGCCAAAATTGTTGAACCACACTTGCTACTGTTTGACTTAATTTATTAATAACTGACAAGCACTCTAACAAGGTTTTCTGGCAGGAATGAAACAAAGGAAATGAGCCAGAACAAGTGTAATCAAGACATGTAAATGAACTTTAGGATAAAAACATGGTATGTTTGAACTTAGTATGAAATATGGACAATTTCCTCCAGGAACTCTGCAGGTGGAGGAAGAAACACTGAGATCTTCTGTGGAGAGGCAGGAAAAAGAAAGACAAGTCTTCACAGGGAAACAATAGGATTGTCTCACCCACTCTATCAAGCTCATGTCATTGCAAATGGCTCAGCACTGTGTTCTGACATTTAGAAGTTACAGGCTTTCTTCCACATTTTCAATTAAAAAGATTTAAATGATTTTAGACAGTACATGGAGTTCTGCAAGACACTATTTCGCAGTTATTTCATTTAAGTGTCCCTGTGATGACTGTGGGACTCAGCCATAAGTGACTGCAATTTAAAGGCAAAGATGTTGCAAGAGGACTGGGTCCTTAGCCCAAGTCATGAAGTATTCCCACTCACCATGATTTGGCCCAGTTTCACTAAGATTTGGAAACATTCCCTGACAGCTTGTTGGCCTCATACTCACTCTCATTTATCTGAAATTCTTACAGTTCTGCAAGTGCAGAAATTGTGAATTTTTGAAGCTTGCTTGAATGTGAGTTTTGCAGCTAATAGCTAGCTGTAGTAAGTTTTGTGTCTGTTGTAGTCTGTAACATGCTTCCATTTACAACTCTTCTCTTGGATTGAATGATATCACTCCAGAGTCCTTCTCTTCCTATGGTTTAGGTCTTTCACTCCCTTTTAATCTGGAGAGTTGGCTTGTGACTTGCAGCCTGATAATAGCTAGCCCAAAAAGTCAATGCAAAGAGTAAGTGCCAGCCCATCTGGGCTTTTGTGCTTTGATGAACTGATTAATATAAGGCTTGTTCATAAGCTCACACTTCTGAGTACTTGGGCCAGCAATAGCTCTGACTTTGGTGGCAGTCTGTCTGTAGATAACACAACATGGAATGTGTCCCCAAGAGGTACTTGTGTCATAGTGGAACCTATTAAAAAATAGCCTGATGTTCTTTAACAGCTTCGGTGTTCAGGCTGCTTCTAATGCTAAATAAAATGGGCTCACTCACTGTTCCTGAGGTCAGCTGGCACAGCATAACTCAAATTCTCTCCCTGTCCCCCCAAATAGGAGGCCTCATCCAGCGTACCTGCTAGGGCAGACAAGCCCTAAACCAAGACACTGCCTGGAGGAATGCTTGCTGGTCTACTCCAAACTCTGCAGGAAGCTCTCTTCATTTGATGTGTGTGGATCAAATGTGGCCTAGCTGGAATCACCTGTGGCTCTACAAGGCAGCAGAACAGAGCTAATGCAGCTCTTGCTGCACACAAGGGCATCCTAAACCTGACCTTCGGCTTGCAACATGGACAGAAATTGAGTGTAAGGATGCCACAGTGAGGATGGGTTTCACCAAGCAAATTCCTGTCTCTTTATACCCCTCACGGTATCGATTTGTTTGCTGATATCCCAGCTCTGACTTCCTTTTGGAGTATTTCAAATGCATTTATAGATAATTTATGAAGTTCTTTTTCGTTACTGGAGCTAACACTAAATGTGGACAGCTATTTACAGCTGCTCCAGGCAGACAGTCAAATAGGAATAGCAAGGTGATTCCTACACCACGTCTTTTGGAGCCCTTCCACCATAAATATTTCACATCGTGCAATGAGAATCAATTTTTAAAAAACTGAAGCTAAAACATACACTCTATAGCAAATTAAGATTAGAATTAAGGAAAGTTGGAAACTATATTCATTTAAACACAATTTATATGCCTAATTTCCTGCATGTCACTCCCAGATAATAAATACTTTTCTTCCTGGCTTAGAAAAGCTGAGGGGGGGAAAAAAAAAAAAAAAAGTTAATTTAAGGCTCATTAGTTTATTTTTAGTAGCTGGAGATCTGAGGGATTTGAAAACATTTCCCTTTTCTAATAGAACATCCCTTCCTGTATACCAAGGATGTCCACTGACCTCACTCCCTTCTGGAAGGTGCCACTGATCCATGACAGAAATCCTGTGAGGGCTTTGAAAGCTAAATAGGAACCAGAAAAAGTATTATCATGCTTAACTGATTATAACATTAGAAATAAAGTTCAACTTTGAGTTTGGGGGAGAAGGAGTAGTGCCTGAAACAAACAAGCACTTCCTGTGTTTGCCTGGAAGAAGCCAATCTTCCCTCTGCTTATATAATAAGAACATTACTAGCTAATTTGCCAGTAGCTGAAAGGGATTTCTGCTTTTAGCTCTGTGTCTGTGGCAACTGTTTTGTTTTAAACGAAAATTAAATGGGAACATACAGCTAAAATGTTAAGCCATAGTTGAAGTGCATTAATGGTAATTACTTTTTTCTTTCACTCATCATTTTGACAGAGAAATCCATTACTCCTCCATCTCCATGTTTCTACAAATTACTCTTCCCTGTGGATGTGCAGTGACAGAAGGAAAACATGGCTTTGTTCTATACGTTTTTCTTCAATGCAGGCCTATTCCCCCTGTATTCCCTGGGAACAGAACCAAAAATTTCAATAAAATGTATAAACGGTTTACTACTTTGATAGGGATAAAGGGAAATAGGCATCAAGTACTGAAATTAATGCCTGTTAGTGGGAAACGTAACTGCTTGGTTTTGCTTATGACCATATATTAATTCTGCTGATTTATTTCAAACTGCTTGCCTTGCAAGTGAGAAATACTTTCCTGAGAACAGAAGATCCTTTTATGGGTCCTATCACTTTGAAACATGGCACTTTAATTTCTTTGCTAAAGATCTTTTCCAATATGCTGTGGCAGTCAGGGAAACCAAAGTATCCCTACAGATCCAAGAAAGCCTCCTCACTTCTTGGTTGATGAACTCTAGTGGACCAGTATAAGAAAACGCTTATAAAATCATTTACTATTCAGAACTAGCTATTTTATAGACAGAAGGAATCTGCAGCCAAAGCAATTTTTCCCTGCACTGTGGATGAGATTAGATTAGATTAACTTTATATGGGAATTAGCAGAACCTTTTGCTTTGAGGTGGCTCTCAGGATACAAGCACTTGTCACTTAGACACATTTCCAATCTCATGGCAGAAAATAAATATGCCAGAAGCCAACAGCTAATTCCTAATTTGCATTTAAGTTTGTTTTAAAAACTT
>VXAV01006379.1:213590-241482 GCA_013399715.1 Alectura lathami | reverse complement strand
ATCACCTCAAATATTGAGAGTCCATTACTTTTTTTTCTCGGCCTGTAGTGAAGAGCTCTAGAAGGCAGAGGTCTTTCTTTGCCAGAGACTTTCCCTTATTTTGCACCTTTCAGCAATGACAATTCTACAATGATAAATTGGATGTGTTCAGATGTTGTAACCAAAGGTATACTTTATTTGTTTCCAAACAAATCTGAACTCATAGTAGTTTCACTGGCTTTAATCAAATTAAAAAAAAAAAAAAAAAAAATTTTGTTAACTGATGTAAAAATAAAAAANTTGTTAACTGATGTATAACTAAAGAAAGGCAATCTTATTCCAAGCCTTAAATGATTAGCTTGAAATATCCCAGCAAAACAACATTTCTACCACTTTAGAAGGAAAATAAGAAGGTAATGGGGAAGTGAAGAAAATGTCACCTACCTGAAACTACAAGCAAGAAAATTATCAAATCATAGGGATGGCAAGGACCTCAGGACAGTGTCAGTTAAAACTGTACTTATCTTGACAAATACTCTTATTTGTCTCTTATCTTACTCAAAGATCTCTACTGCTCTACTGCTTGCCTGTACAGTCACAGCGTAGGCTATTCCTTCACTGTTCTGTTGCAAAGACATTTCCTAATGGCCATCTTTCCTTGCCACAGGATCCATCCATTACTTTTTTTCTGTCCTTAATGGACATAGAGGACTGTTTGTTCTTTTCTTGCTTTTATGGATATGTTCCTCTCAGTCTTCCTTTCTTTAAAGTAAGCAACCACCATACATTGTTTTAAAAAATCTTTTAGATTTTTGTTTCTAGGCTTCCTATGTTAGCACCAATAATTCAAGGTAGAATATTCAATAGTTTACGTCCCCTCTAAACAGGAGAGAATTTGTTAGAATTCAGCTCATTAATCACATCAATGCTGACTCAGAGAAAAGATATAACAAGTATAATTTCATTTTCTTTTTGTTTCTTTTTCTGTTTAACATATTGACCAATATTGTGGGATGATTTCTCTAGAGATGCTTCTCTCTTTCCACAGGTCCCCTGAGCACCTGGTTCAGAAGCTCTGAATTGTTCAGTTAGATCAGACACTTTCAGTTGCTGTGACCAGAGATGGAAACAACTTTGAAGCACAATGTGGATCATGTAGCTGCCTGGTATATGGCTACATCACTTCACACAGGTGAACGTGACAGATCAGACTCTGATAGTGAATGCTCAATGTCTTATAGTACAGGTTTGTTTCAGTGTACAGATGTGTACTAGATTTATGTTTTATTTGTACCTTATCTTTGGATCCATACATGAGTTTAAACACCTATTTTATGTGTATTGCTCTGCACACATACACATCAATATTGTCATTGTATCTACAGTAAAAGAGTAAACTTTAAAAGATGGCTGAGTTGATTCATCTTCAACTTCTCTCTTAAAGTCTGAACTCTTGAAAAGAGGGAGCCAGTTACTCCAAGTGAGTTGTCAGACTCACACAATTGTATCACTTTGGGGAGCTATATGGGGCAGATTACTGGTTTGAGAGCCTACCTGGCTAAACTTGGAAGATGCTCTTGGGCACAAGAATAGCATAGGTGGCACTGCAGCACATGAGTCCTGTGAAGTTAGACCCTGATAAACTTTGATATGTGTTTCAACAGGTTAGGTACTTGATTTCCACCTGAGGTTATTTATTACCAAAAGTTACAAGGGTATTTACAAATTCTAAATAGAATCAAGGGAAATTATATCAAGTGAAGATGCACTAAATCCAAATCTTAGGGTGTTTTTTTTCTTACTAGTTTTTGCTTTATTTTTTTTTTGTAAAAACGCCAAATATCTTTCAAAATTTCTCAGTATTTCTGTACATCTGACTCCAAGATGTTGAGGTTTGTTCTCCCAGTGGCAAAACTATGTACTTTTCTCAAATGTACATACCAGGCAGCCCACAGTTTTTTTCCTGTGACATAATAAATCTGATTTTCTTGCCCTAAGAGAGATATGTTTTTAATATTCCTCTGTATATGCACTGATATAAATAGAGATGTGATTCTATCATAAATTTCCTCTTTTACATTGTGCCTCCTTGTCTTACACATCTTTTTCCTCACCTACTGCAGTTCCTACAGGAAACAAATTTCCTCCCACAGTCACCCACGCTCCTTCTGTCCCACCACACAATACAAGCTGAATTACTTCATTACACGAATTAAACATATAGACAAATAAATAGATAAATGAACAAACTGCAACCTTTTTGGTTTCAGTACATGCACAACAACGGATACTGACACCTTGTTTTGCAGGACCTATTTCCTTGGTATTTCATCCTTTCAATGTTTTGAACACTTTTATTGTCATGATGTGAGGCAGAGAAGAATGGATATGTTTAATTGATAGTAACAGCACAAGGAAGCAAAAGGCAGGTTGGCTCTGAGAGTACAGAGATGCTTGAATTGACTCTTGCACAGACTGGTTCAGTCCTGGAAGCAAGGCAGCAGTGAACTGTGCGTTTCCAAACACACACTACTTCCAAAACTGAGAGGGGCCACTGGTGGGCCATGTCAGCCAGGGTCCTTGACTCAGGTCAATACCTGTAACATGGTCTCTGCCACAAGCCATGTGCAACTCACTGACAAGGACTCTGGAAGACTGTGAGCAAATAAGGACTGGAACAGAGCTTCCAAATTCCAGCCACAATTCAAACCAGCAGAGGATTCTCTCCTGTCCATTCCAGCACCTATCTTTGCCGAACTGAACTACAAATGAAGGGGGTGCTTTTCTTGCAGTAGACAGAAAGCCTAAAGACTTTCCTAATCTCCATCTTACACTGATTGCAACAGAAGAAAGAAAATTGTCTTCTTGGAAGGTTAACAGAGGCCAGACACTGGCTTAAAGTATTGTTCAATATTTGGGGATTTTGAAGACTGATCCTAGACTGTACTCATGTTACTTAGCTTCAACTCACCAAGCTCTAGCTGTTTAGTCTAAGCATGTCAACTAGACTCCTTCTTATAACTGATGGGTCCTCTGGGGGTGCGGAGAGAGATTAATCTAGCACTCCTGACTTCAGTAGCTTTACAATTACTGTTGAGTGAGAAGAGACAGAAAAAAAAAAAAATCGTATCTCCTTCCACCCACCAGGGCTTTGCAAAACTACCAGTCAGATACCCTCAGATGTTTGTCAGTTTCAGGGAAAAATCATCAGAGACTGCTGAACATTGATACCTAAGGATGTCGCTTTGTTATTTCAATGTCCAGTCCTGATGCAATAATTCTGGGAGTTTTCTCAGCTCAGTCGCATAACGTACTGTTTCCTATTGATTTATACTAGTAGCTCTTAATGACTACTACTTGATTATATATGCACAGGTCATTGAACTGCAAAAAAGAGTTCAGTACCTCCTGATTCACACATTGTCTCTGATCACACTCTCATCATCACTGCCTCTGCCACCATATCCACTGTTATACGAAGACTACAGGCTTTTAGAACAAACCTTGCCTTAAGTTGTATATCATACAATACGTGAAATCCAAGTCCTTGACTAGAGGTACTCATGTCTTTGGTATATAATCCAGTAAAATAACTCTACTAGTATCACAGACTTAGTAGATGGAAAAAGATGAGATTTGTTATAAAAATTCCTCTAAAATTGCAGTGGTTAGAAAATTTGCAAGGGATCCTAAATATTTACTGGGCTTTTGCTCTGTCTGTAGCACCCAAAAAGTAACGTTGGGAGGCTACTTAAACTGACAGAGAGTACTAAGGAAGACTTTGAAATTATAGAATCACAGAACCATCTGAGTTGCAAGGGACCTTTAAAGGCCATCTAGTCCAACTGCCCTGCAGTGAATAGGGACACCTACAGCTGGATCAGGTTGCTCAGAGCCCTGTCCAGCCTGACCTTGAAGCTCCCCAGGGATGGGGCATCCACCACCTCTCTGGGCAACCTGTGCCAGTACTTTACCCTTACTGTAAAAAACTTGTTCCTTACGTTGTCTGAGTCTTTCCTCTCTCAATTTGAAACCATTTCCCCTATCCTGTCAAAACAGACCCTGCTAAAGAGTCTGTCTCCTTCTTTCTTGTAGCCCCTCTTTAGATACTGAAAGGCCGCTATCAGGTATCCCGGAGCCTTCTCTTCTCAAGGCTGAACAGCCCCAACTCTCTCAGCCTGTCCTCATAGGGGAGGTGTTCCATCCCTCAGATCATTTTTGTGGCCCTCCTCTGGACACACTCCAACATCTCCATGTCCCTCCTGTACTGAGGACTCCACATCTGGACGCAGCACTCCAGGTGGGGTCTCACCAGCACAGAGCAGAGGGGCAGGATCACCTCCCCTGGCCATGCTTCTTTGGATGCAGCCCAGGATGCGGTTGGCTTTCTGGGCTCTGAGGGCACACTGCTGGCTCATGTCCAGCTTGTCATCCACCAGTGCCCCCAAGTCCTTTTTGGCAGGGCTCTGCTCAATCCTTGCATCCCCCAGCTTGCATTGATAGCAGGGGTTGCTGTGACCCAGGTGCAAGACGTTGCAGACTGACTTTGTTGAAGCTCATGAGGTTAGCCTGGGCCCACTGCTCCAGCCTGTCTAGGTCTCTCTGGATGGTATCCTGTCCTTCAGGTGTGTCGACTGCACCACACAGCTTGGTGTCATCTGCAAACTTGCTGAGGGCGCAGTTGATCCCACTGTCTATGTCATTAATGAAGACATTGAAGAGTATCGGTCCCAGAATGGACCCCTGAGGAACACTCCTCGTCACTGATGTCCATCCGGACATTAAGCCATTGACCACTGCTCTCTGGGTGCGATCTAGCAACCAGTTCTTCATCCATTGAAGAGTCCACCCATCAAATCCATATCTTTCCAGTTGAGAGAGAAGGGAGGTATGGGGGATCATGTCAAAGGCCTTCCTGAAGTCCACATAGATGATATCAGTGGCTCTTCCCTTGTCCACCGATGCAGTTACGCCATCGTAGAAGGCCACTAGCTTGGTCAGGCAGGACTTGCCCTTGGTGAAGCCATGCTGATTGTCTCTCATCACCTCCCTGTCTTCCATGTGCCTTAGCATAGCTTCCAGGAGGATCTGTTTCACGATCTTCCCTGGCACAGAGGTGAGGCTGACAGGTCAGTAGTTCCCTGGCTCATCCTTTCTACCCTTCTTAAAAATGGGTGTCACATTGCCCTTCTTCCAGTCACCAGGGACTTCACCAGACTGCCAGGACTTCTCAGATATCATAAAGAGTGGCTTGGTGACTGCATCAGCTAATTACTTCAGGACTCTGGGATGCATCTCATTGGGACCCATAAACTTATGGATGTTCAGGTTCCTCAGGTGGTCGCGAACCTGATCCTCACAGTGGGAGAGACATAGCTTCCCCAGTCCCCACCTTTCAACCCATCTGCTTGAGGGATGCATGAAAAGCAGCTGTTGTTGAAGACTGAGGTACAAAAATTGTTGAACACCTCAGCCTTCTCCTTGTCTGCTGTTAACAGCATGCCTGTATTGCTCACTAGGGAGGGGATGCCCTCTTGAACTTCCCTTTTCCAGTTGATATACCTGTAAAAGCCTTTCTTGTTTTTCTTTGTGCCCCTTGCCAGGTCCACTTCCAGCTGGGCCTTGGCCTTCCTGACCCCTTCCCTGCACAGTCTAGCAGCATCCCTATACTCCTCCCAGGATGCCTGATGATGCTTATACTGCCTGTCCATTTTCTTCTTGCTCTCTAGTTTGACCAGCAGGTCATGGTGCAGTCATGTCGGTCTCCAAAATATATGGAAACATATGGAAGATTTTTAAGGTAGTTCTAAACAGGAGGAAAACCTTTGGTAGGCTGTGAGCATTTTTTAAAACTATCAGTTCATGCAGCACAACTGCCTTATTAGTGCATTTTTGACTGTTCAGATAAAACATAAAAAAAATATCCCCCATCACACCCTCTCTATATTAAGAGTTGAGAAAAACTAAATTCCTTTGTCCACAGGAAAAACAAAGTCTTGGTTCTGGCACCAAAACAGTCTTAATTATACTTTACACTTGACAACTGTTTCCTTATAATCTAAACCTTTGCTCCAAATCCCATAAGCACTCAAGCACAAAAATGAAGCTGATTTAATGTTCCAAGTATGTTTTGTTCTCTAGCACAAGATGAATAAAATTTAGTGTTCCTATAGGTCAAAACCCACACATTGCAGTAGACTTCTTGTAAATATTTTAGATAAGTTTAGGATGGCTGCTGCTATTTTTGTAACCTTCCTTTGAACCATAACTTCCTCATCAGGTACTTCATACTCTACCTCAGAGACATAAAACTCTCCAAAGCCAAGCTATTTCTCTCAGCTCTTTTACAGTACTGAGCAGCCACCTAACAGTCCCTAGTGTCAAGCAATATTGCTACCTTTTGCATCTGTTCTTCAGAAGACAGAGCTCATCCCTTGTCATTTTTGATACCAAACTGACAGAATCTACCTGAAGGTAGAGGCACAGGCTGAAGATTATTTCAAATGAGGGTGCAGGGGCACACACTGAATGGCTGCCAACTCAGTTATAACTCTTGAAATAAAGCCGTGGTATCATAGCATCTGTTATATGGCTAATAGGATGTTCAAGACAGAAAGATAAGCTTTAAAGGACTGAAGAACAGACTTTAACAAGAAGATAAAATGTCAAAAAGGGATCTATTAAAGCTTCGTTGCAATTTTGTACATGCAGTTTTGTGACTAGTATTTTTATGGTCTATGTGAACATGTATGTGTGTTGGGTATTTAAAAGGCTGGTTAATAACTGAATAATCATTTCAAAACTGTGAGCTATAAATTATCCATGTTCCAACTTTCTAAGAATTTTGAGAGCCTAAGTGTATAAAAAAATCATGAAATGTTAAAATAGCATAGTGCTGGGGGCCATAGGACTGTCTAATTATAACTTCATATCGTGCAGAAATCATCATTGCATTATTCACTCATAAATTAATGGTACAATCTGGACAACTCTTGCTTCATTTTTCTCTTTTTGAGGGGGAATAAACAATTAACATTTTTAGCTAGTTTCTATCACTCCCTTCACAAAAGCAGTTCCAGGAACACTAACCAGAACAAGTTAACCAGGTCCATTATCCCAGTCCAGAGCAAAATGCTCCTTCTTTCCCATCAAAACTCAAGTGATTGCTCTCTTTCTTTCCCTCTGAACTTCGAATATTACCCTCTCAGCTGCTTGGTAGTGGCTTCAACACGCTAGACAGGGATGAAATCCCCCAGTCTATGCCTGTTGCATCTTCTGCCCCACCTTGTCTCTTTGGAAGTTGGGAGGTACAGATCTGAACCTCCCCAGCTTCAGGCAGGTGAAGCGTCCATCCACATTTTTAGATAAATAATCCAACATTGGGCTAATAAGCAAAGGATGCATGTTATTTTCTTCCTATGGTAATATTCTGGGCAAACATGGACACTGTTGCCTTCTTTACCTTTTGGTAAGTCCCAGGTTTTTGGGTCTCACTAGGAGATCTTAGAACATGTACCAGACTGGGCTCCTTGGGAGACTGAAGTGTCTTCATCTGGCCTTAGGTAGCTGCTAGGTACCTAAACACTCATGAGTTGTGTATGTCCCTAACACATTAACAGAGAGTAATAGCCTTCAAATTGCTTAGCTAGGTAAATGTCTTGGTGTTTATGCATTGTCCAGTACATCAGCAGGCAGGTTGTGTTTATATTAAAGTTTGGCATTTTTCTGGAAAAAGTGCATAGCAGAAAAGTGATTGTTATTCCAACCTCACCCCTGCCTTTTAGACAAATTTAGAAATTCCACTATGGGTTCTACCTGAGCCCCAGTACACCGTCCGATAAATACTTGCGTAGAAATGGGGTTTTGTTTTGCTTAAGGTTTTAACTGAAATTCAGAGCTTCTCCAGAGTTCCTACAAGAAACATAATGGTATCTTTTGGCAGAAATGACAAATGACAGTCACCTTTTCCATTTCAAAAAGCAAGAATGTGACTGTGATATTTTTAACATGCTAGGGTAGTAGAGTGGGGGCAGATTTGTCAATGCTACTTATTTTACAGGGTGACATTTAGCATGAACAGGTTAGCAAATGGCTTGAATTTGTCTAGAAAGAGAAAACTTGAACTGTGACAATAAACATCCCAGCAGAGATAAAAGGAATGTTTAAAATAGGTTTCATTAAACTGCAATTATGACTTCTAGTTTTGGTTCTCAGTAGTTTCAATGAAACCCTCATAGTGTTGTTGGATTGGATTTTTTTTTTTTTTTGGGGGGTGGGGGGNCTAACTGAACCTAAAAAACTATATAACAAGTGTTTCTGACTGAATGTTTCAGCACAGTTAAAAAAAAAATAAGGGGGGGGGTGGGGGGGAGAATGAAAAGTACTTGTACTCCTAACTGGGAAAAGCAAAATCTTATAGCTTTGCAAACTTGAATTTGTATTAGGTTTTCTAATTTTTAATTTGTTCTTATAAATCAGTCCAAGTCAAGACCTCTAACTGCAGGAATCTACAACGAATTCATACAAGTTAATTGTGCCTGTGTATTCAAAAGTGCTTTAAGTTGTAAGTGTAATTCATAAGCTTCTCTTGTCCTGCCTTTTGCTTTACGGTTATATCCGCTTCCCCTCCAGAAAGCTAGCAGTGCTAGTTCTAAGTCTCATAACAATCCATTCAGAAGGGGGCAACATCCCATGACAAGACTCATGTTCTGTCCCCTGAACGCATTCTACTGTGACACTCATCAGGAGAAGACTATATACAAAGCAGGATTAAAATTTAAATGTAAAGCATGTCTGGGGTATATAACTGAAAGCAAACCATTAAGTTACTAGAAAACTATGTGTATTGATTGCTTAAATGCAATGCATACAGTCCACATAAAGTCCTTCACATCAAGCCTACTGAATCACATGCAGTGTGCAGTACCTTTACAAACCTTCTGCACTCCAGCAAGTTTTACCTCAAATGAACTCAGCTACAGCACAAAAAAAATGTCATCATAAAAGCACACTGTACTGCCTGCTGAAGAATGATTCAAAGAACAGCTCAATCTGTTCTTAGCTGGAACAAATTGTTCAAATAACTAGACTGGTTAAAAATTATATGCACCATTAATGCAGAATGCACATTTCCCCGATGAAGTGCTTGTTCTTGTCATTCACTGCACTTATTCTTCTTTTGTATAAATGTTAAACTCCATATTAGGCATCAAACTGTTACACCTCTCAAGGAATGAGTTAAAGATAAGTTTTCTCATTTGTTGTCTAATCCAACCTCATCTCAGATGCCTAGGCAGCAGGTAACTAAAGAAAGGGAGATGATGTACTCTTTTGACTATACTACCCCCTAAACATGTGCATATGGGTTGATAAGGGCCAGAGGGTGTTTCTCTGTTTCAGATTATTCCAGCTCCATTTGCAGTTTGAAATTAGAGAAGTGGGAGTTTAATACGGAAAATAGCAGTGGGAATGCAGAGGTTTCTTTGGATCATAACACTACTTATCAAGCTGTATCAAGACCTGATTGTATATACCATTCAGGACAGAACAGTAATCAACAGAGATTAAATCTGAATGGCTAAACTGATGTAAGATGACAAATAAATAAAAAGCATCAGAAGCAAAATTAAGTCTTAGCAGGAAAGAAGATCTCTTGGGAAGGAAGAAAAAACAGCACAATTCAGCTATCAGGCATGACCAGAGTTCGGTCAACAATTCTTTACCAGTATTTTGTTTGTCAGATTTTTTCCTTTGTTCCAAAACACAACTAGCATTTTGACTGCATCTTCCACTCAGAAGTATGTGACAAACTGCAAATGGATCATGAATAATTTCTCTAAATATTTCTGGAGCTATAGTATGTTTGTAAGCACTGTAACTCAGTATATACTCTGAAAGTTCTATAACAAGCAGCTAGCTTGGAGTACATGCAGGTAGAAATTCATCTGCAAAAACCTTCTGTTGTCAAGTTATTCTAGCAGACCTATACAAATAGGTGAGAATGCTTGAAATAAATGCAGTACTGTCAATCTACTCCAGCATTACCTTCTGTAATTTCAAGTCACACCACAGCTTTTCACCCATGTTTAGAAAAATATCAAATAATTCACATATGGATTGAACAAAGCCCAGAAAGCAGTATTTAGGAATATTTTTATCAGGATAAAATGACCCAATTGACAGCTATTTAAACAAAATTCCATTTTGTTTGATATGTGTTAACATACACTATGACTTATTTTTTCATTTGTAGCTTCTACACACTGTAAGCAAACCTTACATATTCTGTTGCCTGGAAACTGGTAAAAAAAAAAAAATTGAAACAGAATTAGAAATATCTGTCCAGTTAGACACAAAAGTACTGT
Organism: Alectura lathami; assembly: GCA_013399715.1. Classification (NCBI taxonomy): domain Eukaryota; kingdom Metazoa; phylum Chordata; class Aves; order Galliformes; family Megapodiidae; genus Alectura; species Alectura lathami. The sequence continues at coordinate 231,139 of VXAV01006379.1, read as the reverse complement.
TAAAATTGTGTGAATTGAATACAAATCTAACTCAGCTTTTTTTTTTTTTTTTTTTTTTAACTTGATTTTAACTTAGTTATGCGGCTGGTTTAATAGAACTGTTAACAATTAAGATAAAATGATAATTACCTTGTTTACCTAAGACACTGAAACATAAGCTGTAGTTTATTGTGGTTTTAAAAGGCACTTTGCTGAACCTTTTGGTCTCTAGGTAAGTTTATTTGCTTGTTTTCTCATCTGTGAAAGGAAGAAAAAAGTCAACAGCATACAAGTGTCGCAGGAATGTCATGTGGAAGATCAGGAGGAAAAATCAATTAAGAGAAACACATTTTGTCTGTGATGTCAACTTTTTCTTTTTGGAGATATGAACTCAGTTAACTGTAAAGAACAAGATCATTGTTATCCAAGATATCCAAGATCATTTCATCTCTTCATTGTAATGAAAATTAAAACAACAATTAGATAGGCAATTGAAATTCCATCAGAAATTGTCTTTTCCTTGAAATAATAACAATAACAAAAATCAAGGAAGCTGTTGATATCACTCTCAAATGTATGAAGTGTACTGGTTTAAATATTGTGTTCCCACTCTGAAATTAATATTTTGGATTTTCATTTGGAAAAATGTTTTGTTGAGATACTTATTATATTTTATGATACAGAGACATTGCAAACATAAAGCCATATTTAAGTACTAAACTGACACAAATCAAAATATTTAAAATATTTTCTTTATGTGAAATCTCAGATTTTATTCTACATCAAAATTCAAGCAAATTCCAGAGTTGCCATATTTGCTGTATAATGAAATGTTCTCCTAAATCCTATCAATAATAAAATTTCTACTAAAAATTCAGCAGATACTTATGTTTTTAAAGCTCTGATAACGATGGTGTGTTTACTGTAGTGGGCTTACATGGCAAGGTTTTGGTACTGGAGAGCTGCAGGACGGCCTCTGCAGGCAGAGCCCAGCGCTGCCCCGTGCCAGACCAGAGCCAGCTCCAGCTGCTCCAAAAGGGCCCCGCCGCTGGCCAGAGCTGAGCCATGAGCGACGCTGGGTGTGCTCTGGGAGAGCAGGGTGAAGGGAGGGGAAAACTGCTGCACAACAGCGGCTGGGAGAGAGCAGTGACAAGTGGGAGAGAAGCAGCCCTGCAGGCACCAGGTCAGTGCAGCAGGAGGGCAGGAGGTGCTCCAGGCGTGGAGCAGCAGCTCCCCGCAGCCCAGGAGAGGCCCGTGGCGGAGCAGGCTGTCCCCCCGCAGCCCACGGGCACCACGCAGAGCAGATCTCCACCCGCAGCCATGGAGGAGCCCAGGGGGCAGCAGGGGGATGTGGCCTGGAGGAGGCCGCAGCCCACGGAGAGCCCCCGCAGGAGCAGGCCCCGGGCCGGAGCTGCAGCCCGCGGGGAGCCCACGGGGGATCAGCTGGGGAAGGACGGCAGCCGTGGGAGGGACCCCGCGTGGAGCAGGGGCAGGGAGTGGCCATGGAGATGAAGCATCGTGGACTGAGCACAGCCCCCATTCCCCGTTCCACTGTGCTGGCTGGGGGGAGCAGGTAGATGAGGGTGGATGGAGGGAAGGTGTTTGTAGTCAGTCTGCTTTTAGTTCTCACTGCTCTCATCTGTTAGCAATTACATTTATCTCCCAGTGCTGAGTCTGTTTTGCTCATAGTAACTGGTGTATCATATAGTATCTGCTTGTCCTTATCTCTACCCATAAGCTCTTCTCATCATATTTTCTCCCCTTGTCTTTTTGAGGATGTGAGAGTGGTGTAGTGGAAAGTAGCTGCCCATTGGTGTTAAACCACCACATTTACATAAACTGTTCTTGGCAGCAATCATCACAAAATCAATTGAAGATATTTAAAGAAAGCTTCTGCTGTAACTGCTCTAAGTTTTAAATCAGTCACTTCTGCCTAAAAAAAATGTCAAGAGAGAAAGGGATATAAAGTAGGGTCATCACTATGAAATCCAAGACAGGAAATAATTTTTGTCATGTCTAAGTAGAAATATAATCATCTAATAACTAGGCCACAATAGTTTATGCCATTTCTTCTTTTCCTCTGGTCAGGGTCACTACTTTAGTTGGAAATATTTTCTAAAAGCATTCAATGTTCAAGGTGGTCGATATTCAAAGACCATCTCCTCCAAGCCCAGGAGGGTGTATCCCAAGAAAGAGGAAAGGCAAACAAGCCAGGAGGCCTCTATGGATGAACAAGGAACTCCTGGACTTACTTGGGTGAAAAAAAGAAAGTCTGTAGGGAGTGGAAACAAGAACAGACTAGCTGGGAGGAATAAAAAAAGACTTTGTCCAGGCAGCCAGGGATCAGGTCAGGAAAGCTAAAGCCCAGATAATATTAAACCTAGCGAAGGACATAGAGAAGATCAGAGGGCTGGAGCACGTCCCCTGTGAAGGCAGGCTGAGAGAGCTGGGATTGTTCAGCCTGGAGAAGAGAAGGCTCCGGGGGGACCTGATAGCATGAGGCCTTCCAGTGCCTGAAGGGGGCCTACAGGAAAGCTGGGGAGGGGGCATGTAGTGATAGGACAAGGGGTAGGGGCTTTAAGCTGGAAGAGGGAAGATTTAGACTAGATATTGGGAAGAAATTCTTTTCTGTGGGGGTGGTGAGGCACTGGAACAGGTTGCCCAGAGAGGCTGTGGATGCCCCCTCCCTGGAAGTGTTCAAGGCCAGGCTGGATGGGGCTGTGAGCAACCTGGTCTAGTGGGAGGTGTCCCTGCCCATGGCAGGGGGGTTGGAACCAGATGATCTTTAAGGTCCCTTCCAACCCAAACCATTCTATGACTCTATGAGTATCTGATGTGTGCAAATATTTGTATATGCTGTCAGTGATATGCATATATACACATTTATCAGTGTGCATACCCTATTGAAAATGTGGTTGGTAGACTATCCCCGCATCAACTATGGGTTGTGATGAATCCCATACTGCAGAATAGTTAGTGTTCTGCCTCTACTTGGGATGTCAAATAACCATTATGCCCAAGCCAAACTCAAAGAATAAATAAGGCAATTTCGTGTTGTTATTGCTGTATTAATGCTATGGTCTTCTTAAGACAACTAGAAGCCTATTCCTATTGAAAGATATAAGTAATTAAGCTGTTTGAATGCCACTATTGCCAGCAGCATGGGAGTAGTGGTGTTGCTGAATTCTGAATGTGAGTACCTAATGGCTCTGGGCAAGAAGAAGGAAGGCTTGTGAGGTACACAGTGTAATGTACACAGGAAAACCTACTCAAGGAGTGTCCGATGTAAAAACACAATTCAAGTGCACTTCTGTGAATATCAGTAGAGTTTTGCTAACTTTTAATGAAGCTCAGTGTGACTGTTTCTATTATTTCCATGTATTCTTCAGTGTAGAGTCTTCATCTGACAGAGAAAAATAACTGAGTTTTCTAATCTTTTGTGCTTAAGGATGGGGGAACAGGTTCTCACCCTACTAGTGTAACCATAAACACTCTCACTGTCTTCAATAATAGCTGCATTTGGCCTGTTAGTATGAAAATTCTCATTGTAATCACATTGTAACCAACAGACGTTCAGATTTCCTGTTTGGTCCTCATAGTACATGACACTGCCATCTCTCTTCCTATTCAGGCCCCTTGGTACCCAAAGCCGATTTCCAAGAAAAGGTGATGGCATCCAGTGATGGCATGACACTTAAAAAGCATGTGCTTCTGCACATACCTCCACTGCTGTCTCCAGGGGAGATTTTACACCATTTCTTATTTCTAGAAATACTAGGCAGGATTTTATTTTCAGCTTGAAAAGCGATCTTATTAAAGGGCATCAACCTCTTGGATTTAACTGCAGTATAAAATTGCACTGTTTCCTCATATGGGAAAATTTAGTTTTTTTTTTCCCTACTAGTTATATATTTAGAACAACATTCTTTTAGCAGATCTGTGGAAATAACTCTCAGACCCATGTGCAACCAAGGATAGAATTAGTTTCCTAGGGTAAAATGATAATGGGTTATTTTATTTTTCTTCTAACTTTGAACATTAACAGGTTAAAAAAGAGATCTCCTTTACCTTTAAAGTGCTCAGGACAAACATTTTACGTCCTTAAATAGTTCTTAGCTTTATTGGCATAACACCGTTGTATAGAATAATCATTCAGAAAAAAAAAATTCAATGAAGAGATATGCTTTAATATGCTTTTACTTGAGCTGGTGTTACATTTCCCTTTTACTCTTCACTTCTACTGTATGTTTGTCTAGACCTACCCAGAACATGCTCAATTGTTTGTAGAGTAACAGAAGTTCGTTTTTCCAGTAAAGATAAAAGAAAGGTGGAGGAGAGAAGAAATCAGCTCCTAAAACTAACCATGTATGCAGGTCACTCAAAGGAGATATCTTCAAAGTAGAACAAGGCTCTCAGTTTAATTCTTAAGATGTGTTCCTTTCACAGTACTTAAATAGTAAAAAGAAATGCAGCATGTTGGAAGATCTCAACAGATAAAACGAATGAAAACTTCCACAACATTTGCCCTGGATATAGGGATATGTTCCAACACAGACTGGCTTGACTTTTACGTCTAACTCTACATCTAATACTAGAAAGCAGCAACAAAGTCTGTAATGAATCAAGAGAGCCAAGTCCAGACCCAAGGAATAAAGATCTGCATATGAAGAAAGACAAGACCTGGGCTGAACTTTCCTCCTGCAAGCCTTGAAAGCTGACTTCTAACCTACAGGCTAGAACTATTACCTGGGTTCAGCCCTGAGTGGCTCTGCTTTCAGGGTTGTTTTCTATTTATGTGGAATATAAGATGCATGAGCATACCCGGGTACAGTGTCCAGTGCTAGATTTTGCTTCTTGGGTCAGTAGGACTGTTGGACAGTTATACTGAGCTTGTTCTCTTGTCTTACAGGTTGTATTTTTGCATAAAAGTTGCCAATCCTAAACAATGGGATGATATTCCACCAGAACTGATTTATAACATGTGCAGCTGGAGGATTTTTCTGTGAAGGGAAACTTTTTTTGAACCTATTCAGGATGAAGAAGAAGCAGATCCCAGGTCTTCTGTTATGAGGTCAATATGTTAACTCTCAATCTTTTCCAAGTATCAGCTGTTTCTGAGGAAAAAAGTCAGAGTTTTGCCTATATAAATGCCTAGCTGGGGTACATAATCACCAGTAGTTTCAATCTCCAAATCTCAGCGTGAATAGGGCACTGAAGTCAGGGATACATCTAAAGGCATGAACAAGGCAGAGTTTTAGATTATGTCTCTTTTAATGACATTTTTGGCTGATTATTGTATGTCCCTTTTCCAGGCTTTTAACTTGCTCCTCTCAGACCTATTTAGACACCTCAACTAGGTCAGGAAACTGGAAGATAATTAATGTTGTAATTTAAAGCTCAGCACTGCTGAGCTGCTGGTGAACACAGGTGGGCCTACAACAGAAGGGCATCCCACTATACTAAATACATCTAGTCCTCCTTGTTCCATAATGCATTGTATCTTCTTTGTCACTTTCAGTGATGATACAAACTGAAATAATGTGATGTTGCTAAAAGTAGTGGAACTGATGGACTTCTTTGTGGTGACAAAGGGACATGGAGTCACAGCCTGGCAGGCGGGGGTAAACGTTCTATTAGCGTGAAGATTTACTTGGGCCTAAACGATCTAGACGTTCCTCTGTCTGCTTAAAAATTCATTGCTATAAAATAGCATTCACTACTTAGGATAATAAATAGAACAATAAGTCATTTCTGAGAAATCTTTTACGTTTGCTTTTCAGAATTAGAATTTTTAGTAACATATATTTGACAGTTTTTGTTAATAAAAATAATTTGCTGATTAGCTTCATTTGCTGCTGACTAGCTTAATTTTCATTATTCATAAAGCTTCATTTTAACATTTACTGACCAAGCACATTTTGGAGGAATTCTGCTACTTTAACCTATTATTTCTTTCTTGTGCAGCAGATCACATGTCTGTGTTCTGACTGCTGTTTAGCCCATTTGAGGAGATTTTGGCCGGCACCTCTTTGTGCACCTACCCTGCTGTGGCACACATCTACCTGGAGGGTATAAAAATAGTATGAATCCTATGAATGGTTTCTGAGCTGCTTTAGCGTAGGTCTCTGTTCCATCTCCTTTGCATTTCCAGAGACAGCGTGTCTTTCCCAGCTTGAAGTCAGTGCTGTGCCTGCTGGCGATGCTGTGCTCTGATCTCTGACAGTTCTGCTCAGGCGAGCATCAGGAAGTGGGTAGCTGGCGCTGGCGTTGATGGGTATCACTCTCATCTCCACCCTGTCATCCGTCTCCCAGCGTGTTTGATGGTGGCTGGGACAGAGGGAAAGAATTATGTCCTCCATCTGTGTAAATGTGGGATTTCTGACTGAGATTTCTGTGTCTTCTGTTCTTGTGTTGAATTTAGATGGCTTGTACGCATTCATTATGCTTCTCTGTGACATCAACAGAAAGTCACAGAAATGAAAACACTTTTCAAGAGAGTGTTTTTCCCCATTATTGTATGCAGAAGGGCTGAAGGGTGGCATCTCCACAGAGTAGCTCATTGCAGTAGGTTTCAAGACATGTCAGATCAACCTCACTCCCTTTCACTCATTATAAAAGCCTGGAGCAATCAGTCCAAACCTAAAGCCATTACTTTTAATTACTTCAGTTAGGGCAGATGAATCTCATCATTTTATAAAGCAAATAGAACACAGATGACTAAGTGCTTCACTGGGCTGAAATGCAGCCTTGCAGCAACTGACAACAACTTACTTTGCAGTAAAAAATGAACAGTTTTTGTTACCGTCATCTGCTTACCTATTGTGATCTACACAGACTAGTTTTCAGATACAATTTGCACGATGCTACCCTGACAATTGGTTGATACAACCATAGTTTCTCCCCTTGGCTGTCAAAGGTCTGAATTATCAGTGTTTCAGGAGGTTAAACAGAGGCTAGCTAATTCCTGGCAATATTAGTGGGAGGGGCTGCCTGCTATTATGCTTGGGAAAAGGCACCCTTGTCACCACTTTCATGCATGCCGTAAACTACAGACATCATTGTTTCTAAAATGCAAAGGCCTTTAACAAGTTGTGGATTCTGACACAGCCATGGGAACATTAAAGCTACACTGCCAGGCTTAGGCAGATGTGCTACAACAAATACACGAACAACAGGGGAAGGGCACACAGCATCAGGTAACTGTATGGCACAATGCTCCTTTGTCAGGACAACTGCATAGTTTGCATTCATACCGAGGAGAGATGCACAAGTAATTCAGCTCTTGAATTAAATTAATGTTTCTTAAAGCTATGGCAGTGTCAGACCTTTCCCAACAAGTTGGGTTCAAAATAGGTTACACCCACACCAAACAGAATTTTGTTCCATTAGTTAGTTAGGTAAAGCAGAATTAGTGGGTCTGCCTGCAAAATGAAGAACAGTATCAGAACGGGGTTTTCAAATGTTAAATAAAATTAACTATCTCTTCTGGACATGGATTTCCACTGCAAGGAATTTTAAGATTATGTGTCAGTGAGATAATAAACTGACAAGAGAAAAACAAGGCAGTGCCTTTGAAATAGCTTTATCTTTACATTTATGATTTCCTAATGGGAAAGTTAGGACTGGAAAGCCAACACCCCTAGTTTCAAGTGTCAGTTTTTAGAACTTGTTGTTACAACTCTAACAATAATTGCTCATAATTTTTGGTTGTTAAAATATGTGCTTCTAATGTTTCTAAGCTGTGAGCATGAGAGCACATTTGCTGGGAGTGACGGTGATTTTGTCATGTCAGGACATTGAGATTAATGGCAGCTGATATTCAATCTTCTCCATTTATGTCTTTGAAAATAACTTGAAGGTGGAACATGTATTTCAGCTTCTAACTCACAGGAGCTAGCAGAAAGCCTGCTAGGATTATGATCTGCAACCGGTGCTTTGTTCTGTCTTCTCTGAGGACTTACCTCTGCTTCAAATAATAACTTCACACGGTTAGGTCTTTTATATAGCAAATATTTTGTAAGACATGTGCAATGTCTTTATATATGTTCCACATATGTATCTCATTAGGGTTTATAAGACCTACTGGTCTTAACAAGATTTCATAAAAGAGCTGAAACAAGCACCTCTGAACATGGAACAAGCACAGTGCTTGCTTTTTCAAGTGTTCCTGGTTCATTTTATTTGCATGGGGGGAAAAATAGTGTAGGGCAAATCACATCTTTGAGATACAACGTTCCATGGAAAGCAGTGGTGCAGCACCTGATTTATTACTTTTCAGGAAAGGCATTAAAAATATCAATATTAACCCCAAATGTTCCAAAATTAGAAGTTGGGCATCAGATCCTAAGCAACCTAAAAATGATGCAACATTTTAAAAAACAAAAACAAACAAACAAACAAAAAACAACAATGACATTCAGAGTTTGTGGTGTTTGTCTTCTGTCTGAGCTTCCAGGGTCTCATCGATGATATTTTCACAACCATACTCACCAGGAGAGGAGCTAATCTCTTAGGCATATGGTACGTGTGCTCAGAGTCATGTGGTGGGAGATCAGCTGTGTCCTCCCCTTCATTCACCCCCCACGCCCCATACATTGCCATTGAAACCGGCTCTGGCTAAAAATATACTTTATTTTAACGAATGAAAGCTCTGATTGTCCTAAAATAACATGAATTCCCATTAGGATCAGGGCACCATTGTGCTAAGTGCTGTACAAACACAAGGAGATAATGGACCTGATTCATCCCTGAATTACTCTGGTTTCCATGGATTTACAGCTGTGCAAGTCAAAGGCAAATGTGATAATGAGCATGCTGCAAGAATGCACAGCTTAGGGCAAGTTTCCTTCTGGCCTAAATCCTTTGAAATCTGTGGAATTAAGACAACAGATGACTTTATGTATACTTTAATGCAGCGTCTACCCTAGTGAACTAAATAGGACCAGACCATGGGCCCTGGTTCAGCTCTTTGCTGGGTGGTGCCCAGAGCTCTCCCAAAGCACTCCAGGAGGCTGGGAACCTGCCCAGTAGCCAGTCTGGGTGAAGCCAGACTGTTGACAAGGCAGTTTAATAGGATGGATATGATCAGACCATGCCAAGCGGCCTCAAGGGCAGTGCAGGTATTCATTACTGGTAGGCTATAGACTGAAAGTCTTGGTTCTGCTTGTAAGAGATTCTCTTACATGTTTAGCATCAACCTGTTTTAAAGGTTTTCCCAAAGGATATATGTGTGTGATTGTATATATATATACATTTTACTCTATGCCTATTTCTCTTCAATTTCTCCTGAAATCCCTGCTACTCTCCCTCATTCCTCTTCAAGCTGTGTTTGCCAGCAGCTGCAGCAGGAGGAGGCTGCCCAGCTGTGCTGCACTGCTGGACATGACTCAGAGCATGCAGGCAGCACCAGGCAGCACGGAGGCAGCAGGAGCACCACTGCTGCTGAAACTCTCCTCCAAAGACCCAGCCTTGGTTTGCAGTAGCTTGGGGGTTTGTCGCTGTGATTTTCCCTGCTGGCTTTGCAACACCTGCCCAGAGTCCACTAATCACTGCTAGGCTCTTACTTTGTTCCACTGTGATATTTTTTTGTTTACAGGGCACCTAAGCAGTGAGGCACTGGCATTGCATTAAATTGTAAACCCTGTTTCAACATCTGTTTGTTCAGTTACTCACTTTCCCCTCCCCTCTTGAAACATCTCTCTATCTTGTTTAGCCAAACTTCTTCCCCAGAACGAGTCTGTAAAGCTCAGTTTATTTAACAGCTTCACACAGGCAGTCTTGTACTTCCTCCATCACACAAACAGCAAATGGGAAGATATGGTCCCCATGCACCAGAAAAAGTCCCCAGCAGCTCCATGGCATTGTACATTTTAAGCAAGAGAAGCAGAAAGTCCTAAATCTGATTTTATATTGACAATTCTGTCATTCATACTACGTTTCAGAGTTAGGCTGTCTGTAAACATTTAGGATACAACTTTAGAAAGGATTAACAGTAAAAGCATAGTTGTGTTTTTTTGTTTGTTTTGTTTTTAAATAATTAATAGTATTTAGATGCTTTGAAGCAATTTTATACTTGGAAAAATATCCTATCTTCATTCCTATTGGTCCCAGAGACTGTACCTCAAATAAAAGGACCAAAGGACTAGTCTCTGATAGATGTCAATCAGTATAACACAGCACACACCTACATGGCTAAATGCCCCCCGGAAAAGGCTGGCTGAGTCCAAACTGCCCAACAATCTCTTATGCCCCTGAACCACATCTGGGAGCTCTCTGGGAAAGCATTAGGACAAAATTGCTTCAGGAAATGTGCCAGCTATTTAACAGCATGGATTAAAAACATGCCAGTGCTGTTCTGTGTCATTTGCTAGTATAGGTACAGCCAGTGAAAGCAGAACGGAGCTATCACAGGCCTTTGCGAAAACCTCTGATAGAAGGGAGAGAGGATTCCAAGTCAGACACTGCATGCTGCACTTCCTCAGGCTGCAAGTTTTATACCCGTAGGCATCTGGGACTTCTTCTGTAATTTTTTGCTGCAAGAATGTTATGCAATTTCAGAAATTCTTTGTCCAGCTTTGGTATTTCCCTGCTGGGAAGAGCAACATGGTGTGGACTCAAGAAGCAGGTTCACACCGTTCCTGAAGGCTGTTGTCAACATTTTCACTTGAATGTATTCATCTGGTTTCAAATCACAGAATCACAGAATCACAGAATGTTAGAGATTGGAAGGGACCTCGAAAGATCATCTAGTCCAATCCCCCTGCGGAAGCAGGAACACCTAGAGCAGATCGCACAGGAACGCATCCAGGAGGGTTTTGAATGTCTCCAGAGAAGGAGACTCCACAACCTCTCTGGGCAGCCTGTTCCAGTGCTCTGTCACCCTCACTGTGAAGAAATTTCTCCTCATATTTAAGCGGAACCTCCTATGTTCCAGCTTGCACCCATTGCCCCTTGTCCTGTCACTGGATGTCACAGTGAAGAGCCTGGCTCTATCCTCCTGACACCCACCCTTTACATATTTGTAAACATTAATCAGGTCACCCCTCAGTCTCCTCTTCTCCAAGCTGAAGAGACCCAGCTCCCTCAGCCTTTCCTCATCAGGGAGATGCTCCACTCCCTTCATCATCTTGGTGGCTCTGCGCTGGACCCTCTCCAGCAGTTCCCTGTCCTTCTTGAACTGAGGGGCCCAGAACTGGACACAATACCCCAGATGCGGTCTCACCAGGGCAGAGTAGAGGGAGAGGAGAACCTCTCTCGCCCTACCAACCACAGCCCTTCTAATACACCCCAGGATGCCATTGGCCTTCTTGGCCACGAGGGCACAGTGCTGGCTCATGGTCATCCTGCTGGCCACCAGGACCCCCAGGTCCCTTTCCCCTACACTGCTCTCCAACAGGTCAGTACCTGAAACACAGTACTGTACCTCCACCAGTAGCATCCCAGGTCACTTCATGTTTGCTCTCACTGTCCCTGTGGGCTAGTTTTGACTCTTGGTGGTCCCAAAATATTGTGACAAATAGGTGGAGCTGTGCAAACTATGGATTGTCCATGTTCTGAAATAAGAAATAGAAGATGAGGTGAAGAGAAAAACATAGTTCAGACTGAAATAAAGCACTTATTTTTTTTCCCTATGACAGAATAAAAAAAAAATGTTAGTAGAGTCAGTTTGTCAATTTGAAATATTCTGTTTGGTCCAAACTACTTTGTTTACTACATTATGAATTTTTAAAGAAAAACTTTTCTAACAGTGCCTTGAAGTAATGACTCAGTGTTTCAACCTTTTTACTTCCTTGCTTATTTTTTGAAAATAAAAATTAGACATATTAATCAATTTCAACTGACTATCTAAACAACAAACTGAGTGTTGCTGAAAAACTCTGGACCTGACTACATGTCTGACTACTATGCATCAGACACCTGGCCAGTTTTACTAGCTTATAATTGTATTGTGGCAAGCAGAATGCCCTTCTTAGTATAGCTTACTGCTTATCCCAAAGTACAAGGCCCAGGTCACGGTTTTGAATGCCGTTTTCACGGTCGGTGCTTTACAACAGATTCAGCTGCTGATAATTCAGAACTCTTCACGGCACCTGTATTTAATGGCCCCATATGAAACTGTATACTGTCTTTAACTTGTTTGTGCAAGGTGTTCGTAACAAGTGTAAGTGATATGGATGAATGAAGCAAAACCTTACTCCTCCAAAGTCTTTGGTCTAGCCTTTTCCTGTTCATCAGCTCCTCGGAATCAAGGAAGGTATGCTACCTGCTATCAGGCATGTTTTTGACATGTTGGATAATTTTTACTAACTCCTGTAGTTCCGCTAAATTTGACCATTGCCTATTAATATGATCAATTTAATTGAAACAGTGCAAATCTTGCATGGATGCTCTCATTTTGCTAAACTTAAGCTTGTTTCTAATTGACTTACTCCAAACCAAAAATATGTGGTTTAGGGGAAAATTAGATTTAATTCAGCTAAATTAGCTTTCAGATCACAGATTAAACTGATCCATTCTTGGGTTCAACAAACAATTCATATATTTAAATGCTTACAGATATCTACATTTACATCACAGCCAAAGCCCTTTGAAATGAACTGACCACCAACACACTTCATCAGAACAAAACGGAGTTTGAAATAGGCTGTATCTACATCATTGTATGAATATATCCCTTCTCTAGACAGGGCTATGCAGAATCATGAAAGGAATCAAATAATTCTGAGAAGACAGAAACATTAATGCACAATTTTCCACAGATCTCAGGATGAGGCTTTTCCTTGNATTTGGGCAAGCTACTTACTTCACATCACCAATGCTAAAATGAGTAAGGGTCTCCAGTTTTTTTTTTTTTTTTTTTTTTCCTGAGTGGAAGCCCAGAACTAGAGAAGCTAAACAGAGAAGATCCATCATTACTTGCATTGGGTGAGATTTTTCCTAAGTACTGTCCTCAGTCGCTTTGCACAATCAATAGAAAGCAGAATCTGAAATCTTCATATGCTTAGGATCCGTTTTATCCCTGATGTAAAACTACTGTAATGAAGGGAGCAGCTCATTGTCTTTCACTTAAATTTTCTAAAATTTATAAAAGCATCCTTCTTAGGACAGAAGAGAAAAGTGTCTAGCTGACATGCAAAATAAAACAACAAAACCCCAACTGTTCTTAATTGAAAGTGAATCTCAGCTAAATTAGAGCAGCACATGGGGTGGCCTTCTATCTCTGTTACCAATTTCAATGCTTCCTGGCTATTCCCCACGGAGAAATGATGCATGTGAATGTGAATCCGCCAGCAGATAAATCCTCCTTCCCCAGAAAAACTTGTGGATGGTGAAAACACACCGCTCAAGTTCAATGGGCAGTTAAGATATGAATTTTCCTATAGGCCTAAAACTAGCAAAGTAAAATTTGCTTTACTTCATTTCAATAATTGGCTTTATTTTTCTCAGCTGCTCCACTTGCCCAATAGCAGGACCAGATATTGCTTATTCTGTAGCTAATGGGCCACTGGCACTGGATACCCACAGGGCAGAGTTCACAGAATCAAAGCATAGTTAAGGTTGGTAGGGAACTCTGGGTCCATCCGGTCCAACCCCTGCTCAGACACGGACACCCAGAGCAGGGCGCCCAGCACCATGTCCAGGCAGCTTTTGAAAATCTCCAAAGTGATCCACAGCCTCTGGGCAGCCTGTGCCAGTGCTCTGTCACCTGCACAGAACAGATGTTCTGTGCCTCCTGTGTGCCAGTTTGTACCCATTGCCTCTTGTCCTGTCACCACTGGGAGAGCCTGTCTCCATCTTGATTGCATCCTACCTTCAAGTATTTTCAAGTATTTATATCCACTGGTGAGATCAAATGAGTTCTCCAGCACTGAAACAGAAATGCTGGTATAAAAACTTGCTCATGCGAGTAACTTTGTGTACCAGAGTACTCCCACAAAATCAGATCACCTAAATGAAGCTAAGGCAAGATCTGGACCTGCTTAACACTACTGTGTGTTCTTTCACCAAAAAAAAAAAAAAAAAAGACATCTAAGGATAAAAGCCAACAGTTCTTCCATGACCTGTAACAAAATGTTTTATGCTTCCTCATGTATTTCTGAGTTTGTTAAAATTAGACTATTTGCTAATGGAGGACAGGTGCTGTGAAATGAATTATCCTTTCATGAGAACAATATAGGTTAGGTCTGTAGTTAGATATTTGTATAAAAGATGAATAGGCCTTTCTTAAAGGATGTGTCCATCCTAACAAAAATAGTCGTCTTCCTTTTTCCGGCAGGTACCAAATAACACAAACCAGATCCTTTACTGAAGTCACTGTATACTGCTGAGATCCAACCTTCCAATTGTAGCTTTATACATAATATAACATTGTAAACAATAAAAAGTAGGTGTTGAACTCTATGCTCATAAACCAAATATCTCACTAGTTTGTATCTATCTAGTCTTTGCTCCCAGTTGTACAAATTCATTGCATTTTATATGCATTTATAAAAACCATTTGCCCTTTCAGTGTATGCAGAAGGAGAGGCTCTGCTTTTCCTTATGTGGTATAAATCAAGAATAAACGCAGAGAGTCCCAACAGGCTGAGACAGGAAGAACTAAGATATATCTTCACTCAGTGGCTGAAAAGGACCAAAGGATTCCTTTGGATTTTTGACATAAGCATAGATGATTGAATTCATTTTGCCATTTACAAATTAATCAGTGTAATTCAGCCATCTTGATCTTCCTTTTGAGTCAATGGAGAGAAACAGACACCTCCAGAAGGCACCACATCTTACTGTCTTGCTCCACTGACACTTTAGGTGTGAAGATTACTAACTTAATCTAGATAACTAAATTACATGCAGTGAAATTTAGACAATATTAGCTGAACATTTTTTTCTCCTTCCCTGCAAGATGCTGAGTGCATGTTTTCCAACAGTAATTTTAAGGATCTGCTCTGGCCTCCTGCATGACTCACCGCATGCATCTTTAACCAACAACACCTTTTTTAAGACCAAAACTTCAGTCTGAGTCACACTTTATCTTTTCAGAATACCTGAAGTACTGGCAAGAGGCTACGAATTTGCCACATCATCAGGCCTGCAATGGTTAATTATCCTCACTGTTACATTCCCTCCACTCACCCCAAAAACACAAACCCTCTCTAATTTCAACTTCTATTTAATTCAGTAGCATCACTGAGTGCATTCAGCCTTACAAAAATTGGCCCTTTGAGATTTGCTGAGGATTTCACTCTTTCAGAAAATTTCATTATGAATTTAGCATTCTTTAGAGCTGGCAGCTTTCTATATCCCACCATGTGTACTTAAGTACATACTTTAATATCTCCAAATTCCACTAGTGTCCTCATTCTGCAGTCTGATTCAAGTCTTTTCCATTGAGGTGAAGGCAGTAAAGGAATTTATTGCTGACAGAGTGAAATTCTAGCCCCATTAAAAGGAAGGCTGACATTGTCCTTTAAGTTCTTCCATTTCTGTATTGTTTCTTTAAATATTTATTTCTTTTGGATTACTATCCTATCCACTATCTTTATCTGTAACACTTATTTACTTCACAGAAATAAAAAGCCTAGTAAAATAATGTCTAGTAAGGGATTTTATTTAAGTCCATAAAAATATTGTGGAATGAGAGAGTAAGGATAAATTAAGATAAATATTAGTAATTAAGTTAACACTGACACTTTGATGACTAGTTCTCATATCCTAAAATCTCTCTTAGTCCTCCATGCTCAAGTCAGGCCATTCCCTTTCTGTGGAGAGAAAAAGAATGGTACATCTCTCACTAGGGAGATCAACGAATCTTTTTTTGCTTAGCAGGTGGAAATTGGGTTCAATTTGATTATCTTGCTTATTTCTTAGATTACTCAAGTAAAAACCTGAGCTCAGTGTTTTAAAGACCATGTAACTGCTGTCTCTAGACTATCAAAATGCTTTTCAGTTTTCTACAGCTACCTTTTGTAACTGAATTTATATAGCACTGAATATCCTGGAATATTAAATTTAATTACATCAGAAATGAAACACTGGCAGTCATGGCCCGAGGGGTAATAATGAACACAGAATACAAAGTTTTAAAAAAGTCCATAAACTAAGAAATAATATTAATATAAATAAAGTACAATACAATAAAATAAAACTAGCAATGCCAAAGCAATTCTTCACTTGATAGAAAAGATGCTTTTTGATCTTTCATTCGGCAATTTGCTAACTCACTTTGCTAATGAAAAATAGGTATACTACTATCCTCAATGTGAGTGCTAAAGAATTCCAAAAAGCTCAGCCTGTATGTTCAGCTAAATGTGCTAAGTGTTGTAGAAATACCCTAACGGTGTATGTACAGTCTAGACATGCAAATCTGGGGAGCCTCTGAGATGGAAGGAGACACACTCCCAGCATGCCTGTCAGGAGGGGGAGGAAAGGAAAGTGCCCTTGAGCCCTCTGCTTTCTCCACTTCCCCATTTCTGCTGTGATACCTACAGAGTTCAGGTAAAACTCCTCTAACTGGGCTGTCCCAAGAAGCACCAGAAGGTTTCACAGCTATACTGTTCCTCAAACTGAAGTTTAAGGGGTTTAATAATTTTCACAGGAAACAGGACAAGGCCCATAGCTCCAATTTTGATTTTACATTTTGGGTAAACAGGTCTGAAATGTCTTATCCAAAACCAGAAAACAAAAAAAAAAGAAGAAGCTGGTGCCAGAGCAGAAAACAGGCTTCAAATCTTACCAGTCCCTCCACACCACTGTAAATATAAGATCAGCTTTTTAAACATGACAAGACTATTTTGTCACATCCTCAGCAGACAGCCTTTTGTTTTAAGCTAGGAGTTTTCACACTGTGTTTTGCAGTGGCTTACTTCTGTTGTAGAGGAGAGGTAGTACTCATCAGCGAATAGGAAGCCAACTGTGCCGTTATGAAACACCGCCGATGCGTTTCACAGCTAAAACCACCTACAATGACACTTACTGCAATGTAGTGCAGTCATCAGGAGCACTGCACTGAAAGTGAGTGACTCATATTATTTTTAAAGGAGTTTCAGAGTCTTGTCCTGCTCCTGACCCTTCTTCCAACATTAACACTATCATGATTTTATGGATTTCTCCTGTCGTAGCTAAGATGACAGCTCTCCTTTTCTCCTGCTTCTCACCAGATAGAAGCTGAATTAAAACTGAACCTTAAGACTCATAGTTAACTTTTATATAAAATAAAGGAGGATCAGAAAGCTACATTTAAGAGATGTGAGGTCTTCTTTATTTTTTATTCAATTAAACCTAATGAATTTTTTGAACTAAAGGGAGGTGGGCACAGTCATGTGCTTACAGTAGAGCAACCCTGCAATGACAGAGCAGAGATTAGCAGTCTTACCTAACAATCTTTCATGTCCTTTATGTCCTTAGCTCGTTAGTATCTCCAAAAGAACCCTTGCCTCCTTTCAAGTCTTCCTGCTGAAGATCTGTTCCAATGAATGCAATACAGCAACTTTTGTTTATTTCAGTTGAGAATTTGTCCTAAATGACAATAACAAACCAGTTAGGCCATGAGTCTTGTCTTTAGCCTTAAAAAAAAA
>VXAV01006379.1:200379-213550 GCA_013399715.1 Alectura lathami | reverse complement strand
AAAAAAAAAAAGAAAGAGAGAAAGAAAGAAAGAAAAAGAAAGAAAGAAAGAAATAGAGAAAGAGAAAGAGAGAAAGAGAGAGAAAAAGAAAGAAAGAAAGAAAGAAAAGAAAGAAAGAAGATGTCTATACTGTTTCAGAGGGAGTCATACCTGAAATGCATTACCATAGCTACTGTGGGCATTGCAAGCAACACAGCTGCTGTAGCACACAGTTCAGATGGGCTGCAAAACTCATTCGGGAAATGTTAATGCCACGCACCCAGCCAATGTTCTGTGTTTCTGTAGCTGCTGTGAGAGGATTAGCTAGTTAGCTTAACACTGCTAAAATACAACAATATAACAGTCTGCATGGCTGGCAGAGAACCCAAGATCTGCTCAGATACTCATGAGCTTTCTTTAGAGTAGGAAATTTTGAAATCTGTTGGAAGTCCAGTGGCTATTGCTGAAGCAATCAGTCTCCATAAAACAATTAAAGTCAGACAGAGGAAGTCACTTTCATGTAAGCTGTAGATCTTACTACCTATGTGTGATTTACATCTGGGTGAAGAGAGTCTGGGAGCCACAATTGCATTCTTGGCTTCCCTGTGCCCTGCAAGGTATTGTTATAGGTCTTCTGGGTGTTCCTCAAAAGCACTGTTTAGGGTGACTGAGCATTAAGGAGCATGGTTTATGGTTAGATTCATGAATAGATCTCAGACCTGCAGGGTTCCACTTTGCAATGCCTGCTCTGTGCTAGAATTTATAACTCTGAATTACATGAAGAGGATACAGAGTTGTGAAGAATGGTGATCACGGTCTCTGCAGGCTCAAGGAGGATAGGTCAGGCATCAGGTTAAAGAAACTGTTCTGCTTTCCCAGTATGACTTGAATGTGGCAAGAGGATGACTCAGCTCTCTACACAGCCTGTAGTGTCTTGCTACACATGACATCAGGACTTTGCTTTGTATGATGGAGCCTGGCAGACTTGTCTGTGTGTACATGTGCTGGGAAATTCCTGGCTATGCCACCATCCACTCTTTAGTCAAGGGCAGGCTTGGCTCCGGCTTTTTTACCTTCATGTTATCTGTAGATTGTCTTAAACTGATGTCTTCAAATATTTTGTAGTGAAGTGAATCTGAGCAGCTGGGGGGCACTTGAGAACATGATGTATTCAGTCCTCAGAAGGCAGAATGCTGAGCAGGGACCCACTGGGAAATACCATAAAAAGTGTCTGAATCCCAGCACAAGAGAATTCAGCACTTTGTTCAGTGGGGGAGGGATGAAGGAAAGCAACTCTGCCCACATGAGATGTCCAGATGTCTGTTAGCATCTGAAGTTAGGTCAGTCCTGGAAGGAATTCCTAATAAACCTATGGAGCAGGAGTTTAAACCTACATCTGGTATGTGTGTGGAGATACCTTTACCTTGGGCTTTAGGATACTTGAGGGAAGATCAGCACTTGAGTTGATATGTTTTTCTATTTTATATATTTAAGCATCCATTTAGAACAGAACAAAATAGTTTATCTTGACTGAATGTGTTAAGAACAATTTCTTATTCTTCCACTAAAGATATGTGATTGTTTTGATCTTTAAAAAGAGGAACATCAAGTATGTAGGTAATATTTTGTATTTGGAACAGATATGATGGCTGCTAAAATACTGTGTGTACCATTCTACTTCATGAATAATACAGAAATTCAGGATTTTCCCTGTTGAATAGCTTAAGGGAGCATTCGAAGAATAATGAAAGGATTAGAGAAAAATACCACAAAGTAAGGAGCTTAGCCTGCTTTACATATCTGATAGAAGTTGGAGGGAACCTGAAGCACCTGCTTGAAGGAAAAAAATTTGTTCACAAAATTCTCCAGTCTTGCAGATTTAATGGCTGGAAGTTGAAGCTTGAAAAAAAAAATCAACTAAAATTAAATATCCACTGTTTTTATTATTATTTTGAGTGTCATTAACTACCAAAAAAAAGAATTGCAGGATGAAATAGTGGATTGTAAGTCATTAGGAAGTTTAAAATAAGGATTATGCCAAAGACAGTGCTCTATTGCATTAGAGTTAGAAGTTAGGTAAAGGGTCCTGTGGTTTCTATTATACAGGAGGTGATCTTTATAAGGTGATCTTTAAGGCCTCTTTTGGACCTTGTAACTGTATGAAATCTGTTATAGCACCATTTGATTTGACTAAGTTCCAGCAAGGAATAATTTGGCTCAAGAAGTAGGAAATCATGATTATTTCAATTAAAACTACAGAAGAAAATAATTAAATCATGTTTTTACTTTTAGGTTGTCTGAACTCCTGTTTCTCAGGTAACAACTGACATTTACTGCAGATCTGGAGGAAATTCAGTGATCATGAAAGATGGCTCGGATCAAATTGATCTGATTCCTTACGCAAAGATAGAAGTCATCCCTGAAAAGCTCTCCCACAAGACACAGAACTAACTAGACTCAAAGTCCAAATTCTCCTTTCACCTTGGCCAGAGAGCATTGTGGCACATCGGCATGGCCCTGTGGGACCAATAACCAGTTTTACAGAGACTGTTGGATGTGTTCTGCTTTGAGAGTAAATTCATCCGTCCTCTAGATCTCGTATTTGGGGTTTTCATCTTTAGTCACTGCTTACTTGCACTAGTGTGTGATCATTATTGCAAATTACTAAGAACACTATATAATATTTAAGCATATTTTTATTTCAGTACACTGGGGTTTCACCTGAGGAGTAGCCTCTGTTTCTGTGAATTATAAAGGCTCAGTTTAGCTCTGAGCAGACTGAGTAAAATATGTCTCAGTAAGAAAGTTAGTCTGTCTTACTTTGAATAAAGAAGCTATGATCATCTGATTTTGTGATTTACTATTAGACTCACAGAATTATGGAATAATTTGAGTTAGAAGGGTGTTATGGAGGTCGTAAGGCCCAATGTCCTGATCAAGGCAGGGCACATTGGAGAAAGTTGCTCAGTGTTTTCTTCAGTCAAGTTTTGAATATCTATACGAATGGAGACTCCACGACCTTCGGGACAACCCATTCCAGTGTTTGGCTAAACTCAAGGAAAAACAAAACAAAACCACAAAATTCTTTCCTGGTGATTTACTGCATTTGTTATTTATTCAGCAGACCAAGTAAAATCACCACTGCTCTATCCTAGAAGCGAGGAAGGAGTGTTCACGTTGTATCAAGATGGAGCCAGACGATATTCCACAGGATCATAATACAATGAATTTGATTTTAAAGCTACAGTTAATGTTCTAAAGAACAGAAGAGACTAGCTTTGGGTCATCTGGGGCCAGTGTGATGAGAAGAATGTCTGTTCGATCTGCAGTATTTTTAGCTAAAATTTGACATATTGATTCTATATAATAGATTTCTATATTACTATGGATTGCTTTCACCCTGAAAAATCTATTTATTCTGCAAATTCCACAATTGCTTTTGTTACTTTGTTTTATCTTGATATTAGAGCCACAGATTGCTGTTCAGTAGTGCAAAGCCCTGTACAAATGCTCAGCAAGAAATTCTGTCCTGATACAATCTCAGATGCCAATAGCCAAGCTAAACCACAAGCAGGTGGAGATGTAAGAGAGAATGTATTTTGTTCATAGTAGCTTAACATCAGAGATGGGACAGAGGCAAGTCACCATCTTGTGTGTGTCCATGAAGGGCTCTCAGAAGAGAGTCCCATGAGTGTCCAGCTCCAGAACTGACATCATTTCTGTAGTACAAAAGGACAGAGAAATGGAATTCATGCAGTTAGGTCTCAGACAGAGTAGAGCATCATTTTGGTTGTTGTTTTTTTTTGTTGTTGTTGTTGATTTTTAATATTGCTTATTTATATGAATTTTATCAAGGTTTGATAATGACCAGAGTGCTTTACCGGAATGTCTGTTCAGTGGGTGGTTATAAGTGCTGGCACAGTACCCCAGTGAACATTTTCATTTTATAGAAATGCAAATAAATAAATAAGTTGTCTCTTGAGAGCTGCTTTGTGTTCCTTAAAAGCTCTGGCTTAGAAAAGGGGATCATAAGGAGGTGTGAAAATTTAGCACTGAGGTCTTAATTCTGCCGCCGTTTCCATGCCCGCACCACCTGTTCCCGGCAGCAAGAACTGCACCCTGGAGAACAGGAACAGAACGGGAATTAATAGAGCACCGCAGATCTGCAGCAAGCGGGGACCACATCCGATGCGCCCAGCACACTAATGGCACCACATAAATAAGTAACAACGATACCATCTCCCGAGGGGAGAGGGCTGATGTGATAAATTAAGGGCAAAATCCTGGCCTTTTACAGCCAGTGCCAGACTTTTCCTTGACATCAGCCAGGCCTGAATTTCACCATAGCAGGATTTATTTCAACGCTGACTTTTTCATCGGTAACCGTGTTCTATTCTGAGAAAGCATCCTTGGTAGTCAGAACAGGCAACGTTTACTCACTTGAATAGACCCATTGATTTAATGCCCTAGGTTGCTACAAGGAATGTAACTTTAAAGGCAGCTGTGTGGCTTTAAATTCCAGTAGCACATTTCAACAGGTTTCAAGGGGCTGAAAGCAAAATTTCTTAAGGGGAAACAATATCTTCTGTGAGGATAGAATTCTACTGTGGGAGTCTTCAAGTTAAACACATCATGAATGTGGAAGAGAGGGAATCTTAAGTACAGATTTGAATACAGTTCGACCTGGTTCTTGAAACTCTTCCCTCATTATAATCAAATGTGTTGGGTTTTGATCTCCTACCTGCATAAATTCAGAGCAAAAATGCCCATCAAAATCATCATGCTTAGGGAAAACAGTTCCTGTAACCAGGAGTAGTTAAAATAAAGTGATGTCTAATCTCATATCCATCTGTCTTTCATTTCCCTACCAAGTGACCTAGCTTTTGCTAACTTAACATAACTGAGAGTTTTCTGGATCTATAATGAGATGCTATAACTACCTTGCTGCCATAACAGAGGGAGCTGGGTGTGAGAAAATATTATCAGTAGTATAAACTTGAAGAAGGCATAATGCATAATAGTAATGACTATAATATACTCATGATTCTCCCACTTGAAATTATTGCAATATAAATTAAATGCAGGTACCGAGGTTCTAGAGAAGTAAAAAAGTTCCATACTGCTGGGAAAAAAAAAAAAAAAAAATCTATAATGAGCTTCATTTTCATAATCCATCAGCAAGCTGGAGGAGGCAATTCTTTGTGGTAGTTCAATACAAAACTGGATTTTGGGAGGATCTGTTCCCACAAGAGATTTTGAAAAGGCATAGATCTTTTGTGCAGCAAAGGACTTGTTTCCAGCCCCCACCGGGCCCAGCTTGCCCCTGTGGCAGTGGCTCCGAAGCCTTGGCACGAGACCTCAGTGAAGGCAGCAGTGGGGTTCACATGGCTGCAGGGCAGGACTGGAGCCGGGAACTGCAAAGCATCAAGCTGTGAACAAACTGTGGACAACCTGTGCACCAGGAATGAAGGCAGACCTCCGTATCAGCATGGATAAAACGATGCAGCCACAGAGCTTGCTGTACGGAGGATCAGAGTTAAGGGAACCATTATCGAGTTTCTGAACGGGAGGTTCTATTTCATTCTCGACTTCGGATGGGTTCTGCTGCTCTGCCTTCCCCAGTTCATGGCTGCTCCTCCTTCTGAAGAAAGGTTTCCTTGTCTGTGTACAGTCTCAGAGTGCTCATGGAGGAAATACAGTTTGTTAAGGGAAGCTAGAGAATTTCTGCTTTAGTTTTCCTAGTTTGCCCAGTTTCTAGCTGGCGGCCAAGACAAATACAATTATTTGTCGGGAGGGCCTGTACGTAGGTCGAATATGTCCCTTTAGCTGCTGTTAGCTACCTGACAAAAGGGCTGTGTATATGCTACCATAAGTAAGAACTACTGATTTGTAACCAACCTGTAAACCATCACATATATTTACACCGCACAATAAAACTATTTTAGATCCTAATTTTCAATAGAAGTTAAATTTATATATGAAAAATTTATTGTAAGAAGTACTAGCTATACATCAATAAACCAATGTCACAGTTTTTATGTAATTTCATATTCACGAAGAAAAACAGAAAGCAAAATCCTTAGATAATTATCTGAGAAATTCTGATAACAATTTATTTTATGTTAAAAGTCAAGATTCTTCTGAAGCTCTCCTGTGCTACACTGAATTATAGATATACCGAAAACTTATAAGAATTTAATATTTTCCACTATGTTCATATTATATGTAATAAGCAGTATTTTAAGTAACTGTGTAAAAAGAGGAATATTCACAGTATATCATTGACTTTTTGAAGATAGAAACAAGAGTTAAAGCAAAGTACTTCAAAGCTAACTTAGGAATTGTCTGTGAAGACATGACTCTTGGATTCTTGAAAATTCTTCCTATAATAGAATATCCCATCCCTGAAAATACTTTTCCTGTTCTTAAAATCCATCTTTTTCTTAGGTTTCACAGCTCCTTACTTCTTGAAATACTTTGTTGAAGGAATGATGTGGTCTAAAATGCTGTATATCTGAGTACATCATAAAAACATATCTGCTCTTCTTAATGAAGTAACCTCATTCAACATATGGAAAGCAAGCAGTAAATTTTAATGTACTATAGCATAAAATAAGCATAGTCTTCATTTTTGGTTCAACAGTCTGTTGGGGAAGTATCCTGTCTCCAACAGCAACTGCCTTAGGCACGCACAACTGTTTATGTGAGAAGCCAATAAAATATCTGACCAAATGGTTATTGCTGTGAAAAAGACTTCATTTATGAAAATTATCTAACGGATCTTATTTGTACTTATAATAATTCAAATCAATATTTGCACAAATATTAAAAGGCAAAAAATGCATTTTATGCAGCTTGTATTTATTGTAAAATACTGAATGCTTCTTGGAAGGGACTGGAACTGGGAGGTCCACACAAGACTGTGGATCAAGTCTGTGTACAGCTGCGGCTGGTGGATTCAAGGGACACACTCCCAGACGAGTCTATTTCTCTTCAGTTGTTTGAAGCATCACACCTATATCACGGGTGGCTAAAACTGCATGGGTGTTTAATAAATTTCTCTTAGACTTAGGTGGTATGTTTTATAGATGTGCGTATTTCTTACTTTCTTTTCCTTGAAATTACGCTCTTTTAATATATTTTTTTTACACAAACACAATTCACATCTTTATCTTTCCTTAAAATTAATTTCTGAGAAACTTTTCAACATCAACCACAAAAATTATCAGCATTAAGTTAAAACGTTAATACCCACTGAAATGAGTAGGGGTAGCCTTTGTCTCTTCAGATTTGTTTATCTTGTTTTCTGTAGTTTAAAAAAGACAACTCTGCATCAGCTTCCACCAGTTTCAGCTCAGTGCATATTCAGAAGCTCTTTTTCAGAAGCATAAAAACTTGAAATATGTATCTTAAAAAATGAAAGCACGTGTGGTGCAAAATCTGAATCTGTCACAGGAACTAGATAAATAGCTCAAATGGGCCAGATCTAGCCAATGAACAGAGTGTTTGACATCAGTGATTTATACTATTTCCCTTTCATGTTATAATAATTGTCACAAACTGAATTTATGTTGTGCCATTTCCTGTTCTAGCTGCAATCTTTGCTTCAAGAAAAAAGGTTTCAGAACTTTAATGCCGCCACTGTTTTTGGAAAGATAACAGTAAGCGGGACTATTTTATGATTTCATTGCTCGGTTATTCATGTTCTTTCTTCCTATAGCCTTCAGGGAGAACTAGAAGGAAAGGGCGAGACAAAGAATTGGCTTCCCATTGAAAACACAAAGAATTGGATTGTTGCTGCTGAAGGCAGAAAGTGAGCAGGGAAAAATGATGCTCCCAAAATTACCCCATAACAGGAAACCCTATAAATGTCTCCCATCCTTTGCATCAATTTGCAGTGTGAGCAGCAGAAAGGGCAGATGTTGGATCAAAGAGGAAACATTTACCTAAACAAAGAAAAAGCACTCTCCCAGCTTCTTTATTCCCAGCACATGCCAGATTGCACATAGCCATTACTTGCTAAAAGAAAGGCAGAAGATTTCTATTAGGCATAGTGTTGCTTGATAGCAGCAGAAGCAAACAGACAGTGAGCATGAGGGGGGAAATGAATGCCTGATAGGAATTCAGTCCGGAAGCCAGGAAGATATCATTAAGAATGTGTATGTTGCATTGCAGTATCTAATGTGATAATATTGCCTTTATTGACATGTTGCGCGCCCTTCAGCTCTAAAGTGGAGCTCTTTCTACTGAAGTGCACATTTCTGGAAATGAAATGCATTGGCTCATAAAACTCAGCCGTCTGCTGAAATAAACATTAAATAAGCTGTCCTAGATGTTCTCTTGTCACCATGGCAGGAAAGAAGTATCAGAGTGAATTTAGCATGTATTCTGCAGATCTGAATTAAAAGAGAGGCCTACCCTAGCCACCATAATGTTGTAATGCTTAATTAATAAAACCATACTCTCCCAGCAAGAAATACAATTAATATTCATTTTATCAGGAGTTGGGCTCTTGGGCCACCTGTTCCACCTGACTCTCCGTCTTCCAGGGAAACACACATTTCTTCCCCTTCCAAAACAAGTCACAAAGACATCTTCAGCACTGTGGCTAGCTAGATGGACCAGTTTAGACCAGGAGAGGGAGAGGGTCTCCCTGAGCCTTTAAACAGCACATTCTGGTGCACGTCTCTCTTTTCCATGATGTAAGCAGGAACTGGGTATTGTATGACAGTGACGGGGAGGAGGAACCCCTGCAGAAGAGCCAGAGCGCAGTGCCCACAAGGGCACTCTGGCACAGCCTCTCACTGCACAGAGCATCACAGGACAGGGGAGGTCCAGGGACATGTGGACAGGAGGGCAGATGAGCTGGGGGAGCTCAGTCTGCTCCCACCTGCAGAGCCAAAGTGATGCCAGGACCAATGCAAGTGATACTACCACCTCCAGCTCTGCTTCGCCTGCCCTCCATGTCTGCCTCCAGAGGAAGACATCTTTATAATTGTTTCCTTTACCTGAATGAGAGGAAAAGGGAGACTGCTGACTTTTTGGCAGGGCTTTCCCAGGCAGCAGTGTGTGCTGCAACTGGAGAGTGCTCACGAGCACTGATCTACCCAGGAAGCACTGGCCCCATCAGCTGTGCTCTGCAGAGCTGTTCTGCATATGGGTAGTAAATCGGATGCATTAGGAGGACTTCAGATTTACCATGTGGTGGAGCCCATCTGCTCAGTGTGTACGTGGTTTGTGTGATGCGTTCCAGAAACACACCTATAGCTGATCCGCCTGTAGTCACCATTTCCCTGGCATCTGGGGGATGCTCAGAAAGAAACCTGGTTAGATTTGCTGCTCCAGGGCCCATATTTCTGCTAAACATATGGAAATATAGGGCAAATGAGCAAAGTTAAATAACACCAACAGAAAACTTCCACTAAGATGTTTTGTGGGACCCTAATATACGGATGCATTATAATCATAGAACGGTTTGGGTTGGAAGGGACCTTAAAGATCATCTAGTTCCAACCCCCAAATCTTTCTACCCATAAAAGCTTCTTTCTTTTCTTGACTTCTTACATTTTATCTAGGAAACAGAGATTAGTGAGTCACAATCCTCACCCTTTTCTCCCCAAGAAAATGATAGAGTCACTGAAAAGTGATATTTAGATAGCCATGACTTTCTACCTTACCCCGCTACAAAAACAAACACGTTGTACCTCTAGTGTTGGATTTTTGTCTATAATGATACAGCTTAGCCCTAAAGCCACAGTGCTGTATTTATTTGAATGCTTCCATCTACCTTACTGTTTTATCTCAATATTATTCATAAAGGTTCCCTAGCCTACTTTGGAAAATACTCAAAATTTCTATTCTGTCCATTCTCCTGAACTTTTTTTTTTTTTTTTACCTCAGTTGCACTGAAAGTAAGAGCAAAAGTAGTAAAGTCAGCCCTGGCTGGATTCTGCATACACGCTAGCTTCACACAGTGACAAATCTAGTCACTTCTACTAGAACTACTTCAAAATTCTTCTGGAACAGAGGCAGGGTAAGTAGGCTCAGAGTTTTAGAGTTCAGCTCCCACTTCGGCAGCTAAGCAAATGCCATCTTTCTAGTGAGAGTATGCTGCTAGGTGCTGCTCTTATCAGGTTTGTACAGAAAAACCTGCATGGGCCTAATGCTGCTCCAGAGAAAGGCTTCCTTGCTCTTGCACAAAGTTAAAAACCTCCCTCGCTTCTGAATGGACAGCTAAATAAAATGCCTAGCTCTTCAGACACATCTTGTATTAACAACTCACGCTAATCTTGTTGCTGAATCCTTTACCAGGCAGAGCACATTTTTATAGCTGCTGAAGACATCCATGCAGGGTAGATGTAAGGGATCTGTTCTACTCTGTTCTCCCTTCTAGCCAAAGTAAAATTGGTAGGGCTTTTCTCTGAGGATGCAAAGCAGAGGTAAGAAATGAAAGGGTATTTGGGATTATGCTCACTTGGAGTACAGTGACTGACACAACCTGTTACCTGCTTTGTGCCTTCCAGTCTGGACAAATAGCTTGATTTTTTTTAAATCTTGCAACATAGCTTCCTCATTATCACATTTGTTGAAACAGATGGGAAAGCATTTGGAGGCACTGCTTAGGAAGCGGTGGTTTCTACAAAAAGAAAGTTGTATTTAAACACTGTTATTCAAGTTGCTGAGGAGGCAACAATGTCAGCTTCCCAAATCTGATACATTTGCATAAATTGTCTTTTGTTCTTCTGTTTTCTGCTTGCTGTTCACATTCCCTCCTGGCCCTCTACAAACTCACGGTGCAGGATGTGTTTCAAATAATAAGACTCACAGACTGAAGTTCATGTATTTCACAAACCAGTTTTAATTCCCAACATCCATTTTACAAGCTGTAGTTTACAAATTTCTTTTGTGGTTTCATTTGGGCTGGATTTCCATTTTCTGAAAGATAACTCTTCAGTTAAATAACCTCTTGAGTTTTACAATTATCTCACACTGCTTTATGTTTCTTTTGCTTTCCTACTTTTTTTCTTTACTTCATTCTTATTACATGCCTTCTGTGACCGTTAAGAGATACTCTAACACTTTAATTTTCCTTCTTTTGATTTTAATCTTTTTTTTTTTTCTTTTTTCTGGTGAATGGGTAAGCAGCTGGCATTCTGTGACAAGATCAGTAATTTTCTTTCTGATGAATAGTTTATTTGAGGAAAAATGCAATTCTGGTTGTCCAAAAACTATTAACAAATTTAGGTCAGATTCATGAAATAGTTTTGGCTGGAAAAGCAACAGCTTTGAGATGTTACAATTAGCAAAACTGCTGGATGAGGAATCAGTTACCTTTCATCTGTTGGTTTTGAAGCTCTCCCAGCTTCAATTCCCTGGATTTCCTCTTTTTGAGGGATGCTGAATGTATATCTCAACAGACGGCTGTAATACATAACATCTTGCAGTGTGTACTCTGGGGCAGTGTCCCCAGACCCACTCTCATACAGAATGCATTCTTGTTGACTCAGAGCATATTTAAATGCTTAGTGGAAAAGGAATCTACTCCAACAGGTGAGACGGAGGAAAACGGGTCAAAACTAAGTACAACCAGGTGGCAAAGAGCTCTGTACTGGAGGGGGATGTGTGAGGTCAAGATTCCTTGGTGAGAGAAGGACCACATCCTGTTTAGTCAGCCTAGGACCATTCTGTAAAAACTCCTCCTGTGGCGGTTTTGAGATTTTAATCTTTTGGACTACTTAATTAACAAAAATAAGTTCAATAATTCTCTTAAATGTGAGATTATTCCAAGACTGTTATTTGTTTATGTACCTTGTTCAAGCATAAGAATAGCTATGACTCAGCTTCTATATGATAAATGATTTTACTGTTTAGCCAGCCGTCCATGTCTACCATGTAATCAGTTTGAAAAATACCCATATAATTTTAGACTGGAGATTGATACCAGATAGTAGGTTAACATGACACAATTTGTCCCCCAGCTGACAAACAGTAATCTCTTTGGGCTGCACTGGCTCATGCCTGCTGTTTTCTTGGGGCCAGAATATCAAATAACTGAGACCCACTGCCCGTTGCATCTCCTGACTGTATCCATCTACTTTCTGTTGTTCTGTGTAGGCATTCCATGATCTTTTGTTTCTCTTTGTAAAGTAACTTTCTGAACAAAGGCCTTCTCTGAGCTTGACTTGTCATACTGTCACTTCACTGATAAAATAGATAAAGGCTGTGCTCTGGAAAACAGAATGCTCTGGTTGTGTTCACAGTGTGCAGACCTGAGTCACCTATGGGTCCAGAGAACCGATCCTATGGCTGGAGTGCCTGTTTTCCAGTTCAAAGT
Source organism: Alectura lathami (assembly GCA_013399715.1). Classification (NCBI taxonomy): domain Eukaryota; kingdom Metazoa; phylum Chordata; class Aves; order Galliformes; family Megapodiidae; genus Alectura; species Alectura lathami. The sequence continues at coordinate 201,237 of VXAV01006379.1, read as the reverse complement.
ACCTGAAATAACGTGGAGCTGTGCTGTTTCATACCATGAAACCAGCATTTGTTACACGCACCCTAGGATGCAGCATGGTGGCATGTAGGGGTGTTTGAGGATGCAAAGTCTTCCTGGATGGTCCTGCATGACAGTGTAAGGTGGAAAGAGAAAAATCTGAGGCATGTAGCTTACAGAGGGTGATTCCTGAAATGCTCGACGACTAAGACTTAAAGGGCTGTCTTCAAGAGAGCTTTTGGCACAGCCCAGGCTATGCCAGCAGGTGTGCTAGCAGTGAGGCAGCAGGGAAGACAACTTCTCCAGTGCTGAAACTTGTTCCTTGGCCACATTTTATTTAGCAATAAGATGCAGTATTACGTGCTTACATTATAAGAATTATAAGAAATATTACTGTAGATGTTGCATCTTATGATTTCTAATGTCCCTCTCTCATTGCTATATTCTTCAAGAAGGCTGAGATCAGTTGTATTTTGGTACTGATTCTAGTCTACTTCTTCTACTTGAAACAACTTGAGAGAGTTTCTTTGTTCTGCAATGAAAATGAGCTGTATCCAAGTGTTGTTAATTTGAGATGTCAAATAATTATTTGTCTGATGAAATACCTAAGCACTATATGAAGATACCCAAAACAGTCCTTTGTCATCCTTTTTAATAGACATTGTTGACTCTTTCATTTTCTTCAGGCCTTGGCTCAACAGAGGTTTCTGTACATGCCTGGAATTAAGGAGGTAGAAAAACCCACTCATCTCAATGGAGCTACTGAGTGTGTAAAGACAAGCATGGATCTTATTTAACCAGGGCCTTAAGATGCTTTTTTTTTTTTTTTTTTTTTTTTTGGGGGGGGCAGTGTAAATGCTT
>VXAV01006379.1:184524-198909 GCA_013399715.1 Alectura lathami | reverse complement strand
CCTTTTTTTTTTTTTTTTTTTTTTACATCAAAGAGAATGATCAGATCCTGGGAAGCAAAATATTAGCTTCTGCTTTTAATAAAAGGTAAATACAGAAACAAAATGCAAATGAAAAAAAAAATAGGCAAACATGCCACAAATGTTTGGAGATCTGGTAAACATTTCATTTCTGGATTGTATAAAAATACAACAGCTGACAAAAATGTTCATTATGGGGAAGGTGACTGTGGAGGGCAGAGCAAAAATGTGAGTGAAAGGTTTTTATAAAGACTTCCAGTTTGAAAGCCTGTTGAACAAAACAAAATAGTATGGATGCTTCCACTTTGAAGTTAGCTAAATAGTGTGAGTGCATTTTTGCCCAGGTATCTGGAATTTTGCCTGATTCTTAAACAGCTATTTTATGCTCATCAAGTTTGGAAATTATCCCTACCTTCAAAACTTTTAGGTCTACAGGGTAGAATTTGCTTTTTTTCCGCCCATCTCCCAGCCCTGTGTGGCAGTGCTGTCATTCAGCATCCTGTGAAGACACATGTGGAAGAGGGAGAGCTGCATCATTCAATGCCTCCTGCTGGGGTTGCTGCTTATATTACAGTGTAGTCAAGCAGATCAGCTAGTTTTGTCCATGAGAAAGGCTGTACATGGCTTGCCAGGTAATGTGTGATACACATGGCAACTGATTCAGAAAAGCGAATAAACCAATGTGCAGATGAATGGAAATGGGCATCAGGCATGGGAGCAGCCCCACAACAGCTTAGGGGGCAACTTTTGTGCCTAAAAAGCACACAGAGCGTATGTTTAGTGAACCATATCACATTCTTGTTACAGGCTAAATATTCCAAAGTAAAATGTGTAGACAAGCTTTGTGCAGGAGCCTATTTAAGGAAATTGTCTCTGAGTCCTGGAGCCATCTGTGATATAAAAGTGTACTGCACGGACTCCTTGAATAAAAGGATTCACTGCCAAAGCTTGTTGGAAGTCTCAGTCAGAGATGCTTTTCATACAGCAGGCATATAGATCTTTCACATGATGAATCAGATTTACTAAGACCGTCTGCTGTTTGGAAGTGATTTCAGGCCTGAAGAATGTCTCAGTGGAGGCCTGATTTGATTCGGAGAGGGAAGGGGGGGGGGTCACATGCTGCTGGAGTGGGCTTTATGTTCATGGGTCGACCTCTAGAAATAATAATAACAAGGAAGAACCAGTTCAAGGGCTGTAGGCTAGTGCCACTCGGAAACGAATGCAGCTCTGTTATGCACAGCACTGAGGTTTCCCTTGTAGGCTGCACCACTGATTTAGCTGGTATGTTAATACATAAGTCTAAATTAAATCAGGCTTGTGTCAGTGCTATCGAAGAGGCACATTCACTTAGCCCTGCAGTTTTATAAAATGCAAAGAAAGAAAACCATATGGCAGATTAGGGCAAATTGCTTTAAAATTGTGGCCGAGAGCCAAGGGAGAGAGAGTGAGCTTGAGAGAGCGTTCACGTCTGTTTGAAATATGCCCACTTTCACTCCACTGCTTTACACATTTGAAAGTGGAAGTCTTAATAAAAGTAATGTGTCCAGTATTTGTGGAAGTTACAATAAAAACTGTTTTTTTAATTTTTAAAAATTGGGATTGGACTACCTTGCACTGCTGAAGGCTGAATAAAAGAGTTTAGTGCAAGCCGAGGAGCATCAAAGTGGGAATTAACATGTGTAACAGCACACTTAGTAGATAGTCCTGGCTATTATTACTGCACATATAGCACAACAGTGACTACAAGATTTATGCAGGAACTGAGATCATGCATCACTGAAAATAAATAAAATAGTGATCCCTACCCCAAAGAGCTTTCAATGAAGTTTTATTTTCTGAGCCATATGAAGCTGTAATAAGGAAATGAAACAGAACAGACAATAAATACATGGCACTTTGAAAACTGCTTTAATTTTAATAACCTAAAAAGGTGTCCTAGTACTTGCTCATTCAGAAAAAGAAGGAAAAAAAACTTTTCTTTTTCCTTGTAGGAGTTTGGCTTTGCTCCACAGTTCCTATCAGTCAATGGATCAGCTCTCTGTGGACCCTCCATGGATGCTGGGAACCAGGACGAGGTGGGCTCCTGAGGAACTAATACACTGCAATGCGTGTCAGTGCATGAGCACTGAAATGCACAGGGAGCACAGAGAGGACCTGGGTCCTCAGCAGCACTCACCGCAGTGGCCAGAGGTACCCTCCAAGTTGCTGGAGTGGCTTTCCTCTCATCACCAGGATCCTATGGATGAGAAGGCTTCTCCTCTCTGTCCCACAGGTCCTACACCCTTCTCACAGCTTCAGGGGCTGTGAGTCCAGACCAGTGCAGAGCCTTTGAATTTTTGCTGAATCCTCCTGACCTCTAACTGTGGTCAGGACTGCTCAGCCTGTGGACCTGAGATCTCTCCTGCACCAGCTCCGCGTGCGACTCCGTCAGCTGCCACCCTACTGTCACAGCACAGAGAGGCCATCCTACAGGCTGCCCCCAAACCAGCACCCAACTCTTCTCTCCAGAATTCCAAAAACTCTTGGTCTAAGTGTTGAACTGCTCGTGGAGGCCTAGTCGCCTGCACTAGGCTGCACTGCAATGTGCTGCGCCTATGGAGTACCCAGAGATAGCGCTGCGGTTTCCATAGCAACCCTCCCAGTGCGTTCATAGTCTCTTACTTACAGCCTTCATTAGATTTAACATTCAAAGAGACATTGATTAAAACATGACATTCCTAACACACTGAAAAAAATCCATTTTGTACAAAACCCTATTATAAGGCAGAGACAAACTGGTTGATGGCCAAATTAGTTAATAGAACATTTCAGATGGCATTGGAACAGACCACAAAAGCATAAATTCAGATAAAGAAAAATGTGTAAGTGAACATGTCATGAACATAGCAGTGCAGACTGGAGAAATGTACATGGGTGTATCAGGGACATCTCAGGTAAAGTACGTCTGCCAAATCCAAATTTAACCTGAAGTGATCTCACTTAAACCTTACTTAATGCTGATCTGAAAAAGTACTGAGGTACTAGGGAACCAAGATGTTTCTCTAGCTGAGGAGGCAGCAGCAGTATCTTGGAGGACAATGGGTGTCTCTTGACCCTCAGCCATCTGGATTTTATTGGGGACTAGGACCTTTACATGGTGGACTTTACTCTGTGATGGAAATTGCAGTGCAAAAAGGCTCAGTTTCCAGCTTTGATTTCCTGCTCCTGAAAAATCTCTTTGTTCACCAGCTGTAATCTCAGGAGTTTCTGCTCTTCATCTATTATCTTACATTACCAGAACTGTTTTCCTCCCTCATTCCTACCTTCAGGCTGAAGATCTCAGCACAGAATGAAGAACACAACTAGCATCATGGTACAACATCTGAAAAAAAAAACCTAATAAAACCTGCAGTTGTGGTACAATATATACCTAGAATAGTAGAATAATCATGACACCACTGCACTGTTCATTCCCAGTTCAACCCCCTAATGACACTCATTTTTGTCTTCTTCCTGCTTCTGCCTCATTCTATGTGTAAGTACAGGTGAGAAATACATGGATTTCGTGGAACTGTAAAACCATCTCCCACCCAAGGTGATATGCATCTGCGCAGCCTTTCAAGCAGAACAAAGTCTTAAGTCTGGTTGGACTCTGAGGGGTCACCCAGCCTGCTGTTCCTCAACTCTTTTTAGCCCTACATCCAGATAATATTTTTGAAATCATGCCAAGGATCATCTAGTACAGGGTTGCCATGATGTTTTCATTTATATCTGAACAAAATACAGGTACCCTGGGAAAGGTCTACAGTGACTTCTATTTTTCCCCATTTTGTTTTCTTGCTTGCATGCCTGGAAATATATGTGTGTGCATTTATATTTAAAAGCTTTTGAAGTTGTTTCAAAACAATTGTGAAATCACCTTGTGATGTCTTACAGATCTCCAAATGGCCCACAGATCACAGATTGCAAAACATTCATCTACATTTGATGTCTATATTGGGAGGAGATGAATTGAACCTTAAGGCTATCTCTACACTAACAAATTAAACATGGCCAGGAAACAGTCCTGGGCACTGGCGCTCAGTCACCCCTAATGTAAAATTGCTAGAGCTAGAGCAGTTTCTGCTACAGCTTTGGCCTGCACCAGATACCACCTTTTATCAAATAACTGCTGGGCACAGCTCAGAGTGCTCATCAGTGCGAAACCACTCCTAGTACAAAGTTTCAGTGTGGGCTCTCTGTTTTGGAGGGTAAGAGAAACTGCAGGCATGGACACAGAATAATCCAGTTTGGCCTCACTGTGAGGGAATAAGCCTGGTACTGTTCCTTTTACTCATACATATTTTAGTTGACATAGCAGACAACTAAATGTGGTCAGATGAAATACTGTCTATCTGTCCATGGTGTTAGAAGGTGTCACCACATTTTATCTTGTAATTTGTGACCTCAGAATTAGAATATTTCTTAATGTATATGATAATATATATGATACACTACATATATATGTGGTAACATCTCCACCAGATGTCATGGTCTCTTCACCATACTGTTTCCATTAGACACTGTCTTCCCTTCAGTAGATGTAATTAAACATTTATTTCATGAGATTTAGGTGTTGAAGAGTGTACCAGGAAAGCTAGTAACACCTTTACAGGAATTCATTTGCCTCCATTTTAGGTCTCTAAGGAAAAGCATGAGAGTATAGGCTACTAACATAGACTTTCACTGTGCTTATGGAGAGTGATAATCTCCTCCAGAGGGTGATTCCTCACAGACAAGGTTTGGCAGATGTAGAAATACTCTAGGAAGGACCTACAGACACTCCCAGTGGTCACAAACAGACATGAAAGCAGATTTTCAGGTGATACATTTCAGTAATGTTGTGTACATTTCAAACAGAAATAGTAAAAAAGAGTTTCAGAAAGGAAGTAAATAACTGAAACAGAAGAGAGTATTTAGGAAGGCAGTGCTGTCAAGGCTACAATGATTTCCTCCATATCCATTTTGCTTTGATTTAAGCTAAAAGCTGTATGACTTATCTCCATAGCAATGAAAGATAAATTTATCTAAAAGACTGAGTAAAAATGGGTTTGAATCCTGACTGTGCTTCAGCATTCTCTGAAAAAAGGGGATAACATATCTTTGTATACTTCATGCAATTCACTCTTCCAAATGTTAGTTGTTTACAGCTACCTGTCTATGCATTTGTTCATTGAACAGTGCAATGGTGTTTCCACAGTCAGCTGTTGCTCAAGGTGCTATCATAAGCAGCCACAAATAAATATTAACCTGTGTCTTTTCTTTCTGTGTTCTGCTTAGCTAACGATGCGGTTGGTCCTTAACGTGGATTTTTCCTTAGGAGGATTTCCTAAGATCATACAAAGCTTGCAGGGGAAAAGAAAGTCCGTGACTCAATACTTGCTCAGACTTCAATCTGCTCCGAAATCATTGCTTTCTATCTTGAATACACCCCCAGTGTTGCCTTTCTTTTGTAATTGAGCAGAAAACAAGATTTATACAATTGTGAGATTAGTCCTGTGCATAGCATGCACATAGTTCAAGAGCCCTTATCAAGTTTTGGAGCAGTTTATCTTGGAGAGTTCAAATGGTTACTATTCATTATGCTGCAGCTGTATGCTCCCAGAATACAAAGGACTCATGAGTTTCAGTACAAAGCTTCATACGATCATTCTTGGTAAAGAAAAATCCACTTTCTGATGATATTTTCCAATGGAATTGAATGAGGAAAAGAAAACAGGACTTGGGCAGATGGTCGGGACAGTTTGAATGCTGCTTATTCTGCTTCAGAACATGCGTCAGACACACTGCCAGGAGCAGTCCTTGCTGAAAAATGGTGTTTCTGTGTTATTTTTCAAACACAATTTTTCAAACCTTAGAATTCTTGATCCAGCTTGTGGAAATGCCAAAGCTCGAGCTGTGTAAGCCTTCCCATCTGCAGCGATGCATGGTGGCTGGAGGTTGAGTTGCCTTGCCGTGGAGTGGGCAGCAGAGAGGACAAGAACAGGAGCTGTCACAAGGGGTCAGCTCCAAAGAGATGCTGATGCCAAGTTCATTGGGAACCGAGATCACTGAGCATCTCAGCTGATCTAGTCCTAGGGACTCGATGCTTTCAGCCTTTATTTCACACAGCATCCAAGAGCAGTGGGTCTTGGTCCTTTCTGCAAGGCTGTTTGCATGAGTGAGTCCTCTGGACCAGAGAGCTGTGAAAATGGGCTCAGCTGTGAAGTACCGACGCGCTGTTATTGCGATGAATGTCACCAGTGGGAAATCACTGTCACAGGAGCCTGTAAGCCATGCCCCTCCATTATATCTGGTTTGAATATATTTGAATAAATTTAGGAAGCACTTCATTTCAGCTGTAGGCAGTACAACATAGGCAATAAACAAAACACTCCACTTTTCAGACATATTAATTGTACTCAAAGAGCAAATTGAAACGCAAAGATTGCAAATCCTAACAGTGCTGAGCTGTTTCCGTTTCCACAAGGCCAGTCCATGTGTGTGAAGGGGATGGGCATGCCATGTTGAAACCAGCATGCACCTTTTCCCCCTAGTTGCTCTTTGAGAGCAATCACTTGCTTTTTCTTTTTGCATTCTCACTTTCTTTTATGTCTGCTTCAGGCTGTCAGTGGGGCACTTGACCTCCTGCACAGGGCACAGGTATATATTGTTGGTTTCCTGTGCAGCTGCTGCCAGTGCTGCTTTGTGGATCGAATTCCGGAGAGCTGGCCAGCTGCCATCATCTTCGCCAGAACCCAAAAAAGTCATCCCAAACTTTTAAGCCCCTATCTGGAAACTCATAAATCCTACACTTTTGTGCAGGCTAAGATAGCATGCATGACTACATGCAGGGTGCGGGAGTTCGCTTGGCAAGCGAAGGGGCCAGTGCTTTCCAGGGAAGTGTGCCACAGATGTAAAAGGCTGTGTATAATGTATTTTCACTGAAGCAACCTGCACTTACCAGTAGTGGTTCTGTCTGAACTGTTTTGCATATGGTCATTATGAGAGAATATTTACTTAAAGAGATTTAAGACAATGTTGTCTTTCTGTTTATTTCAGCCTGTTTATTTCCTGAATTTGGCAGCATTTTCTATACAGTCAGCAGTGTAGTTCCCTAAGCCCTCACAGAATTATTTTTCCCTATTGTCTGTTTGAGTCTTTCACACAAAAACAGGAAAGAGAATTTTAAAAAAAGTTTTTCAAAACTTGTGAAATACAAACAACAAATTATTGTTGTTATTTTTGTCCTTCTTCCTCTCCATCCTATAGTCTGTTACATTTTTATCACACTGCATCTGCCGAATTTGTCTATGTTTTATCCACCATGCTTATATAGCTGTCTAGGTGCAGCTATGCTGGTATAATCCACAGAGTAAACAGCTTTGCTCTGCTTTGAGCATAGCTTTTCAATTTAACTTAAACCTCTTCTTAAGAGGCATAAACAGACCAAAAAAGCCACTCTGATATTGGATTAAGACTGATCACTTTCAGGTTCATTTGTATTCTGCCCACAAAACCTTCTGCATATAGACCAGACCCTATCTCAAGCTCTTTGAAAGAAACTGTGTAAGCTTATACCACTTCCTTTGCCCAAGAATGAGCTTGCCTTTGTCCATATTATACGATATTTAGCCCAGGCTGACAAACATCACCAAGACCCAGCACTTAATGTGTGAAAGCAGATACATATCTTTTTTAATCCTCTTGGAGTAGACACAATTAATTAATGCTGTTCACAATATAAAATATAGACCTCCCTGAAATCTCTTTAGTTGTATCATAGACAGGTACAGCAATCCTTTACACGGGTGTTCTTTAAAGGAACATCATCAGATTAGACAACTCCGTCAGTTATGGGAGAAGATCCTCATGCCTTGCAGCAATTTATGGTTATAAATCCTTGGAAATTGTGGATAGAAAGACATGGCTTACTAATCCAGGACTCTGTACTGGACCTGATTTGAGTTCAGTGCATGTGGGATGCATCTGACCCCTTGGATTTGCTATGCTCAGGTGCAAGTGTCCACCAAGTCTGCCATGGATTACAAAAGACCTGATAGTTTTGAAGTAGCTCACGTTGCAACTCGTGCTGCACAGACCTGCTGCTAGGGTCCCAGCAGCTTTGGGTAATTGGGTGGAAAGCACCAGCTCTGGCTTCTGCCTGCTCTCCACACTTACTTTGCTCAAGTGTAAACAACTACATAAACATATAAACAGTTCTGTTGGCCAGATTTGCCAGCAAACTGTGCTGACTTTGTCCTATTCTGGAATAAAATGATATAAAGCATACCTGTGAAAACTGAGCTGTAGGTACAGCTCTAATTATTGATGAAAAAGGGTGTAGAAAACATAGGAGAAATGGGTCATATTAACCATTTCTATTGTATCCTAGCAAAATTAATTTATATATATATATATATTTATTATTATTATTTTTTCCCTAGTAACTTCCTACGCTGCCACATATTTTTCTTTTTTTTTCTGTGTGTCTGAAAGCAGCAGGTCACTGCTTTGGTAGCTGGGTAACTTCACAGCTGGTCTCCCTGACAGACCTACAAGGAACAGCAACTGCCTCTTCTCTGCATGCTGCAAATGAACTTACTTACAAGCGGCTTACCCCTGGCTTCCCTTTGAGAACCCCGTTGCAGTGGGACAGCAATTGTTGCAAAAGAAGTGAACTGCTGAATAGATTCCAAGTATTACAGACTGAAGAAGTTTTATTTCTCCTCAGTCAAGACCAGCAGAGAACTTGAACAGAGAGAAGTGCAGCAAAGGTCATAGCTTCTGTATGTGACAGTGCTTGGAAATTGGGACACAATATCTAGCTGTGAATATATATGTTAATATAAGCATATACTAGACATGAAGATCTATGTGCCCATACACATGTGTGTGTATAATCTTTAACGTAGCTTTCAAAGCTGGGCTTGGAGCTGGCTGGCTAGTTCAGTGTGTTAGGGTACGATGTGTGCATGAAAGGTCTTTCTTCTCCCAGAGCTCCCCTAGTTCACAGGCTTGTTGGACTTGATGCCTTGGGAGAAATATGTCTTTGGGTGGATGCTTTGCCCTGTGCACAGCAGACAGAGCATGCTAGGACACAACAGTTGTATTAAGGCTGCTTCCTCTGCTGGTATTTAACAAACTGGCACATTCACCCCAGGCATGTGTGAATAACCTGATTTTCAACCTGTACTGTGTTGTATGTCAGGTCAGTTCTTTATGGCTCTGCTCTTGCTTTCATTCAGAGGAAACTTTTATTCATCTCAACAGGACTGGGCTATGCTTTCAGTACTGCAAGACAACTAAAACCACAGTAAGGCAGCTCAGTGCTGAAGTGCAATTATCATATCTATGTCAAACTTTATTAGCATATGACCCAGCATACCATATTTTGGGCCTTGAGACAAAAACAGTGATCTGTGCTTTATAATGTATTATCCAGCAGGTAGTAGAGATATGATGGAGTTTAGGTACTGATGATACAGAGAGGTAACAACCTTTAATTAGGCTTCCTTTTGTTCACCTCATGTTTAACGAAGCAGCAAATTCACAGTTCAGTAGCAAATGAGAGCTAATCAAAAGAAAAATACCCATTTGTTTAACTTGTGCTCATGTCTTTTTCAGATGAAAATCTTTTATTATTGTTTGCTTTTCACTTCTTTCACAGGAAGAAGAATAGATCTTGTAGATAAAAAGCCCTAAAACAAGTCTTCAGAATTGGCACCCTCTCAAAGCTTTTAGACTGCGAAAATCTTGCCTAAACTGTCGGAACCTCTTTGTTCTTCAGTTTCTGTGAGAAAAAGGAAGAGTCATTACTTTCTCTTATTATACATCAACTGTTTTATTCCCATAAACCAACTGGTTCATATGCCATCTCCAGTGCAAGGTGACATAAAGAGGAAGCATTTCTTCACTTGGCCAAGTGTAATCCCTGCACGTTAGGGACCCAGCAGACAGAAAGTGCAGGTGGCACAGTTAGGAGAAAGAAAGTCATTCCCTTCTCTCTCAGGATACACAACTTTCCTTGGTCCTGGAAATATCCAGATGCTTTGAAGGTCTCTCAGGGTGATAACAGAAAGCCTATAAGAACATGGTGTATGGCATCCAGACCATTCTGAGGATTTCTTTGGCATTCAGGCAGTACTAAACTAAGCCACAAAACAACTTTTCCCCTGCTCTAAGGTTGTCCCAAAGTACAGCTGAAAATATAGATAAAGGCTGTTCACAACTTTGTACACGTTTCAGCAATCAGTTCTTTCAACTGCTGATTCTTACTATGCCCATTCAGCTTCTCTGTAGGAAACAGGAAGAATGTTATTTAGAATATTATTATGTATAGAGTGTCTAGTTACCTTAATAGCTGAAACTCATTTTAATTTTCAGTTTGGGGATGCCTTACTTAATCCTCTTCACATTTGGTAAATATTCTGCCAAACTACGTCTTTGTGTATGCTAAACCATGGTAAATCAAGTTAAATCTGTGGAGATTTTGTGATGGTATAACTGAAAACCAGAATCTATTCTTTATATGTAAGCAATACTATTAAAAGAAAAAAAAATCAAGAAAATTGGTTAGAAATTTATTTCTAACTCCAAATATCTATTGCAGAGTTGCTTCTTGTTCAGTAGTGCAATATTTATCATGGGGAAAAAAAAAAAAAAAAAAAACAGAACAAAAAAACAGAAGAGTGGTAGTTGTTTGGCAGGAGCTACTTTAATGTAGTTCTTACTGTGTGCATCGCCAGGGAAGTTGCTGCTTTGAGCCAGCTCTGCAGACTTTTAAAGTCATGATTGTATAGTTTTCTGAGCTCCATAGGTCTCTTTAAGTATAAATTCCCTTTGTCAGGGATTAAAGGTGTGCATGTGCTCTTCTTGGCTCATTAGGCTTAGTTCTTGACTGAAGAAAAATATTCAGTGATGGCATCATTTAAATATCGTAGGCTGGAGAGCACTGAAATGAGAATTCACTCACAGTAGATGACACAGATTTGTAACCTTTCTTATCCCCTTTTTATGGAAATGAAATTCAATGCTGACTTAAAATAATTAACACTAGAAATTGAGGGCTGATTTCCAGTTAAGAGGCATGCATTGGTTCAGTACTTCTTTTTTTTTTTTTTCCAAGATTTCTAAGATTCACATTTATATTGTTATAACTGCTATACTTAAACTGCACTGCTTAAATGGCCTTGTCTCCTAAAGGTGGACATCTTCTTAAAATAAAGAAATAAAGAAATAGAGCTGAGACTCTTAACAGAACTGCAGCTTGAGATATATGTTTCCCTTTAATGTTAATTGAATTTAAGCTCTGAGTGTATAAATGTGTAACTGAACTTAGGGAAATGGCACATATATCTGGAGACGCTTCTTACGTATGAAGGCTGTGCTTGTAAAAGTTATATGCTTGTGACATTATATCACAGGAAACACATTGGAGAGGTGACCGTTGCATGACTTCACAGAATTCTTCCACTCCTGCTCTCCTTGATTCCATTACTTTTAGTACTCTTATCAAATAGCTAAATACAATGCCATTCTCCCCATCAGCCTTCCCTCTATGACCCTTAAAATATTCCCTCAAGACTCAATTCTCTCTGCCATGAGGGATGAGGACTTGCAGCATCAATGCTACCAGGGGGAAGCAGAGTTCCTGGACCCGTTTAAGCTCACCGGGCTGGCAGGTGAGGTCCAAAAGACATCCAGAGATGGCATCGGTGCATCTGAAAGCAAGGCACTGCACTACAGATCATGGAGCCAACCCCTGCTCGCTGCTCAGACCTACAGGCCCTACTGCCTTCACACACAGGTGCCTAAACTCTTCTTCGTCACTGTGGCATCCATGTACCATCAAGTGTGTTCGTTTCCTGACATTGTGAAAGGGGATCACAAACATCGATTTGTGCTGGCTGTACTGTCTTCAAGTATTATTTAATCTTAGTCTTGAAAAAAAAATGCCTAAGATAATACATAAACCACAAAGAAAGTTTATTCTGCAATAACAGCAGTTAGTTTTCATGCCACAACCTAAAAATGAAACAGTGTCCCCCCCCACAGCCCAACCCCAGCTTGTTGTTCTGTTGCATTTTATGTCCTTTGTGCTGCTTCCAGGCAGGTTCTGACAGTAAGAAACTAGTGAGCCATTATGTTTTTAGGTAGTGAATTCCCATTGCTGCAGCCCTCCTGGTCCACCAGCCTTGCTGTGAGGCATGTGGTCAGCAAGGTAGGACATGGCAGAGATCCTGCTGTGCTTCTGAGAGAGAACAGAAGATGCCTGAGCTGTGGAAAACCAAATGGAGAATTCCTAACTAATGTTCTCATGTCCCCTTTGCACCCGACATACCCGACATTGTGGGTGAGCCACAGTTCACCCTGGGATGAATATAAAAACTGGAATAAACAGGTCCATCTTATCGAGTATTTGAGGACACTCAAAGGTGAAAGTGTGACAGAGTGGAAAAGAGCAGAATCTGCTTCATACCATGGATATGCATACATGTGAAGATAAATTAGAGGACGAACAGTGTTAACAAAGATTAGACTAGCATACAACGACTTACACCTTTCTTCTGGCCAGCAGAGCTAGATCCAGTGAAGACAGGAAAACCCAACAAAAGAGGGCTGCATAAGCAGCCTGTACCTTTTTAATCACATTCACAATGACAGCTTCAGTAATCTCTCTTCCCATTAGCCCTCTGCAAAGATAGCAGTGCAGAGATGCAGGCTAGCCCCTGCTAACACTGCTAGTGCAACAGTGCAGATGACAACTGAATGTAGGCCTGTAATCTGGGTCAAACAATTACACCAGAATGATTTTCCAAGCTTGCATACTCAAATGATACCCTTTTCCCATGGAACTGAGAGAAAATTTCTTTAAAACAGCAGTCTAACTTGGAAGGGTTAGGTGTTTTCTGAACTGCAATTTGCTTTGTCAAGCCTCCTGCTCTGCAGCAGGGTTGTCATACCAGGCACTGTCACAACAAGCAGGGTTTGAAATGGGAGGTGTCTTCTAGGCCAGGTGTGTAGCTGAAGAGATGTTTGCCCTGGAGACAAATCTGAAGACAGAAAGGGAAAAAGCCAACCAAGCAGATCCATTTTCTTATGAATAAGTAATTTTAAAAGCCATTTATTAATTAATGCAATGAAAGAAATCATTTTAAAATCCGATTGTTTCTTATTTCAACCTCTGACAATTAAAAAGGTGAAAACAGTAATTATATGGATATTTCCTTTCTTACCTGAAAATATGCAGCTCATGCCAATCACCCATCCCTGCTTAACTCTATATTGCAAGCAAGCCCTTCCTGACAGCCACTTGTAACAGAGCTGTCTTTATTTGCAGTTCCACATAGATTACTATGGAATTAGCCAAGCTGCAGAATTTTCAGGCTTACATTTCAGCAATTAAATACTCAAGCCCTATCTGAATCTACTCAACTTCTGAATTTAAAAGGCAGTGACTTTTACTGGTGAGACCATAAATGCCCAATTCCACTCATGCCGCTTTTACTCAGAGGCTCTCTTGCAGCCAGGAAGGCCAATGGCATCCTGGGCTGCATCAAGAGAGGGGTGGCCAGCAGGGAGAGGGAGGTGATCGTCCCCCTCTGCTCTGCCCTTGTGAGACCTCACCTGGAGTACTGTGTCCAGGCCTGGGGCCCCCAGTACAGAAGGGATGTGGAGTTGTTGGAGCGGGTCCAGAGGAGGGCCACTAAAATGATCAGAGGGCTGGAGCACCTCTCCTGTGAGGTAAGGCTGAGGGAGTTGGGATTGTTCAGCTTGGAAAAGAGAAGGCTCCGGGGAGACCTCATTGCGGCCTTCCCATACTTGAAAAGACCTTACAGGCAGGAGGGGGACCGACTTTTTACACGGGTGGACAATGTTAGGACAAGGGGGAATGGGCTAAAAGTGAAAGAGGGGAGGTTTAGGTTGGACATCAGGAAGAAGTTCTTCAGTGAGAGAGTGGTGAGGCGCTGGCACAGGCTGCCCAGAGAAGTTGTGGATGCCCCATCCCTGGCTGTGTCCAAGGCCAGGCTGGATGGGTTCCTGGGCAGTTTGATCTAGGGAGCTAGTGGCTGGCAGCCCTGTCCACAGCAGGGGGGTTGGAACTAGATGATCTCTGAGGTCCTTTCCAACCCAAG
This sequence comes from Alectura lathami, assembly GCA_013399715.1. Classification (NCBI taxonomy): domain Eukaryota; kingdom Metazoa; phylum Chordata; class Aves; order Galliformes; family Megapodiidae; genus Alectura; species Alectura lathami. The sequence continues at coordinate 184,756 of VXAV01006379.1, read as the reverse complement.
CCACTCTATGATTTTATGACCTCCTGCCGCAACACCAACCCGCGGTGACCCCACTAGCTGGCACGCTTTCACAACATCATGGACTGAATTTAGCACATCTGCTGGCACAGGGGCTTGCCCTGAAAGTGCTGCCAGACCCTTTCTGAGAGCTACCCACAAACACAGTGTCACGTCAGCATGTGACCAAAGGGAGCACACGATGGCAGTAACTACACAAATACCTTTTTTTTTT
>VXAV01006379.1:156255-178627 GCA_013399715.1 Alectura lathami | reverse complement strand
ATGAGGAACCATCTCCCTAAGGACTCTTTCTTATATATATAAAAAATAAAATTAAAGACAATCCCTAGAAGATGTTGTTTGACGTTCTTTTTGTTTTCCATTTGGCTGGTGGATGGATAAAGGACCTCATCTTTCTTAAATTATACAAACTCATAGTTCATTTTTTTCAAATTTAGGAAATAAGTATATACTGAGTAGTTTTGCATTTTAATCATTAATACTTTGATCATGTCCAAGTGCCTTACCGTTTGTATTTCCAATTCTTACTGTTTTTCATACACAACAGTTTGTGTCATTTTCCTTATCACATCCATTTATTTTGGTCATATCTCCTTCAGCTTGAGTCTACATTGCATTTGTATTCTAATGAGAAGATCTGAGCCGCTAAGTTGGGATCCATAGAGCATTTTGTTTTTACAGCTCTCTCCCACTGGAAAATCATTCAGAGTTTTAACCTAAAAACTTCTATTGCACAAGCAAAGTTTTCTGCCTCTTCCATGTACTTTTTTTGCTTTCCAAAACCCCAGCAGCCTTCCACTGTACTTTCTACAGATTAAAAATCTTGAGATTATCCACTGTCAAAAAGACAAGAAAAGATAGAATCATAGAGTCATAGAATTAGTTGAGTTGGAATGTCATCTAGTCCAACTGCCCCGCAATAAACAGGATCATCTACAGCCAGGTAAGGTTACTCAGAGCTCCATCCAGCCTGAGATCAGGTGTACAATTAAGTGATGGTTTGAAGCAAAATCCCAAGAACTAGCTGATCTACAAAGGTAAAGACCTTCAAGAGCAAATATTAGATACTTAAATAGGGGCCCAAAGACATGTTCATTACACCATTAGATTGCATGCACGATATCTGGATAGCAGTATGTGCAGTCTGATGGGAATAGACCAGAATTACATTGCTCTTGCATGCTTAAGAAATATGCCAGGTAAGCAGAAAGCACTGGCTCGCTTTTGCCTTTATTTTGGTTAGCAGATACTTTGGCATTGTCCTAAATGGGAAGTAGACCAGGGTTATATTCTAGTACCTGGCTCCCTTCCTGGGTTGTGAGTGCTATTGCCATGACCAAGCTCATTCAGCTTCTTGCAGCTGTGAGAAAGTTGTGAAAAACCATTTCAGTTACAGGAAAACAAAACAAACCCTAGATCACAGCTCAATAGCAAGCAAGGAGATAGATCTCCGTGCTGTGCTAATGCTGTGACTTCTCTGGTATCTGAAATAGTTCTGAAAATGTTTTCAGGAATCTGACATGAGGTGCCAGCAAAACTGGCTCTGCTGGCAGTTAAGTGTTTATAATAATCAAAAGTCAGTTAGATTGCATGAGTTTCAGTAATGGAAGAATAAAACTCCACACATATGAGCGTTCAAAAGTTACAGAACATTTAAAATCCATTAGCTACAATTATCTCACTAGATAACTTTAACAGGCATAAACAGAAGTACATATTTTTAAGGGAATTTGTGCTGTCTTCATGTTGCAAAATTTAAAATCTCTATTTATTGGGAAGGGGTGCTGATACATTCCAGACTGTGAACTACTGGTGCCCCTGAAGGCAACATTATTTTATTAACGTCAGCATCTTTAAGACTTTTTTTTTTTTTCCCCACACAAACAAAAATGCCAGAAACATCAAAGTGAGATGGTGTACAGGTGACAAATTTGACGTTATCTGAATTGCTAGGAAACTGTGTTCAGAAGGCACTGATCTTCATGAGGTGTATCTGTTTCAGCTCTGCATTTCTGTACTTGTTGCATGAATTGTTAGGGTATAAGAAGATAATAAGCACTTGCTAATTTAAAAGCTTATCCAAACAAATTATCTTGATCCTGAAAGCTAGCTGCACGTCCCATCAAATTTCCTCTGCTTTTTGTTCCAAAATTACTCAAATGAGAACAGTATATTGTGATGTGTTGAACATCTGATCGCAGCAGATTACTTCATGTTATGAGAAGCACAAAACAGCGTTTTTCTGCTTGGGGGGCTTTTTTAATGCTTATATGGTGCTTAGGTCCAAGACCTAATCAGATCTGGAAAACAGCACTCATATTCTCCTTTAATTATGCCCATGTCACCCATCTCCACTTTTATTTCTCTCCATTATAAATACCTATGATGATCCGATTAGCCAATTTGCAGAACAAAAATGTCTGCAAAGGACCAGAATCACTCACAGCCACACAACTCTATTTCCAACACCGGACAGCAGGGTGAGTGCAAGCATTTGGCATGTAAACAAGACCTCTCTGTTTATACACATATTGTAAGTATTAGGTGCTAGTGAGCTGTTTCCAGAGGACATAGAACATCCGGATACTATTGTATGTGGGAAAAAAATGGGTTGATAGTTTACTTGGAATTATTTGTCACCCTTTTTTCTCATCAATACAGGAGGATGCAGATTTTTGTTGAGGTTTGCTAAGTCTATTTCAAAGCCAGAAGATCATACAACTTCACAAACACAAGAACATAATGCTGAAGAGGTCCTTGGACCAAATGCACCTCAGTGAGGCTTCATATTGTGTAGCACAGTCATACAGACTATACACAGTCAGCATACAGACGTTGCCTTTGAATTATGAAGAGAAATTTGGGGACCCATCTGAACTTAAGAATGGCACTTCAATGAGATCATAACATAATTTTTCAGACACTTTGGACAGGAAATTAACTGAAAGATACAGAACTTGTACTTTTGATCTTGCAAGAATGTTACCTGGCCTGGATTTTGAGCACCTTCTCTGCAAAAAAAAAAAAAAAAAAGGAAAATATTTTTTATTAGTAACTGAATTCAGCACAGATTTATTAATTGGCATATCTCTAGAGCCGCAAAGAAAATAAAAGCCAAAAAGGAAATAATGACGAAATATATTTATAAAGTTCTTAGAAAATGAAACTTTTATCTACCAACTTCTACTGGTCTATAATACAGTAAGTGTAAGAGTATGTTTCTAATACAACTTACTATCTACAAAACTGTTACAACTCAGAAAGGCCATAAAAGGAAACAGATAATGCATGCCTTCTCATCATAATTTTCTTTAGATGAATCTAACCCGGTTTTACTACATTTTGCTTTAAATGACCTATTTTTTTTTTTGTCAGGTTGATCACTATCATTTAAGTTTCAGAATAATCACCTCTTTGAATTCAGTGGCACACTGTTGTTAAAACACAGGTAAAAGGCAGTCATCTTTGAAACAGAAAAGGCCAGCTACCTTCCAAAAAACCTCTGCTGAGAATGTCCAGACCAATCTGTACAGTAGCTCCAACAGCAGCCAGCAAGTTCAGAATAAAACCAGGCAAGTCAGCTGGAAACCAGCCAGGTGGCAGTCCTAATTTACGCATAAGCAGCAGCTCTTACATTTAATAAAGCAGCATAGCTTCATGGCACTGTGCCGACATACATTAGCTGAAAGACCACACATTCTTTTTTTTTTTTTTTTTTTTTTTTTTCCAGTGTTAGCTCTCTTTTTAGGTCTGCTCCCTTCCAGAGAGCATACACAGCATCCACTAGCTTGACAAAAGTACGCCTCTTCCACAAGCAGCCAGCAAAGCTGCCGTGCTCCCTGTGCAGCAATGCACGCCGTTCGTAATGATCACCTGGCTTCTCCGTGCTGTAATGACAGCTTCCACAGTGGTACTGCAATGCTCTGTTGCTCTTTGAAGGAGCATCCATTTAGGAGCTAACAGTTCTAATCTCAAACTCACTCACAGATTAAGCAACTGAGCCTTTTTTCTAGAGTGGCCTCAGACTTATGTTTTATGTTTTTAAAAAAAGAATAATAGAATCATAGAATGGTTTGGGTTGGAAGGGACCTTAAAGATCATCTGGTTCCAACCCCCTTGCCATGGGCAGGGACACCTCCCTCTAGACCAGGTTGCTCAGAGCCCCATCCAGCCTGGCCTTGAACACTACCAGGGAGGGGGCATCCACAGCCTCTCTGGGCAACCTGTGCCAGTGTCTCACCACCCTCACAGGAAAGAATTTCTTCATCTAATATCTAGCCTAAATCTCCCCTCTTCCAGTTTATGGCCATTAAAGGCTATAAAGGTGAAGTGTTGTATTGGAAATAAAAAATACTACTGTTCAAGGTCATCACAGACTAAATAAACCACAGAATATGACACAAACAATACAAGATTGCATGCAAAGCTATCATTTGGATTTTTCCTGGAGTATGAAAAGAAGACTTTACTTTACTTTGATTTCTATTGCCTTCCAGGATGCTGCTCAGATGTATCTTATAACTTCATTTGTCTGCTATTTTGTCCTACTGCTGCTCTCAAAAAAAGAAACCAACAGCAAGGTGGAAAAAAAGCAAAAAAAACTGAACTAAGACCACTACATAGCAGATTTTACTTCACATTTTGAAAAGGTTTATTTTGTGACCATACTACATTTATTCAGCTAGATACAGAGAAACCAAGGTTAAAAGAACAATGACTATTTGTTCTATCTGCAGCAGGAAATGCTAAAGAAACAATTTGCCAGAAGACAATTACCAGGGTGATGCTAGGTGTCCTCTTCTTGTTGTGACAGAAGAGATAAGAAAACAAGAGTTACATTTTATGTTTTTTTTCTAAGCATTCTTCACATTCCTCTACCTGTCACTGACAGTGACGTTAGTGGGCTGAACAGCATTCCTTTACTGAGCAAACAGATGGCTGGCATTTAAAATTCTTGACTCTTCTGTGCTTGGATCAGGACCAGATTCAGTGCTGACACAGTGATTTCAATGGTCAACAGGATAATGGAAACAGGAAAAACATTTTCTAATAATACCATTTCTTTTCTGAAAGGCTGTGCCTCTTTAGTAGTCACAATGTTGACATGTGAAGTTGTCACATGATGGTAATGAGATTAGATTTTATTACCATTAAAGTGCTATGGCTCTGGGAAACATCCCCTGTGTTGATCTGCTTTCTTGGAAGACCAAACAATTGAATATTTAAATATTTATGACTGTGCCATGCCTCTCACAAATAGTAGGATTGTATCTTATGAATAATCCAATCAGTGTATTTACTCACAGGGTAAAACACTACCATTTATTTATTGTATGTGTGTAGATGACTTACTGACACCAAGAAACAGGAATAGTACTTAGTAAAAATATGTGTATGCTTAATCTGTGATAGTTTATTGCTTAAATTTCATTTAAATACTGCTTCAAGTCATGACAATTGTCCCCGTTTTCCTTTTCTACTTCAGCTGACCTGAAGTCCAAGTTCGCAGATGAGTACTGTTACGTAAGTCTCCTAGAATAAAATGGTCCATTCACTCCTCACTCTGCCCTTTTGGAAATGTGAAAAAATAAAGAGAGATACATTAACTCTGAAGTAAAGTCCTTCTGCAATCTATTTGGATAGTAATTATGCAGTGATATCAAAGACCTTGGGTCCATTCCTTCCTCTAGCAGTTGTCAGGGTTTGGATTCTCTACACTACTTGCTGACTACAATATTGAGAACGAAACAGAAGTTTCTTTTGTCTCTTCCTCTTTTTTTTTTTTTTTTTTTTTTTTTGTTCACTGGCTCTTCTTGTTCTCTCATGACACTTTTTAAATATTAAAGTTCAGATGAGTAAGTAAACAAAATGTCATAAAACTCTGTGTGCTCTACTGGAAAGGATATACTACTGTGCTACTGCTTGAGGACCTAAAACTCATACTAGTGGGCTTCTTGTTTGCTGGTGAAATAATTTTTTAATGTTGTATTAGTCCATGACAATTTGAAATAGAAAAGATTATTACAAGACCCATGCCATTTCAGCATCATGCAATATGAGGTTTTACATAGATTCATGGGCTCACTCCTCTTGTCTTTATGGACAACTATAATCAAAACAGGTGAAGTAAAACAATGATGAAATCACATCCCAAATGTTCGTTCAATTTATGAGGGAAAAAAAAAAAAAAGTGAATAAAACATCCTGGAACACTATAAAATATGAATTTGTTATGCAAATAGTAGAAATGATTTTGAAGAAAGTCTTTTAGTTCCCAAGTAAATGTATAATTAGGTTCATATTTACCCAAGAGATAAGAACAGGTTGAAGGAACTGTTAAGGCTCTTTGATAACTTAGACAAACATTTCTGTCTGCTGTCTGTCTACTTTGGAAATAACTCTCTATGATGTAGTGCTGGTAAAAGTACTACATAATAGTAACTGCAGTCACAGTGGTATGTGGATCAAAAGGTAACCTGAAAGGTTTTTTTATCCACCAAAATCTTACCTAAACTTGATATGCCCTAATTTAGAAATCTGTTATACATGTGGTGTTAAGGTCCTTTTTGTTGTTCACAACCTACTATTTTCCAAGACAGGTAGATAACACAGGCTGATATAGCTGCAGACAATGGGGGAATTCTCTTGCAGCTCCGGTCTGTTTTCACAATAAGTTCTGCAAATTCAGTCTGAGCTGCATTTTAAGTTCTACAGGCACACTAAACTAAGCAGTGATATCCTGGGACACTACACCTCTCTAACAAATCCACCCTTTACTAGGGTGTACAGTTCATCTCAGGTGTCACCTTGCAATTAAGATGCTCTATGTCATAAGTCCATGGATCACTTGTGATTTAGGCTTTCCTATCTTTTGTTTATATTTATATTTCAAGATGGCTAGAATCGAATTTGTCTTCTTATTCCGTTGTATAGAACCTATTTTGGTCAGGCTTTGGGCTACATCTGGGGCTTCCAGAATCTTTGACAACAGAAATAACATATTACCATCAGTTAATTCAGCCTTTAGTGCCTGGGATGTATCTACCTGCTAGTTATTTCAAAATACAAAACAAATACTAGTAAAGATAATCCAGATGATGGATTCTGCAGGACAGTCTGTCAGGTTCTGCAAGAGCAGAACTGGTCAGAGGGAGGGAGATGAGCCAGGAGCTGAGGGTGCCACAGCAGAGACAAGGCAGTGACCTCCCGGACCAGGACAGTCCTGCAGTATTGGAGCAGAACTAGGCTGGTGACAGTGACAGGCCCCACCAGCAGTCCCAGATAAGGTGAGGGAACAAGTAACGTCTGGGGTCCATTCAGTGGGGACACCAGGAGACCGGGCTAGGCATGATGTTGTTCTGAACTTTCACCATTCCAAAGAAAAGCAGGACATTTATCCCCCTGTGGCTGGTTTTGCACCCCAGCTGATGGCTTGCAACTGACTACGTGGCCTTAGGGCTCCTCTATGAACTCTGTTAGCACAAGCATTCACAGCCATGCATATACACACCCACTCACATGCATTATTAATCATTCCCGTGGATGATCAAACGACACACTCCTGAGACCTTTTGTACCAAGAACTTGTTCAGCGCTTCCTATACACACTGCTTTCCAATGAGTTCAGAGTAAATCAGTACATGCAGATGCCAGACTGCAATGAGCACCTTCTCTAACCACCATTTACCTCAAGTGTAGATGTGAAACAGTCCCTTTCTTCTCTATGAAATTGCAGCCTGAGATTCACCGTCTTTCCCCTGACATTCCGAACTGTCAGCCAGTATTATAATATCCTGGGCAAACTCAGTTTCCTTTAAACTCAGCATCTGAGATTTCTGCCATCTTGATGAGGAAATGATACAGCCATTTTTGGCCCCAGGCATGATGTCTCCAAATAGCAGGATATCTGTCTGATCATCTCCAGGTCTCTGGCTGGATTTCAGGAGTGCATTCAAATAATCCATTAGGTAACTACATTCAAAATCTAATTTGTTCTTTAATGAAGTGTTCTACTGTTATCCATCAATACTGTATATGTTACCAGATTCCAATAAAAGTCTATACAGAGGTCCTTGGTGGATATCAGAAAATATCTAACAGCTCACAAGTGTTCCTAGAAATGAAACAGGAGAGCACAGAATCTTTAGAAACTGAAACATACACATCTAGGTACAAAGCACAGTGAAGACTTAAAATGCTTAAGTATGTTGTCTATGTTTAAAACAAAGAAGGAAATTAAAAACAACAATATCTTAGTAAGAGAGGGAGAAGATGGCAGCATAAAGAGCATTCTCTTTACTTCTAAATGTTTCTAAAGATAATTTATGTTTCTAGCCCACAAATTATATTTGCAAAGCTGCACTTACTTTTTTTCAGTAGACTGTAACTGCAAATGCAGCTGTTGAAAACAGAAGTGTTTATTCTATTGCTATGCGTTCCTGGCTGTGACCAGATGCAACCAGCTGTTAACCAGTTGCTTCTCTCTGCTCATCTCCTGGCAACCTGATGATCAACAAACCCTACAAAATGGTTATAACTGACTAGAAATAGGAAACAGTTTAGACATTTACCTCCCATCCAATGATATAATGATTATTTATTTATTACTTAAGATTATGATCTCATCTGTTCATAGATTGATTTTGGTAAGACCAATTCTGTATTTAAAGTTATACTGTGCTTAAATATGAGCTTAAACACGTGTTTAGCTAAGCATCTGTAAAAGCAAAGCAGAGGCAAAAGATACATGCAGTGTTTCGGTGTTTAATCTTGTTGTAAATGCTTTAGGGTACGACCAAAATGTTCAAGGCATTGATTACATTCACAGAAGTAAAGCAGTATTCGTCACATTGATCTCACACAACTCAGTTTCCCTAGCCCATATTTAATATGCACACGACTTAAACACTGAACTATTATGAGTTCCTCCTCCTAAGTTTTTCAGTACCATGATAATGGCGCCTCAACACCTCACAGACGGTAATGAATTTATCTTCACACCCCTTTTGTGAGAATTGTTACTATTCCCTCTTTTTTATGAAAAGAATGCCAAAGCTATCAAAATATTATTAATTCTGGAAGTCTGTTTTGTTTCATATGCACCTTCTATTTCATAATATTTTACGTTGTACAACCACAGACCCCAGCTGCAGTTTTCGTGCTTAGCATTCTTTAAGTCTATGCCCAAAAATGTCATGGCACCCTGAAAATAAAGAACATGTGATTTCTCACTCATTTTGAAAATATGATTAAAAGCAACTTGCAAACCAGAAGAAAGACAGGCATAAGATTGATATCTGCAGGACACTTTCTTTCTTACTTGATCTTTGTCCTTCTGCAATATTCTGCCTCATTCAGCTTCTGCAGCCACTCTTAGAGCAATGTTCTGCACTTTGTAACACTGATACTGGTTCTGGAGGAGGGCATCCATGGCACTGGGATTCTAGAGTCAAAATAGGATGCGTTGCCATCAAGAAGCATAAACACACAACAGCTGAACTAGGGATGCACAGTTATTTTAAAATGTGAAGCTTCCTTGTAAATTTAATGTTCCTATAAAATTTAGATTTTGGGGCATAATGAGAGATTGAATCCTCTAGTATCATTCAACATTGATATTGACATAACATTTCTCAGAGGAACTGCAGTCAGTACAAGTAAAAGATGTGAATGCAAGCAGAATAATGGATTCTGGACCAACTGAGGAATTCTAAAGATAATTCCATATGACCTCCTTTTACTTTACACTTCATGGTGAGGTAGATGTTAGCACAAACTAAATGTAGAAATCACCAGCCTAAAACATCTGCACGTATTCATGCTTTTACTGACTCATGAAAGAAGCCTTTTCTACAGCAATAACAAACATGGCTTTCAAAGAAACAAACTTTTTTTTTATCCTTCAAGCCCCAGCTAGTCTGACTAATGAGGAAGTCAGTTATGGTTAACTCTTTGCAATCCTTCATGATTTCTAGCCACCCAAAAAGCATATCAAATTTCTCCTTCCCGAATAAGCTCATTCAGAAGCTATCCAAAACACATTAATGTTCACCTAAGTGAAGCTAAGAAAGCAGACCTGGCATATGCTTGATTCATACCAAGACCCAGGAGTGAAAATACCTCAGCAGGGCTAGAAATGGTCTACTACAAGGGCACAGTATGCCAACACTCAGTTTCATTGTGGATCTCTTTCCAGCTTAACTTTGCCAACCACAGAGTCTTGCCTTACACTGAAGGCATGGCATGATACCACCACCATGTCTGAGAGGCTCCTGGTCCTCTCTGGAAAGACACACCCAAAAACAGCAGTAGGGAAAGATGTCATTGCTAGGATCACATCTTTCTCTGGCTGTTCCGGCATTTCACATGCAACATCAAACAACAAACTCAGTAGATAAAAAGCAGCTGTAACTCTTCTCTGTATCATTATCAAAACAGCCCATTACTTGGATAAAATCTGTTAAAAGGTAAAGAACAGTAGACTGAGCCTCAGACAGACAAGAGGCATAATGATGGAAAAATTTCATTTCAAAGGGAAACATTTCAATGAGTTTATAGCTAAATTAGAGAGGTATTATTGGTAATACCTCTTTTGGTAATTTTATTGGTAATATACATGCCCAACTAATCAACTAAATCTGCAGTATGAGTAATGCTCGCTATCACCTCAGATTGGATAGGATAATCTTTTTGTTTGTTTGATTATTTTCTGACCAGAAAAAGTACAAATACAAGAATCTAAGTTTACTATCCTGTGAACCATTACAAATTTACCTGAACCTCATTTTCAGTTTATTAAGGTTTGAAACCTCTGACCTAGCCCTAATGACACCAAAGAAGACATCAGCACTCGGTGAACTCCAATGAGTGAGTAACATGCATCCTACCTGAAGCAAGACCAGAGAGCCCACATAGGTATCAACATTTCAGAGACTAATTTCAGAAATATAAAACTGACTCATGATGCTTACATGTTTAGAAGCAGTAACTGTGAGGTGGTAATTATTGTGCTCCATTTATATTATACCAAATACACTAACTGCTTTTATTTAGATTCCACTTTTGTAACTCATTTGCAGTGAACAAGGGGTCTGCGTGGCTCTCCAGGCTGGTTCCTAGAGAATACTGTTCTGATTTCTACAGAATACAATGTAAAATTGTTTAGCTTGGAAAAGAGAAGGCTCTGGGGAGACCTCATTGCGGCCTTCCCATACTTGAAAGGAGCTTACAGGCAGGAGGGGGACCGACTTTTTACATGGGTGGATAATGGTAGGACAAGGGGGAATGGGCTAAAAGTGAAAGAGGGGAGGTTTAGCTTGGACATCAGGAAGAAATTCTTCCCTGAGAGAGTGGTGAGGCGCTGGAACAGGCTGCCCAGAGAAGTTGTGGATGCCCCATCCCTGGCTGTGTTCAAGGCCAGGCTGGATGGGTTCCTGGGCAGTTTGATCCAGTGAGCCAGTGGCTGGCAGCCCTGTCCACAGCATGGGGGTTGGAACTAGATGATCTCTGAGGTCCCTTCCAAGCCAATCCATTCTATGATTCTATATGATTTTACAGAATACATTAAGAATGCAAATAGCAAATAGGCTTTTATATAATGAAAATTCTCAAAATGAGGGCAACACTGATTTCTACAGGAAACTGTACTGCTAGAATTTCCTTGGAAGGTCTGAATGTGAACACGGTCCTTTAGGAAGTAATTTCTCCACATCATTATTCAGTACTTTTTGAGCTGAAACAGGACATTTCACTGTACATGAATTTTCTCAGTGTAGAATTTCAGATTCCAAAGACAGTCAAAAGCCACTTTAGGGACTGTAAGAACTGTATCATAGCACAGTGTTTATCACAGTACTATGAAGTCTATGGACTTTCTCAATACTTTGTGATAATATTTCTGACAACTTCTGACTATTTGAAAATCCCAGCATCAGTTTCTTGAACTTGATGGAAAACTTAGAAAGTGCACCTTAGACAGTAAAATCAGTGAGCAAATAAAGCCCAAATATTTTAGGATATTTCAGGACTTAGTTGGGACTTGATTCGTATTTAAATGTCTGGCATTACCAACAGCAATATTCCCCTACATTCCAGTTAAAATAACTGTTCTTATCTCCATGTTACTTTGATAATCCAATGCCAAAGCACAATGGTATTCTTCTACATGTGGCATCAGTAAGCCTCACTGCTGGGATATACACCACTGAAATAATTATTTGTTTTCCAAAGAAAATGCTTTTTTTTTAAAGATTCTGCAGTCACATTATTAGTTTCCTAATTTCTTTTTAGTATGCTCATAAAGAAAAACTTCTATATGTCTGCAAATACTGATACAAGAAGAGGCCCTGAAACATGGTAATGATAGCTAATAAAATATGAAAGCAAAGCTTTGCTTGGCATACACAGCAATAAAACTACTTCTCTGGTAGGTTATAAAGTTAACATCTCTCTCCAAGTGCTTCAGCACTTGTGCTCACAAATGTTATGGTACAAAGCCTAAAGGAACATAAACATTATTTTATGGCACAGTATACACTTAGTATAGAAATACTGTGCACTGTTAAAGAGAGAAGCTCTCTAAAACACTTTTGAAGACCATGGTTCCCATTTGACTGATGAGTTAGGAGACCACAGTGAGCGTTGTCACACACAAAAAGTCAGGGCTGATAAGCCTACAAGACACACATTTAATCCTTAGGAGAAAAAAAAAAAAACAACAACTAACAGAGCAGTTCTGAAATGCAAAAGGCAGGAAGCAGCTGGTTTTAAATTAATACCTATTTAAATGGTGTACATGGAAATAGGCCAACTTTCAAAGCAATTTAGGGGAATCGTATTTTTACCACATCACTAATTCCTAAACTTCATGAATTAGTTCTCTAGTTTTTAAAACTCCATTAGTTGTATCTACTTAAGAAAAGAAGTAACCATAGGTTCGATCTTCAAGACAGTGAATCATGCTACAGTTGTACTTTGGGGTGGGATGTCATCATTACGAAGCTATAAAGCTCTACAAGGTACTTGTGAAAAAGAGCAACTGCTCTAAGAGAAGAGGAATTTCAATTTGAATGCACTGAGAGTGCAACTCAACAAGAGTGCAGTTAATTATTACAGGATCTCCACATAGCACTGGAACTGTATTCCTTCCTCAAGTGCCTTTCTCAACACTGCTCTGTAAGGAAGGAGGAGGCAGGGTGTGAGTTGCATAGGATGCAGAAGAACAGCTGCACTGAAGCAGTTCTAAATTGGTTTCCACCTTTATCCTCAAACTATGCAAGAGGCAGCTAATGCTGTATAACCACAAATCCTGCACGATCCTCTAGGAAACGAAACAACTGCAGTCACCATGCAGATGGATCTTACTGATACATTTCCACATTTGCACTCCTTTGCTTGAGAAAATCGGAGTCTGAATGACGCTGCTTGGCTATGATAGCTCACACAAACATACTGTGCCATCAAAAAACATGCTGGCCTGCCAATGGTTTGCATGCACATTCGTTCAATATTTGAAGTCACGGTTCTTCACCAGAAAAGCTGCTGGATAATGCAGTTTAGCCAAACCCCAAATAATTACTACTTATTTAAACTGCAGCAGTTCTTAGAAATCCCATCTGATATCAGCATCACATTGTGCCATGCACTTTACAGACACATGAAAGTTTAGGACATCACTGGTGAGTCTATTAGCTGAATACAGGGAAACTGAGACACAGGAGTGAGTAATTTCATCAAGGCTGCACAGCAAAGCTCTGGTGAATTTACAGGAGAATCTAGATATCTTAATATAATGTTTTAAATATTAGATCATGGACTATAAAAAACACTTAAGAATTTTTTTTTAAAAAGGAAACAAAACCCGCAAAACTTTCAGACACAATAATTAAAGAATAAATAGTCTTTTCAGAATAAAAGATTAAGTGTTTTCTTTTCCTGTGACAGAACCCAGAATCCTTTTAACTAATTTGTTGAGGAAATATGCCACAGTGGAATTTAGTATGACTGATTAAACTATGTTAATACATTTTCCAGCTTTGGGTCCCAAGTCCCATTGCCCTATCTATGACCTTTCTAACTCAGGAATTATGTTACTTGTTCTACTAACAAGCATCCATCCATGCCACAGGATATCATGGTTGAACAGAAATTATTTGAAGTGCAAGCACAAAACAAAGACTATGAGACACATGAGGCATAGGTGTGTATTTGCTAAATACACTCTCTGATGGTATTGCAGTTGCTGTATTAAATCACAGTCTACAGTGATTTTTACATTGATCCCTGTCTTTTTGACTAAGCATAACCTATAAATCAACCGAGCACACATCACAATCCCAGTATCTTTTCTAACAAGACGCTCCCACGGAAAGGTGCTGTGTGGGGGAAAATAGCAGCTGGACAAATCATTCACATTTTCGAGTTATTTTCATGGAAGACTCAGTACTTTACTTCTCACCTTTGTTACTTCTCATATATATCTCACTACCACAAAACCACACACGCATGACGAATGTAACGTCTATACATTCTGCTTGGTGAGTTTTTTTGTGGCTCCTTGGAACTGTTACTAACGGTCTGACCAAGCTTCAATTCATCTGTTTGTTGGAGGATGCTGGGCTGAGCATTTGATCCCGAAAGCACCAGCAAACATCCATGCCCTTCTTCTTCAGGCTGACCCTGGTAAGCTCTGATTTAGAGTCTACTACACAGAAACACAGCAACAGAGTAGAAAATTAGGCTAGGCAGCTGCATCATGAATCTCTTTAACAGATGCAAGCCTCAGGTACCAACCCAGCAAATATGTAAGGACATAAAATAGCTAAACCTATGAGTGACAGCAGGACAAAACAATCTTAATACGGATCAGCAATACTGGCGATACAGTTGTGGGTGTTTTTCTTTTCAATCTAATTCCCATTGAAGCCTGTTCCCTCTTACTGAATTATATATGGCTTTCCTAAAACTGTACACTGAGAAATACATATTTCTCTGTTATCTCATCCCTTTCTCATCTCCGAAGCACTTGTCTTCTATTCACAAAACCCTGCAGAACCCCACCACCTCAGCAGCGCTGTGCAAGCTGCCTGGGTATCCAACACAACCAGGCTGTCTAACCACCATCTCTTGATCCCCCTTGGGAGTAATTATGTTAATTACCAAAACTTAGAGGAAATGATTCTCATTCTCACTTGCTCTAAGGCCCCTTCAAAGCTCCAGCAGTGTGAGCTGGCTCAGGGTAAATACAGCTCATTAAGTTTAATGCAGCTGAGGCCTGATAATGTCTGGCCAGCGCTGGTGCAAGAAGCTTTGCTTGTCCTTTCAGTACTATTTCTACTGCAGTGTTCTGCTTCCTTCCTCTGACTAAGGCAAGTTTTAGCAATTTATGGACAACTTAACACTGTCTTATCCTGGACTGGGAAGGAAGGGACATGAAATATCTGCTGCCCCATCTGCTCTCATTGCTACCGGCAAATTATTCAGAAGAGAAAAAAACCCTTCTACATTTTTTAACTACATTTTTTTTTTTTGCATTACATCAGATAAACTATTTTGAAAAAAAAAAAGGTAGAATTTCTACTGTAAAGTGTCTGTGGTAACAAGAGGTTTTTGCACTCGAAATGTAAATGCTGGTAGTATCAACATCTGGAGGACTGTAGCCTTAGGCACCATTACAAGAAGCAAGAGATTTGGACAGGATACATTCAATCTTGCTTTATGGTATGATGTTCTGCCAAGATAAACCTCTAAGCTTTGACACACTTTATTTTGAAAAATGTTATCATCAGGTGTAAAGGAAATTCCTCTTCACTGAGGAGAGCTTTGTAGCAGCATATTTGATGACACAATTACTATGTGACTACATATTTAATGAACATCTTTCCTGACCTGAATAAACAAGAAGCAACAAACATTTTTTTCTGATTACATCCTCATACATCAGTGGATTTAAATAACAACAAAAGGAAAGGACACATTATTGAAGGCTCCATAAGGAAATTGTTTTCCACCAGAGTAACAAATTTAAAATCCATTTCTCTCAATTAAAGCAAGTCAGATGCTCAACTACTTCTTACACCAAGCCCCTCTGCTTTCGACCTCACTCAAAATCTCAAGTTCTCACACCATTGCAAAGCCTTCACTGTTGCCATGCCTTGCTTTCCACTTCAACTAAAAAAAAGTTACATCCTCCTGCTGCAACTGCTCTGACTTCATGGATGCCATCTTTATCTCCAAAACTATAATTATGCACTCTTATGGATGGTTCAGAACATTTGCTGGTAGTGCTTAGGCTTCTCTGACCATCTCTGTTCACCTGCTTCAGTTCCAGCTGTGACAGGACTTCAGGAAATCTAGAACAAGCATGCGCTCACCACATATGCTACACAGGGCTCTAATGGCAGAAAAAAAAGGAAACATCTGGAAAAAGTGAACATATAATACAGCTTTATGCGTTCAGTTTATGAGCCTTTAACCTCTGAGCAGACATTTCTACGAATAAGTAGGAAAAAAAGATGTAATAGTTAGGTAGAATTCTAGGAAGCACGCAAAATGCCAACATTTCCAAAGATGCCACAGAATCACAACTTTGGCAATGTTAATTACTAGGCATCCTCAAATTAGGATGGATGTTGCTGAATACTGTTACTCAGAGGTGAACACCTGTGGCTAAATCTGCTTCCAAAGAGACCTGAAACCACTTTTCCTAGGACTTTGGAGCTCTCTGTCCCAAGGAGCTTACAGTACAGAAGCATACTTCAAAGTGAGTAATACCGTGATGATTGTGGAAAAGACTGTCAGCTGGTTTAAATCAGTAGAAGTTTACTGAAATCAGCCAGCTAAAAGTCAGCCATGAGGATGCGAATTAAAATATGAGAATCATGTTCAAGAAGCAGTGTTTTATAGTAAAACCATCAGAAACACCCCCTTTTTGGGTTACAGAAATACTTTCATGAAGAAAAAACGGACTTTTACCTGATAATCACATTGAACCCCCCCACAATCCTGTGTACTCAACTGCAGCTGTTCTTGGAATGTCATTCCAAAACCTGTATTTCAGCAACTCAGACACATAGCTTTGGCTTTGTTGGGTCATCTCTGCCTCCATGATCCACATGTACCACAGATGTAAAAAGTCATATCTCTTCTATCTAATTCAGTTTGTACTTTTTCACTGTAGCATTAATGTAACACAACATGAGTATTTCCCAGGAGAAGTATTTGTCATTATAACAGAGGGCTCAATTCATTCACTAAAGCAAAAGTTTGCAGAGCTCCTGGAAGTGGCCAGCTTCAGATAACGAGACCATTGGATTAAATATAGGTTTAGACTTCTTTTTTTAATCTTTCCCTTTATCTTCATCCAAATCCCCACTCCCTTTTTGGCTGCTGTCACTACAGCACTTCAGATTCTGGCACAGAACCAGTAAAGGAGGTATTTCAAAAGATGGTAAATCAACTTATTCAACGCTCTCTCTGGCTTCCTTTCTCAGAGGTCAAATATGTTTTCAAACCAGTAAAAGAAGTGAAAGTTCTTTCAAGTCTCTCTTCTCACAAGGCAGGACAAGCAGAGGGGGGTTTCCAATGCTCACTGCTAACGACATGCAGTTCTCAGAAGAGCTTCTTTTCTTCTCTGATCCATAGGATATGCACAAAGGCGTACTCATTATCTTTTCATATTTTCTCCAAAATGCCAAATACAGAGCTATCAGCATAATAGGACAAGGAATGCACACACACATCACATTTCATTACCCACCTCTATTTTTAGCTCAGATTCCCAAGCCATCTCCAAGAAAAAACAATGCCGACACTAACATGTACATGGGAACTCTCTCATTGATAATTTCATGAGAACAAGCCTGCACAAATAAAACATTATTAAGATATAGTTCCTCTCTACTGTTGCTATATACATGTGGTACATAACTATATCCCAATTCCAAAGAGGTCAAAACACATTTATGTAAATATACTGACAAATCTTGCATTCACATTACTGCTAACAACTAAACAACAGCAGATTTCACAGACCAGGCAGAAATGCCAGTGCATCTCAGAAGGAGAATGTGCAGGAACAGCACACATTTTTATAGCCTTGTTTAACAGTGACACATCTTTCTATGTAATTACCCTGACTTCTGATCAAATCCAAAAATAGTAGATTCAGAGCAATATTGCAAAACACGTACACAACCAACCTGACAGCTGGACAAGCCAGACTAATCTATTTGTCAAGACACTAATCACCACTTCAGCATTTCACTGCTGCATGCCAAATTTACCTTTTATTATTTACAGCAGCTGCTGACCAACACTCAGCACTTCATATTTTCAAACATTATGATATTCTTTGAAAAGAGGTTTCAACTGCTATTTATAAACTCAATTAACTATTTTTAAAGGTTAATATAAAATATGGGGGGGAGGAAAAGAAAAACAAAACTAATAGTACCACGACTAAAAATATTGAGTTGTTAGTCCAAATTAGTCTTAAAAAAAGACTTCATGAAAGTGATGATTTAGTCAGACAAAAGCAACTGGAGCCAATACAGAGCAGCTGGATGTTCCTCCACGACAGGAGGTAAGTTTAAATGATATAATGAACATTATTCGGAGGGCATTATTAATCTCACATTACAGCAGACATCTAAAACAAGTCAAATGGATTGTGGCTTGTGTTCTCTATTGACTAGAAGGGCAGCCTATGACTACCATGGATGTAAGCTTCATTGTAACCCTCTCTTAAGGTGAAATGAATTCCTCTCGTTTCATTGCAGCCTTACCTTCTACATAGTTAAGAAATCTTGCCTTCATTGCAGAGTGTAGTTCCACCATCACGAGTAGAAACTACAAACTGAAAACCTAGTAGGTTTAGTTAGCAACATTCAATTTTGCAGAAGTTCTCCAAACACCTGACAGAGGTGCTAACCATCATTATCGCAGTTTTACAAGTGGGGAAAATTGAACATTAACATGGAAGTTAACATGACCTTGCCCATGATCTCCCACAAGTCAAAAGGTTGAAGTACAACCAGAATCAAAACCAGAACCAAAACATTTCCACATTTCATCCTACCTTGGAATTACCACGATCTACTGAGAATCCAACTCTGTGGCATACTGCTTGACAAATTCATAGGTCTGAAAGACGAATATGAAGATTAATTTAAAAAAAATAAAAATAAACAAACAAGAAAAAATATTTTATTTTAACGACTTAAGACAAACACTATCATGGTTTAGCAAATGGTATGTCCATGGAGCACACTGTGGCACGATGCAGTTGCCTGGCTGGCACATGTACTCTCATACAAAAAAGAAAAGCTGTGCAGACAATATTTATTTTATTTTATTTTATTTACATTTCTGAAACAGGAAAACAGCTTTAAGCACCTACTACTACAGGGTAAGCTGGAGTATGAAAGCACACCTCTGCACACACGTATATATATGTGTATGAACATAGACATAGATACATGCTTCTGTATAAGTACAACACTCCTTCCACTGATCTGTTGACGTCTATTCACTTTGTTGCTATTTGCTGTAAGTACATTCATCTACAAAAGCACAATCTATTCTTAATTACATTAAAAGGAATCATTTGAGTAATCTTTTTTCCAGAGTAGGAAGCAAACTCATCCTCCCACCACGATGCACTGTAAGGAGGATGGCTTCCAACCTGGTATCTGTAGTGCTGTCCTGCCAAGAACAAGTCTTCACCAGCAGTCTGAAACCCTGGCACACAAAAGCGATTTTCTGCACCGATTAACGTTGATCTAGCTGTCTGTACCCAGAACACAAGTCAAAGGAGTGGGAAGCCAGCGAGTTCTAGCATGTCTGAAGCGATGATCTTGCCAAAACACTATATATTTAGTACTCTGGAACTGATGCAGTGAAAATTGCTGATAGAAGATCTGGGTGACATCAGAATGAAAATACAATATATTTTCGACATTTAGTTATTTTCTGCCTTTAACATATGTTTAAGTTGATTTTTTATTTTTGTTTTCTTTTAGATAATGTACATTTCTGCATTCCTTTGCTAATGTGGCCCATCTATTATAAACCTGGATATTATGCAAAATTACCTTTGTGGATATGAAGAACATTTCAGCAGCTGCCATGTTAAACAGAAACTGTTCTTAGCAATGGAATTATGTAACTAGAAAACAAAATACATGCATTATCACCAAAGAAAAATGCTAGCTAAACCTCAATACTGTAATGGCTCATAAATATTAGATGATTGATAAACAAGACACTTAACATGTAATGTATGATCACATAAATATAGCTGTGTGCTACCAAACTAGACTTACAGTTTGGGACATCCTGGCTTACAATAAAACAAGGAAGTTCCTCTTAAACAATGATCAAAAGAGACCTTAACAAACATCAAGAATATGTTTGCATAATAGTGGAAACAACAGTGAATGTGTGTTGTTTGGTTTCCTCATCTCAAAAGTTAATTAGCAACATTTTCAGACTATTTCAGCTGTTAAGGGCTGCAAGGACATTTTGTCTTTAATTGCTTCTTCTAACTTGGCAATTCAGATTACTCAAATCAAAATAATTCATTCTGATAAAAGTAAAAAACAAGTGAGCAGATTTAACAGGAAATGAATTTGTTCCTCTGTTGTGATACTTTACAATATCATTCAGCCAAAACTGCACACAACTTTCAGTTCTCACATTAATACCTTCTTCTGGGTGACTACAAAACAAATATGCTATCCTGTCTCCTGTCTGGCACTCTCCTTTTTCTAACTGCACCTTGGCTTCCTACGTCCTAGATACATCTTGTTCAGGTTTTCTCTCCTTTTCCCTGTCACTTCAGGTGCTGAGGAGTTATGCAGCAGAACTGCTTTTATAATTCATGAGAGACAGGTATAGAGGGAAGCTGACAGGTCTAAATCTTCTAGAGTACGTTCAGACACTTCAATAACAACACAAAATCTGAAGACATATGGACAACTCAAAGTTACAGTGCTGATCAGCTCTAAAACATTCAAAATGGAACACTGCAAGCAAAACAGGAATCCAATGTCAAATATGATCAGCACAATAAACAGCCCACTATTGATTGAAAAGGAAAAAAAAAATCAAATTCATAAACCACATTTGTTGTTGCATTTGCTTCCAAAATTCTCTACTTCTGAAAGTCTGCAATCTGTCAAAGAATTTTACAATAATTATGTGCAATGATCAGAACTAGACAGAATTTTGTAAAGCCTCTTTCAGCCTCCTAATGATTGTGGCTCACTTCAAAGCAATGATTTAGACTAACTGTGGTTCATACAAAACCCTCTGGCATTTAGCTGGAAAAACATATGAATATGTTAAAAATATGAATAGATTGTAGGACTTGCTGAAACAGAAGTAAACTTGTGTCTTCCAAGTCTGGTTTCTCACCTCCAGCAATCATTTATTTGTTTAAGCAGGCGGTGAACACCTTTTTAAAAACTCCTGTGTCCGTAATTTGGCAAGGGGGCTGAGAGTTTGAAAGAAACCTACGAGAATTAGCCCCAGTGGCATTAAGGGTACGCCCATGTCTCCCTGGGAGAGAGCATGAAATGTGCACAAGGAAGAGGGAATGGTAAGACATCTGAAGACTGTGGTATCACCCTTCATACATTTCTGCTTACAGCCAGAGATACACCAACAACTCCTGTGACATGTAAATAAACAAAAGTTTGACACTCTGATTTACTAAAGCGGGGATGGCAATAATAATAAAACCATCAATACTCCGTGAAGGACTTGAATGTGTCTGAAGATATTTTCATTACTGCAATAAGCGTTAAGCGTTTCCTCTGCTGTTAACAGGTTTTATGGCAAAGCTTTGAAGAATGTCCCACAGGTTATCACCAAAAGCTCTATCTGTTGCATATAAAATACGAACAAACTAAACAATCCAGAAAACTACTTTCAAGTTGTGGCCCGAGACTAAAATTGGAATCATGACAGGACAGATCTTTTGCTGGTATAGGCTGGCGTAGTTCCAATGGAAGAAAGCTGTATCAATTGACACCAGCTGAGAATGAGGTTTGTTGCATCCCCTTATTCACTCATTTAAGTCTGTATTTTCTTTTTCTCCTCTTTTTTTTTTCTTTTATGTTCTAGTCTCCAACACCATTCTGGCCAGTCGCTAATAGTCCTTAAAGGCTAATCTTCCTGTTAGCTTGCATTTAAAAATGAATCTCAGATGCAGGAAATGAAAGCCTTCCTCTTAAACATAAAGCAGATTCCAAGTGAAAACTAAAGAATTCACGCTTCAAAACACTCTCTGAAGATGTCTTTCTCTATTGGTAAAATTTGGAGATGTTTGAAAGGGAGCTAATGAAGACAGATTTATGTGACTGGTTATAATTTTACCTTCCCAACTGCACATTTCAGATTTGTCTCAGTAAATTATCTGGTAAAATATTTCATAATAATGAATTCTTTGAAAGGGTTTGCAAATAGTGAAACGTTTTGAGCTAAAGTTTCAAAAACAGCCAGTAATGCGAGCTTGCATAATGCACAAATAGCCAGCTGCTCAAAAAGAACTTACAGCATTTAAGTACATACAAACATAAACTGTTTAAATGCTTCAAGCCACTAAATGACTGAAAACACAATGAGAGTGCAG
>VXAV01006379.1:123272-145740 GCA_013399715.1 Alectura lathami | reverse complement strand
GGAACGGCCAGAACTGGGCGGCAGCGGGCGCGGTGGGCCCCCAGGCCCCGGGGGTGGGCTGGCACGGTGCTTTGCAGCTCCTGGGACTTCCCTGTCTCCTCCTGCCCCCCTGGGTGGTGTCCGCCATGCCGGGGGCCGTTTTGGGGAGCGTGCGGTGAGAAATGGGGCTGGCACTGCCGTCCCGAACACACGCATCGTGGGGGATGAGCGTGTGCGCGATCTGGGGAGGCGGGAGTGGGCTAGTAGCCCTGCAGTGGAGCCCTTGTCTGTGTCCCCCACATAAGCTAAAATGCCTCCAAACATCTCCTGTCTCTGCCTGCAGAGAGGTCCGGTTCGGTTGTGTGGTTCCGCCTGTGTAAACGAGCCGGGTCCGTATGACCGCCACCGTAAACTTAGTGATCCGTCCCGGCTTGCGAAGCCTGCTGTCCCTTTAATGTCTGGTTTGACAGCTTTGGGTGAGGAAGCACTTCCAACAGCTGTCTTCTTGGCAGTGCACCAAGCGCCGGCTTAAAGGGTCCCCGGCGGGAGCAGCTTCACCTTCTGCATTAGAACAAACCCAGCGATTGTTCCGTTTTCCGGCTGTTTTTCCACCAACCAAGGGCTGTGGTGTGGCTCTGTGTGTGCAGTTTATACCCCAGCTCTACAGCTGTAATAAAAATCCATACATTCTGTACGGAAACTCTTTCTACCACTGTGATAGCTGGGTGGTAGCCCCACTTTTATTGAAAATTTGAAGTGCTTTAAAAAAAAACTTTAATAAGTTGTTAAACTTTCAGAAATCACGGTTCTTTAGTTATTTTGTATATATTTTTTACTAGAGCTGTATCTGATTATAGGTAGTGGGTATACCCTATTTTTACCATCAGTTATTGCATTGCTGCTTTTAACGTACACATCTTGTCAATAAATGTTAATACGTGTTCAGAGTATTTTCTGAGAGAATAATACCTCTTTTATTTTCCACTTTCTATCGCCAAAAGATGATGAAGATGAGGAGGAAGAGGATGATGAAGAAGAAATAGATGTTGTGACAGTGGAGAAAAGACGCTCCTCCTCCAGCAAGGCTGTTACCACCCTTACTATTACAGTGCGTCCTAAAAACGCCACTTTACCATCAGTCAGGACACAGCAGAATGAACTGATTTTAAAGCGTTGCGCACCAATTCACCAGCAGCATAATTATGCCGCTCCTTCTCCATATATGGAGAGCGAAGATGCTCCACCACAGAAAAAGTTAAAAACCGAGGTGCCCCGTCCAGTAAAACCCATGATCCAACCAAAGTCTAAGAGTTCAAGTCCTCGAAACTCTGATTCAGAGGATAGTGAACGTCGACGTAACCATAATATCCTGGAGCGTCAAAGGCGTAACGATCTGCGGTCAAGTTTCCTCACATTAAGGGACCATGTTCCAGAACTGGTTAAAAATGAGAAAGCTGCAAAAGTTGTGATCTTGAAAAAAGCCACTGAATATGTCCATTCCCTTCAGGCAGAGGAGCAGAAGCTATTGCTAGAAAAGGAGAAATTGCAAGCCAGACAACAACAGTTGCTAAAGAAAATAGAATACAAGCGGACTTGCTAAACTTTTTTTCTTGTTTTTTTTTTTTTTTTTTTTGGCTGACCAGGACAGTCATTGCCACTTTGCACATTTTTGATTCTTTAAAAAAAAATTGTGTTTTTTGACGTTAAGAATGTTGGTTTTACTTTCAATTCAGTCCCTGAAGTAATCGACAAACTATATTATCCGGGTACGGAGCAAATGGATGTTCTTGCAAGGAGTTCATTGCAAGACTACCGAGCAACAACGGACTGCCTTTGTTTCTCTTCTTAAAAACTGTAGATGGTGGGATTTTTTAAAATATTTTTATTTTTTAATTGTTGTGAGCATTTGGAGCTGCTGATGACATCTAGTTGAGTTTAAAACATTCATTCCTAATTTTTATGGTGCTTATGTTCTAACAGATGTTACTTTAGGGGTTGGCATTTGTACCCCTGTGGGAATTTTCTGTAAATACCATCTACACACTTGCCTTTTGTACATGTCTTGGGTTATGAGAGGTGGCTTTTGCTACCAGTATTAGACTGGAAGTTCATACCTAAGTACTGTAATACCTCAATGTTTGAGGAGCATGTTTTTGTATACAAATATATTGTTAATCTCTGTTATGTACTGTACTAATTCTTACATTGCCTGTATACTTTAGTATGATGCTGATACATAACTAAATTTGATACTTATATTTTCGTATGAAAATGAGTTGTGAAAGTTTTGAGTAGATATTACTTTATCACTTTTTTGAACTAAGAAACTTTTGTAAAGAAATTTACTATATATGCCTTTTCCTAGCCTGTTTCTTCCAGTTAATGTATTTGTTAATGTTTGGTGCATAGAACTGGGTAACTGCAAAGTTCTGTGTTTAATTTCTTCCAACGATGTACATTTAGTGCTGCGTCTTATAGCACTTTGAAATACCTCATGTTTATGAAAATAAATAGCAATTACATTATGTGCCATTTACTATTTTTCTTTTAAATTAAGTTCTTTGAGACCTTTACCTTTGCATTGTTCATGAAATACAAAACCTAGTCCCATGTCCTAGGCACTTAAACTCTCAAACTATAGGTGATGTCCTGGCTACCTGGCTTGTTAGAGCACGTCCATTTCTGGTTGAAAAGTAATTGTAGTGAGAACACTTGGTATGTCTCTTGGGATGTCAAGGTCATTGCAGGAGACCGGATGCACTACAGTTAATGGAGAGACTCAGCTGTCTTGTGAAGACTTCTGGAATATGGACTGTACGCAGAGAAGTGTGAGGGGGGCTAACATACTTCAATCAATGTCATTTCTTGTCTAGCCAAAGATCGTTTTTCTTACTACTGTGCTAGGTTTAAAATCCTGACAGATAAGGTTCTGAGGTACAGAGAGCTGTGAAGTGTGTGTCAGATGGCATGTAGTCTGAAAGATTTTGTCAGGTGGTTGTCTTAAGTGATGTGATGGCATTTTGTGTGACAGGAGCAAGACTTGTAAGTGTGAAATGCATTTGGTCATATTTTGATTAGCTCCTTGAAACCAAGGTGGTTTTTTATTTTCTGGTCTGTACAGGTGCTTCTGACACAGAGTAAGACCAGTATGGGAGCAAAATCACAGTAATGCGTGTGGCATGTCCATGCCCTACAGCAGCTTGTTGCTGTACCCACAGCCTGTGCATTCTTTGGCCCCAGACAACTTCTGTACCAATAAGTTTCAGCGCAGCAAACCCAGATGTTCAGCTGGCACCAATTGGTACAATGCTGTTTGGATTCAGCTTGGCCTACACGAGTTTTGAAGGTTTTGCCTGAATATGTAGGTTTAACTTATCTCTTCTCAAATCCGTCTTGAGAACTGCAATCATTCCGTAAGTAGAATCTTTATCTCTTCAGCCTTCCCACTTTTGGAGGACATCTGGTTCAAATTCTCCACTCAAAGCAAGGCCAAATTCTACAGGAGAACAGGTTGCCCAGGGTCATACACAGCTGAGTGTTGAATGTTTTCAAGGATGGAGATTCAACAGCCAGACAACACATTTAAATTTTTGTCTGTTCTTTGGGTTTTCCTTGTTGCACCTTGAGTCCATCACCTCCTGTCTTTTTTGTGTTTAACCTCAGGGAATAGTCGGCTCCACCTTCTCTGCAGCCTCCCATTAGGTAGTTGAAGACAGCAATTACTTCTCCTTTCTGGAGGCCAAACCCAGTGCTGTCCTGTATTGTTGTGTTATCGAAGCACTTAAGGTATAATAGAGGTGTCAAATACTTTGTTTGGAAATCGAGCACAAAATCCCATTCTAAAAGACCCTTTCTCAGTGTGTGATCGATCCTTTTGAATTCAGCGATAGATGAACTGATGTCAATAGAGACAGGATCTGCCTCATAGACGTTAGAAGTGCTCCCATATACTGTAGTGTTTGCTGCTGTGTGTGAGGTGTGTTTTTTTTTCCTTCATTATAACTTTTGGGGGTTAACAGGTTTGTTTTCACATTGGTGTAGGAGGCAATTTGTCCAGGGCAAATGTTTTAGTAAACAATCTCAGATGTAATTGTTAATAGGAGACAGTGGTTTTAGATTGTTTTCTATTTACAAGGAAAAAAAAAAACAGCTTTTGAAAAGAAGAGATGAACAATGGATTTCATATTTTCAGGAGAATCAGTACCTAGAAGAGTACAAAGAGTAGTACATAGAGCCATAGCAGCAACCAGAACAACAGATCCTGCTTCGAGAATCTTCTGGAGTGAAGAGTCCATAAGGACTGCCTCAAGTAATGAATGGGGAAACTATCCCATCTGTTTGTTTGTTTGTTTTTAATATGCATACCTACTTTGCATAAAAATGCAAACATATCTGGAGAAGCTGTTGGAAAATGTGACAAGTACCTAATAACTCTTATTAACAGAGGGAGTTGTCTATTCCTGAAGGGAAAACTGAATTAGAGTAATCACAATCTTATCTGATCTGCTATAAAAATTCCAAAGTTATTTTTTCATACAAAACAGGATTTGCTGATAGAATCAGATGGTTTCCTCCCAAATCACATCCCAGAGGACAATCTCCTTCCACTTTGCTCTGTGTTTTCTTAAAAATCCCACTAAGAGCACAGGGACTCCAAACACCAAAATGAAATGGTTCCCCCATAAACCAGTATAAGTAAAATACCAGCATGAGAGCATAAAAAGGTGAAATGTGTTAATGATGTCATTACCACCAGGTCACTTGTTACCATGAGTGCGCAGGAAAGTGCATTGCTCAAACCCCAAGCTGCCGTTATAGCAACTTATCACCAGCTCTTGGCAGAACTGCTTGAGATTTCATGATGTGTATGATTTGCAGAGGTTAAAATAGCTCCTGGTGAATATTCTGATAAACCAAGCTAGAATAAAATTACTTCATAAGGATCCCATTCCTAAGGCTGATTTTCCTGACTTGTGGCTGATTTAAATTGGAGGATTAATTTTATTTAATTTTTTAAGTTTTAATTTAACTACTTTTAATGTACTATATTGTTTATCACGGTCTTGGCAAATGCTTCATAATTTATACCTGGTTCCTTCTCCTTGTCTCCACTCCACTTTTCTTTTTTCCCTTCCCCTTTATACCAGAAATGGGGATTTTCTCTCAGCAGCCCAAAGCCATCAAACTCAAGGGGATTTGAGGTTCGCCCCTTTAAAGTAAGCAGGGATTTCATTAGAAGCTTCCAGAAGGCTCACAGGAAAATAATGTCCATGCTAATTGTAGGGCCAGCAGAGTGGTTTTTGCCACAGTACTTCTGGCTAGTACCCATGAGCAGAGCACCAGCTTGCCTCAGCAGCCTGCACACAACTCTTGTGCTCAGACAAGTTTTCTCTTCTGCTGGGCTACCTTTTCCAGTCTGCCACCGTAAGCTGGTTTTTGCTGCCTGTTTGTGCTGACCCTGCGAGGAGGCTTGGGCACGGTGAAACGAGCATTTTGCAGATAGGCTGCGGGAGGTGGGAACTTCCCCTGGCTGCAGATTTGTGATCCTCATCCACCTTTGTGCCTCTTCTTTCAATGAAATTAGTTACATATTTGAGCAACTGGTGACTCAAAGAAGATAAAATGAATTCTCGATCTATGAGCTAGGAAGACCCCTTGCACGTGCGCTGTGTGTATAGATTAGCATATATGGTGTATGTACCCGGGGAATGCCACGTGTCAGTTCATGAGCCCTGCTAAATAAAACCAAGTCTGTATTTTAACAAAGTAAGCAGCAAGCCTGGCTGGTTGATCCTGGGAAGAAAAAACAAGCAAACGACTGTATTTTGTACCCTGTGTTGATGATCATTGTGTGTCACTTCTTAACCATGCAGAAATGGGCAAATTAAATGTATTCACAAAACAAGTACAATTAATGGCCAGTATATTTAAAAGCCCCGGTGAAATGGATGGGTGTCTAGTATGCATCAGGCATAACAGAATTGGACCTATTTGTTACTCATCTCTGAAGTGCTGAATTAAATTTAATATGTATAATCATTGTTAGGCTCCATGTGTGCTATTACAGCTGTTCTATTAGTGATCTGTATTTCCCATTATATGGATCTTCCATCTGATATTGTTTAGATAAGTGGAAACATTTTCATTTTACAGTAAAATAAGATTGCTATTTCTTTTTCACATTCTATGATCCCAGTTTCCCAACCTCATTTGTCTGCTTTAAGTATTTACTGCTTTCTGTCTTTTATAAAACTTCACAGTTTCTTACAATATTGCATGCATTTAGGGAAATGAACTGTGTTCTGTTATTTGTCTGAATTAGATTGTATTCCTGTGAATTGCTATATTAATCATTACACAACAATGACAGCTGTCCTGTTGCCCAAAGGAACAGTGTCTAAGCGCTAAGGATAGTCTAGTCTTATGTGAGAAGTAGCATAAATCATGGGTTTGACTTCTTTTTAGTTACACCTTTCAATCCACAGGCATTGCAAGCATGGTACTTTTTCAGGCACCTAGCTGCTTAGCTTCCTAATTCTCCTTATGTTGCCACTAGAGAGACGGGTTCTTCCCAGAGGATAGTTCAGAGCATCTACATGGAGCTCTTTCTGGACTGGAACCAAGCATTGCTCTGCACAGTGGAGGAAAAGTGATTACACTGTGAAAGTGGCAGTTGGGGGAAGGACGTTAAGGGCTTCTTTGTTGCTGTTGGGTACCTGTAGCTGCTGTTACTTACCAAATGAAATTTAAAGCAAAGTTTTGCGTTGCAGGTTAATAGTTGCATTTATTGCAGTAAAATAGTGGATGGATGTAAGATTGCAAGTATATAGTTATTTTAATTGGCATATTAATTTTAGTTGCAATTAAATAAAATGTTTGAATGATAGCTACCCCCATTTTGCTTCCAAATACTGGCAAAAATAAGTATGTAGCGTTTTAGCATTCCAAAAATTACCCTTCCTCAATAGAACAAGTTAGAATATTATCTGAATTGGTATTTAGTATCTGTATACAAATAGGTTTTTTGTTCAACACATGGATCTGGACGCCTTCCTGTGCGACCTGCTGTAGGGAACCTGCTTTTGCAGGGGGTTGGACTAGATGATCTCGTGAGGTCCCTTCCAACCCCTACAATTCTGTGATGCTGATTCTCTATTACATTTAGGCATATCCTTGTTTCGTATGGCATAATCTTAATAGTAACTATGTTGTAATTAATATTGTAATTAATTTTGAAGTTATATGTAATTAATATTTCAATTCATTATGTTCGAGATGAGGGAACTATCCAATATCGTATGCAGAGTTTGGTAGTGACTAGTGGCTGGGAATACTCATAAAGGATTTTTAAACCATTTACATAATTTCTGTTTTTTAAAACTCCTAAGATCTTAAATCTTAAAATAACCTCAAAATACTGTTATAAATTTGCTTTTCAATAACTGCCTGTCAAGGATCCTTCCTGAAGAAATTCTCATAATTTTTAAAATTAAATTACATTGGTCACTCTGTTAATCTACTTTTTAAGCCACTGTTTGGAAAGGAATAATGTCTAAGAAGGGAAATGCTTTATTCAAAGAATAAAGATTCAGAGACCAGATATTCATAACCTTGGAGTTTCATGCCAGTGTCTTTAAGGCAGAATTTTGTCTTTGCATGCAACCCCAGATATTCATAATTTTCCCCAAAAATGTGAAGTAATCAATCATGCAAATGAGGGGGTAAAAATAAAACCCAACCTAACAGCCAGTGGTGACACTTGAGTGTATTCTTGCAGGATTTATTCTGATGTTCCACAGCAGAAATTGAAACTGGATGTTTTACCTCAAAAATGAGTGTCCTAGCAAGCAGCACGATTATTTATTTATTTATTTATTTATTTATTTATTTATTTTTGTGTGTGTGTGTGTGTGTGTGTGTGTGTGGGAGCACCATAAAGTCTTTCTACCCATCAGCTATTTCCAGCTGTAGTATGGAGAGACCCATCAAGTGTTAATGTCTTAGGCATGATCAGACCATGCCTACAGGATTTTGCACTGTCAGTTCTCTGTCTCAGGTCAAGAATATCATAAAGCTTTGGCTTCCACTCCGAGCAGTTCATTAGGTTCAAAGCAGCATTTTGGCCACTTCACAAATACGATCAGTGAAACTCAGGAGGCTCTGGAGTTAGTAGCAGTTGAGGATAGGCCTGGAGAAAGTCACAGTTACTTAGACATAGATGCCACATTATATAGTAAATCTACAGTTTCCTAGTATCAAATGATTTGGGCAAATATTTGTCCTGTCCCTAAATGGTGTTTAGGCACCTGTACAGGATTTGTGAGTTTAGCCCTAAAAGAAAAGAGAAAAGAGAATAAAAGAGAAGGAGACAAAGGGAAGGGAAGGGAAGCTGGAAGGGACCTTCAAAGCTTATCTCTTCCCACCACCTGACCACTCCAGGGCTTACCAAAAGTTAAAGCATGTTATTGAGGGCATGATTCACATGCCTGTTGAATGCTGACAGGCATGGGGCATCAACAGCCTCACTAGGAAGCCTGTTCCAGTGTTTGACAACACTAACGGTAAAGAAATTCTTCCTTATGTCCAGTCTGAACCCCTCCTGGCACAGCTTTATGCCAGCTTTGTGTGCAGCCTTTCTCTGAAAGTGGCAATGCTTTTTATTATTATTATTTTAAGGAGTTTAGAGGTGCATGCTTTATATTCCTCTATTCTAAGAAACTGAGAATCGGTTTGGTTGCTTCCATTAGAATTACATGAGCTCTTAAGTAAGGGTTAGAAAATTGTCATTGTAGAACAAAATCTTTCAGGAAGGCAAACATACTCAGTTTTATCTAGAAACCTGCTCATCACAAGTACACTGTAAACTGTTTCTGAGGGCTTTTTGTATCTCATTTTCTCATACAAATATTAATTTTGGTTAGGGTTCCCACTCACCCTTCCTGAGTCACATCTTCAATATTTGTAATTAGAATTAAAGCTTTTCTCTAAAATCTCTACTTCAGGCTGAAGGAGCCTGGGTAGAGCACCATGTGCTTCAGCTCCAATGTTCTATTTGTTCTGTATGTATACATACGGATTTCTTCATGAGCAGAACAGGAACATACATGTACAGGATAACACAGGAAATACAGTGCTGTGAATCTATACTTAACGAACCTTTCTCCTTGCAAGCTTACATTAATGAAGCTGTATAATGGTGTCATGTGCTACAGTGATTTCTATAATCTTCACCCTTTAAACACTTTTATGCTGATTTGATTTATGCCTTCTACTCCTTTTGCATCCCTCAGCAAAGTAACCATGCAGGAGACAAGGGGGATTCAGCTGATCAGATACCGGATCTTTTTTGCCAATAAAGAAAACAGGTACTTTTAGTGCACAATTAATTTCACCTTAAATAAATATTTAAAATTACACAAATTAATCTCACTCTAGAAGTATCATTTTTTTTCTTTGCTGATTATAGTAGATGACCAGATGCATGTATCAACATTGTAGATACCTAATGTGGGGTTCAGCATGAGAGACCTAAACCTGGATGTGTGTGTATAGATATCTAACTGAAAGCTTGATATCTAGGTTCTGTCTAGGTCAGTGGAGTCTAGAGAGTGATTCATTATAGGTGTCTATTTTAGGATGAATGGAATTAGTTCTTTAGGCTTAGTTCACTGTATCGATTAAGCTCTCCACTGGCTATAAAACAAACTCCAGGCATGTGGTGCACAGGTAAAGACCCACGTATTAACACCTGATTTCAGGTGCTTTAAATTACAAGTTGAGTCCTGCCACTTGTGTCTTCAACCCATTTTCTTTCACTCATGCATCTTAAAGGTTTTGTTTTATTTTAACTAGTTAATCTCCTCTGCAGCACTCATATCCTTTTTCTTTGGTAGTCTATAATAACATCTCCATAACTTGAGTACCTTTGTATTCCTTTTGTCCCTTCATATGTTCTGTTTATCATCAATGTGTAGCAATATTCATCACTGCCAGAAAATTGTTTGCATTACTGATAACATTTCCTAAAATATCTCTCATGTTACCATATTGCATGGTGGGTAGGACCTTATTTTCTCCTTCTCAGAACCTACGCAAAGCTCAATTACAAGGCATGCTGATACATTTCAGATGTTGATACACTGACAACATATTAAATGAAATGGTAGCACAACTCACATTCTTCTCAATGTAAGGAACAAAATAAAGAAAAGACGAGCAGTTAGAAAAATCACTATTAACTTTTGCAGCTAGATCTGTTACATGAACTCTTACAGCTCTAACTGTTCTACTGTTTCCCTTCAGTTGTTTCTACAACCTTACTGCAGGAGTCCTTATGAACTTACTTCTCTGTTCCTTTTAAACAATTATTTCTTTTTGTAGCTCCAGTGGTCTTTGATAACTGCTTCACATTACCCTATGTCAATCCCTTCTTTCATTCAAATGCTTAAATGAGTCGCATCTTTTTCTTTTTATTATTATTTGTAGTCTCTTTCACCTTTGCTAATAGCTATAATATGTCTTTATGAAATTTTGTTATTTGTCTAAAACACAGGGTCTCATTCTGTGAGCTGCTGAACACTTGATGAGTTGGGTATAAAATATGAACTCAAGACATGTCATGATTTCTAAATGAAAGTTGTACGTATGCTCACAATGCCTACAAAGTTACATTGCAGTGTATATTTTATATTTCTTCCCTCTTTTGTGTTCCTATTTTGTTACTGGCATTTGTTTGTGAAAGGCTAGTTTATGAAAATACAAGCATGCAATTAGATTAGAATAGACATTTAAAATATGCTTAAAAATTAATAGTTTCCTTGTTTTTAAAAAAAGTAATAGAAGGCCTTTTAAAGACTGAGTTCTGTTTTTCTGGAATAATATAAGGATATGCATTCAATATTAACCTACAAGCAGATGAGTTTACTCGTGAACTCCTTCAAGAGAGGGCATTATATCTTTCTTTTCTGTTGTTGGTGTTGACAGTATGCAGTGCTTCGATGCTTCAGTTATGCAAACACCAGTGAAAATAAACAGCAATTAGAAGCGGTCAAGAATAAGGCAAAGGCATTTGGCCATCTATCCTACTGAATTTTATTATTTTAAGTAATGTTTTTCCTCTCTGTTAATAAATAATAAAACAGCAACAACAACAAACAAAACAAAACATACCATAGTCTAGTTTTTTTCTTATCAGAACTCTTTAATTTTGAATCTTCAGGATTTAGTCTAGTAGCAAGCATCGGATTAAATAAATACTTTTGATACTGATCCGTGTCATTTTACAACTTCATAATCACAAAGTGCTTGCAATTTCAAGAATGCCTATAATACGTGTGTTATCAGTTACATGTTTCCGTCAACAGTCAGCGTTTGAACTTTTGAGAGCTCGATTCTAGAAGTATTAACTGAAATTCAGGCTATGTATTGAGAGAAACAGAAGGGACACAGGGATTAAACCAGCACCAATAGTCAGAGAAAACATTAGCAGCTGTTCAGTACTGATTTAGCAATTCCTTGGTCCTATTTAATGTCCTGTGCATGTGATAATGAAGCCTGAAGTGAGAAATGTTAGCGAATATTGACCTAATTATATCCTAAACCTGGAGGAGGGAATAAATTCAGTGCATATTTATATTTTACACTAGAATAGGTATTCCTAAATTAACTTACTTTGTGCACAATCATACCATCCATCCATAAGTATTTTCAAGAGGATATATTCAGCTGACCACCTTACAGTGCTGCAGATGGGATGAGTGCACAGCTGGGGAGTCCCAGCCAAGAAATCTCAACCTGCTCCAGAAGAAAAGTTCCTGATTTTTCTTCCATCGACTGGGGATTAATGACCTAAGAAAGGATTTTACTTGTACATTTGTTCTGGTTGCCCAGAAAACAGAGCTGGTGTAAAGTAGCATAGCAGCTTGGGAGTCAATGGCATTAGGACAGATTATGCCAGCTGAGGAGCTGGAGTTGAAATAAATTGAGAAACCTGATTACAACTGTGCCATTGTACACAAGGAAAAGCATTTGAAGTCCTTCAATGTTTTGTTATGACCGCATGTAGATACGATTTTTAATGCCCTAAACCTTCTTAATAAAGATCTTAGTTTTAGAAATTGTTATTAAACATCTTTGCCCAAAGTATTTTTATATTTGATATACCACAAATGTTGCCTACATCTCAGCAAATATGCACTGTGATTAAAGGATATAATCTCTCAAGAGAGGTTTATAATCATTTTAATTACCCTGGACTTAATAAAAGGAGTTAAGGGATTTAATAAAAGGGCATTAAGAGATTGCCAAAGGGTTAAATATATATATTTTTATAAGAAAAATTGTAAAGCTTCTGTGGCTTTGAGGTGGGAAGGTGGGAAGGCTTAGTGGGAAAAGAGGAGGAGGTGAGCAAAAGTCAAGATGAGGATTAGTGTCAATTAAGCTTCCCTTTGAACCTCCTAACTTGCATATGTAGAACCTGACACAGCTGAAAATATCTGCAATTTCCTGGGCCACACTGGACCAGAGAGATTGGTGTCAGCTCTCTGACCTATAGGAAACTGCAAGGGAGCAAAGAAAAAACAGAAGAACAGCCACTTTCTTCCAGGTTAGTGCTAAGATATTTTAAAGCTAGTTCATGAGAAATCTAGAGTGAGAGTCAATAGACTCACTTCTCAGGCCCCAAACATTTTGTTTGTTTTTGATCTACCTTAAATCAAAAGGAAACAAATTCTCTGCCCTATTCCTCGTCCTCTGCCCTGAAGTTTCAGGTTAGCACAGAATGTAGTTTATTTCTAGTCTGGTATATAATAGCTGTAATTAGAGATGAGAAGATAAAAGTGAACAAACGATCAGACAGGAAATTCTTTAGCTCTTACAAAACAAGACAAAATCCAATATACAAACACCTACAACACTGCTGCACATCATCCTCACACTGAACCAAACCTGAAGCCCTATCCAGAGAGGTAAGATGGAGATCCAAATGCGGATACCTGAACGTAAATCAGTACAAGTTGTCTTGAATGGTTTTGTTGGCTGTGAGTAAAATGAGTTGCTTAGGTTTTACAGTTCAAGTTAACACACATTTGTAATGTGTTTTCCAGTTCCTAGCACTGCAGTCTTTCAGTGCTGGGCTAAATCCTTTCTCATAATTGTGGGTGTTCCTGTATGCCTCAGGGGTAGACATTCTGTGCAAAGAGACAAGGAGGAGTGCCTTCAGGCTTATAATGCCTGTTTTCTTCTGTACAGCATCCTGGAAGGAGGAACAGACTCCTTGGATAATTTTAATGACTCCTTGGATAATTTTAATGGCCATATACATTGGCCATATACATAATGGCCACTTCTTACAGTCTGTTCCCTTTCCTTCTGTCCTCAGAGACCACCCCTCTGGTGTGCAGAGAAACATGGTGGTGAAGTCAGCATTCAGAAATGAAATTCAAACCCAAGAGAAGGCAAGAGAAGCCAATCTGTACCCACCCACACTCAAAATACCGGGAAACCTTCAGATAAATGGGGCAGCATTTTTTATCCAAAGTATGATTTTTTGATCTGTTTTTTGTATGTTTGTTTGATCCAAAGCATGATTTTTTCCTCACTTTTATTGTGATGTGCTAAAAGTGCAAAACGATAACCATTTAAAAATTATTTTTGGAAAGCAGTTACTGGAGATGGCAAGAAAAAATGTAACAGCAGAAGAACTTGTCTATTTTAGATAACTGGTATACTTAAACAGATCTCGTAGGGCAAACAATCTAAATCTGAATGCTGGGCAGGTCAATGCAGCCACACTAGCTTTGTTCTGAATTCCACACAGTTGTAATTCAAACAAACACTACTGAGCAAAATACATGTATTATTCTGTTAGTGAATAAAACCTAGTCATTTTTTAATGCTGCTGTTGAAAAAAAAGGAGATTGATTAATTGCAGAGGAATTCAAGATGGTTGTTTCTACTCCTGGCAGCAAACAAATAGACATTCAAAGAAGTAAATCCTTAGGCATCTAACCTGCAAAACAAAAAAAAGTTTTGTTTGTTTGTTTGTTTTACACTGGGAGCTTCCCCTAAATAATAAAGTCAGCTTTTGCTTTGCTTTTTTTTTTTTTTTTTTTCTTCCTCCTTTCAGATAGGAGCTTAGGGTCTTTACAGTGGAATTACAGCATAAATATTGCAAGCCTTCTAAGGAAGGAACTGTGTCTTCCCTTTGCTGTGGACAGAAATCAGTTCTATTTAGTTGCTGTGTCTCTAAAAAGGTTCTCCAGGTCTGACTACATTGCAAAAACTCATAAAAATCCAGCAATGTCTTTACATGGACAGGTGAAACCAATGGGGGCTTTAAGTGGGGTTTGTACATGATGTTTCATCTTAACTAACCCAGGGAACCTCATCTATCCCGCTTTCTGGCCAAAGCTGGGGCTGCAGCCAGCAGTGGCCAATGCCCATCTAACTGCTGGCTGGCGAGGTTCTACCCTGCCTAGCAGGCAGTAGTTAGCTTAATTTAAATTGCTGTGCAACCGCAGCTTAAATCATCTAACCTGGGTTAGGTAACCCAAGTGAAGAACACACCTTTCTTTGTGGTATGTTTCAGCATGACTTTCATGTTGGTTTTATGTTTCCCACTAAAACAGATTGGTATGGAAAGCCAATGTATTCAGAGAAACACTACTGAGCTCCACCAGAGATTTAGCCTTTGGCTACAACAGGCACAGCTCTAAGTCCTGAGAAAATTCCATATACTCCCTGTGACTCATTTCTGCATACCTTGCTCAGGCAAAGCTTCCACTTAACTTAATAGGATATTTTTAAAAAGGGCCAGGCTGGCAGTTACACAGGATATAGCTGTCGGATTGTCAGATCAAGGAAAGTTAGTTGGCTTTTTTGGGAGGGGTGAGGGGGAGCTGTACAGCATAGGCAGTAGAAAATGCCCCTTTTAACAATATCAGGGTTATAAAAACTGTGTATGTAAAAATGCACGCGACTTATTTTTAATTTTTTTTCATCATTCTGATCCTGCTTCAGCCCATGCTATGTGTTAAATACATAGGCAGTACTAGAAACTGAAATTTTATTTCATTACAGTTAAGCACATGCTTGAATGATTTGCTGGACCATGGCCAGAATGCTTGCTGAATCAAACTGAAATACAGCAATGTCTGTTCTTCTCCCTTAAACAAACAACAACTAAAGGAAATACAATAAAATAACATTCCCAGAGTAATCTGGTACCACAGAAAGAACTGCTGCATTGTTGTATTAGTAATTTGTCTAATGTCCAGTATCTGCACTGTCCGTACAAGTGTAACACAGTAGGAACTGGATAAGCCTAACAATTTTATCCTCCTGTTATATTGGAAATACTTCTGCAGAGGAAGAAAGTAAAATGAAACTAAGTATGAAAACAAAAGCTGGAACTGTCTTTCCAAATTGCTGGAATTAATAAAGTAAGTAACAGTATTGCAGTCTTTACAGCACCAGTGGAACCTTGAAAAACTCTGGATTCACTTCCCTCACTGCAGGGTTTCCAACTTAGGACTTGTGCAGTGAGACTTACCTCACAGAGCTACATCAGGCTCTGTGAGGCTGTGGCTTCATCAGAGCTATTGATTCAATGGTAAAATGAGAATAATGCTAGTTATTAGGTATTCTGTGTTATTTTTTCAAGCATGGGGAAACATATCCCATCTGTTTTCTGTTCTAAGTAGGGCCAATTCATTATATTTTGATTTTTATTGTACTTTGTTTCTAGGAGCATTATGTGTAATGTATTGACAAATAAGCCAGAGAAAAAGAGTAGAAGGACTATACAAGAAGGAATGACTACTGGACAATAGCCACAGTTCTACCAACTATCTGTGAACTTTGAACACCAAGAGCTAGCAAAACAGCAGGAATCTCTTTTGACTTCATTCAGTTCTGAATCAGGACCGAGCAATTTTTATTATTTTTCTTCACCTAAATATTCTATGCAGTGCAGTGTTTACCAAATGTTTTTTTTTACATCCTCATTCCCAAACAGAACAGTAGTTTTAAGGCTTTAGGCCTTCAGTAAATCTGTGATGCTCCACTGGTTGCAGTGGATTTATGAGTACTCTTCCATGTTTAGAATTCTTTGGTATTTCAGAATACTAAATGCTCCACAAAGCTTTGGGCTCCTCTGCTGAGATAGGCAGCTAAGGCAGAGGATCAAGTGACTTTTGCAGAGCTATTGAAAAATAAGGTCTTGTGGCTTCAAAGTAGAAGCTGTTGGTTCCCAGTCTTGTGCCCAAACTTTCTCTCCTCATCTCTTGCTGTCTTTTATCCCCAGTTTTCTTACGAAGCAAATAAATAGCTTTCCTTCTGCAGAGAATGGTCCACCCTTGATTTTCTGCACTAAAGTTTTGAGCTTAGTAGGAATCTCCTTGCCCCTGGACACAAAAATCTTGTCGGCTACATGCAACAGCAGGATTGGGCCCCAACAGAAGGGTCTGTTTTACACATTTTCAGAAATCCAAGTTTTTGGCTGTTTTGGAATTCCTAATCTTATTTCCTTCTTCTTTCCCTTTGTAATGATGTAATTGTACTATAAGCAATAAGAGCTGGGGAAATAAAAAATGTAATTAGAAAAATTAAACAGATAAAGACCAAGTGAGCCTGTCCCAGTTCCCACTGAAGCCTATTGATTTAGCATTTGGATCTGCCAGATTATCTACAAGCTAGTAAGTGAAAGAGGCCCAGGCCCAGGCATTAGCAGTGCCCTGTGATAGTCCCTGCTCTTACATAATCAGCATACTTCCTGGCAGGGCTTTGCCTCAACCAGTGTTTCCCCAGCCACGTTTGGGCACAGCTGGGGTTAGCAGGAGCCAGGGAGCACTCCCAGTAAACAGTTTGTGTTTGCCCTGTGCTGGAAGGTGGGAGACTTAGCTTTAACAATGCAAATAGCTAGGCACAACTGTATAGGATGAACCACACCATGCCAGTTTGACTTGGGTCCAGAGACAGCCCATTGAAATTATTGTAATAAATATATCTAATAATTTTTCCATGCCTGAATGGACAGAGAGTCTTTCAATTTCAGTCTTTCGATTACTCGTATAGCAATCAGATCCACTCATTTTTAGATGTCTTCTAACAGAGCTTTTGTTTTTATACCAAGTAACTTAATTAATTGCAGCTTATATTCATGTGTGGTCCCAAGAAGAGTTTTTCCAATGTCAAAGGATTTCTCCTGCTGTCCTGGCATTTAGACATTTATAGGTCCCAGCTGACATACAGAATCAGGTAAGAAATCCAGCCTCCAGTTGTGCCTTTCTGCTCTCTCATCCCTGCCTTGATCCAGGACTCTCTTCCTCATTCTTCTTGGTTCTTTTATGCAACAGGAATGTGGCCAGACAAGGTTGTAACATCTTACCTTCTTTCCTCCCTGCTTTTCAGAACTCAGATGCAAAATACACATATAGTCAATGTATTACTTGCTGACTGAAAGCTTCCCTGAGGTGACGTATGCGTGGTATCTCATAATTAGGACACTCTTTCTGCACACAGTGAACTTTCTTCACTTCAGAACATTCCTAATAGCATTACTACATTTTATAAATCATGATCATAACAAATATTCATTGTACCTACATATGAAACTCAAAAGCTCTAGCTCTCATTTGGATTTTCATAGGACTACATATGACATCTTACCAATAGAGATAACATACCTGGCATTTGGAAGATTTTTCTTAATTACCTCCTAGGTTAGGGTCTTGGCATCTTGCACACAAACACATAGAGAAAAAGAGAAGACACTTCCATACAGACCTTTCTTATCACAGAAGGACATTTGTCCTTTATTACACACAATTCCTTTAGTGGCACTTGGTAAGTCAACATAATTATATGAGGATACAATTTTTTGCTGGGTTCCCAAGAGATTTTATGAAAAGCGTGAATGTTTCTTGGTTGTAAAGTAAGAACCAATTGCTCCTAAAAGCTGTATGAGATTTCACAGGAGAGTTGTACAACAAGAGACATTGGTCCAAAAGACTGATTTGGTATAGAGAAAGGGCAGTAATGTAAGAAACTGTGCTTTCTGAAGAATTTGTATCTGATAGGGGATGGAAGACTTGAATATGTTCTAGGGAGGTGCTGCTTACCTCTATAAACCTCCCTAAAATCTGGACGTGTCCAACAGGTGATTGGGGTTTGTTGTCTGGGTGCAAAGTCGTAGGTGAAAGAGCAGCTTCTGATGTAGATGAAAGAGTAGCTTCTGTGAGATACTGTGGTTGGTAGGAAAAGATTTCAGTAAATTATTATTGGGTTTACTAGGAGAGGATGGTATTTTTATTTGCACGCAGAGTCTGCTGCTGTATTTTTTCCCAGTTTATGACTGTGTCCACTCCTCTTGTAAAGATTTCCTTGTTTGCACACAGCTGTAGAGGCCTTACAGGTGCGAGAAATTCTTCATGCTGCAAGTGCATGAGGGAGCCTGTCTTTGCATTTCCCGTGTTTCTGAGTGGGAAGCTCAAGATCGCTCAGTTACTTGTCAAGAGGGACTGGAGGAGAAATAAATCCAGCCCCCCTTTTTTTTTTTCCTTTGCTGCCTGTGGGAAGAAGGGTTACTTTTGATGGCAGAATCAAGCTGAAAGCTTGAAGTTTGTGCATAAAACAGAGAAGGCTGTCCCCAGGCGGGCAGCTGGGTCCAGAAGTCCCTCTGCATCTGAGAGTGTTGAGATAAATACCCAAGTCCAAACTCTGCCACCCAGGTGTAAAATCATGACATGAGAGACAAAACTCCCTCAGAGCCCAACACATTCCCCTTGAAATCGAACCCCTGATACTTTATCACTGTGCAGTCCCTCCTTTGCTCCAACACCTGCCCCTCTGCCTAGGCGGCCACTGAGGCACAACCAAGATGGAGGACTCGGTACCCCTGAACACCTGCGTGCAGAGGGGGGATGTGCCTGAAGGGGTGCTGGGAGAGATAATACAGCCTGGTGCTGTTTGGTGTGCCTTTTTGTATTTTCTTCAGGGCATATTATTTGGTCAGGGGGTGGGGGAGCTGGGCGTCGGGCGCTCTCCGTGCATCGGGCCCTCCCCGTCCATGCGGGCCGCCCGCTGGATTTGCAGCCCATTGTTCGNCCCTGCGCCCCGCCAGGCGCTCACCCTCCCGCTGCCGACGGTGGCATGCCAGACTGTGCGGGATAATGTTTACTAACATCGGCCACATGGCTCCCTTCGTACTGCCGCTCTGCCCAAAATGTGTCAGTCCTAGTGGATTGCCAGGCAGCCGGCCAACCTGTCTGCAACATGCCGGAAAATCTGTCAGTGGGGGCCGCCGCCCGCGGTCCCGCTGGGGATCCTTCCTCCCTGAGGGTGGGGTGTCCTGTGCGTCCTCATCATGGGGCACTGCGCGTTATATACGTCTGGAGACACGTGTATGTGCATATGTTTGGGGTGACAGGGCCTGGCCCGGTGCTTTGGCTGAACTGGTGGGGTGGCTGTCGAGGCCGTGCGCTGTGGTTTCCCTGCCAGCACAAAGGGCTCCTGTGAACATCATGCTTAACGCTATTGATACTGCCAGTGGGGTTGGAGGAAACGAGCGTCCTAGTGCTGACAATATTGTTTAATGTGTACTTTTACTAGCATGTTGTTTCTCTAGCAAATTTACAGCATGAGATTACTGCTGCAGCTGACCTCTTTTCCTTCAGCCAGGGTAATGAATGTTGCTATTTAAATGCTGTGCCTCCATAGCCTCTGTGCTTTAGCTTTTAAAAGAGTAGCATAGTACCCAGGGGAAGCCCTTTGTTGCCCGGCTGTGAAACCTGAATACAAGCTTTCCTATTGGAAACTCCAGAGGCAGAAAAAAACAGCTGAGAATAGATTTATATAATTTAGCCTAAGTCATGTAACAGAGATAGAAAATATGGATCAGATCCTGAGCTGGTGTAAGTCCACATAATCCTGTGGAGCAATGATGCTTACAATGGCTCACGAGTTGGCCCTTCTTAAAATGCAGATGAGCACCTTCCAGCAACAGTGAGAAGTGGTTTAAAGTAAGTGAAATGGCAGGGAAGTTTCCTGATAGGCAGATCATAATTGCTTGAATTAAGATATGCTAAAGACTCAATGTCACTACAGTGCCTCAGAATCCTTAAATATATACAACCATTTCAGGATTTATAAACTTAGAATGACCAACTGTGACAATAAAAAAGACATCTGAAGTAAAATGAATATATTAACACAAAACCATGGAAAAGAGCAGCATTGCCTCATTATTGATAGCATGTCTTGACCCCAGAAAGCCTACGGTTTGGAATTGGTTAGCAGATGGATCAAAAATATAAAATAAGAAATTAGAGCTAAATACAGGTATTACTAAATTTCAGTCTTCAGTGAAATGTCATGTGACAAATGCATATTACTCATCCTATCCTATCCTGGCCTGCATCAAGAGAGGGGTGGCCAGCAGGGAGAGGGAGGTGATCGTCCCCCTCTACTCTGCCCTTGTAAGGCCTCACCTGGAGTGCTGTGTCCAGGCCTGGGGCCCCCAGTACAGAGGGGATGTGGAGCAGTTGGAGCGGGTCCAGAGGAGGGTCACCAAAATGATCAGAGGGCTGGAGCACCTCTCCTGTGAGGTGAGGTTGAGGGAGTTGGGATTGTTCAGCTTGGAAAAGAGAAGGCTCCAGGGAGACCTCATTGCGGCCTTCCAATACTTGAAAGGAGCTTACAGGCAGGAGGGGGACCGACTTTTTACACAGGGGGATAATGGTAGGACAAGGGGAAATGGGCTAAAAGTGAAAGAGGGGAGGTTTAGGTTGGACATCAGGAAGAAATTATTCTCTGAGAGAGTGGTGAGGCGCTGGAACAGGCTGCCCAGAGAAGTTGTGGCTGCCCCATCCCTGGCTGTGTTCAAGGCCAGGCTGGATGGGTTCCTGGGCAGTTTGACCTAGTGATCTAGTGGCTGGCAGCCCTGTCCACGGCAGGGGGGTTGGAACTAGACGATTTATGAGGTCCCTTCCAACCCAAGCCATTCTATGATTCTATGATTCTATGATTCTATCTCTCTATCTTTAAACTGATAGCAAATCATAGTCATTTTTTGTAACTATGATTAATTACAGCAAGAAACATTCCAAGAAAGAAAAGGTTGTGCTAACGTTTATTATTATTATTATTATTATTGGAATTTCTATGAAACATTTATTAAACACTTTTGAGATAGGACAAGAATGATAGAAGATAATTGGAAAACTGAAAACCTGGACTAATTTTCACCATCTGTCCTGTATCCCTCACCCAAAACTCTCTCTCTCTTTTTGGGTGAATCTTCAATTCTGTTTTAGTTATGGATGTGAATTCGAATGTAGAGTCAGTTGTTTATCACCTTAGTCTTATACACACAGTATTCACCAATGGCCTGACAAACCACCAGACAATATGACTCACTCTTCGGTCAAATGTAGCAAAATATCAATGTCACTATCTGAGGTTTCATGTTCCCATTAAAAATTCAAATTGCGTGTTTCTTTGCAATAAAGTGGAATAAAGCAATATGTCTCCATTTTGCAGATGGGATCCTAAATCACTAAGAAATAACTTCAGTTTTAGCAGAAGATTAATTTTCTGTGGTTTCTCCTAAATGACACTGTAGTGAATTAAAAGAATTACTTAACTACAACATACCATCACTCTGCAGAAGTATCCCAGCTGACTCCTGGGGAGCCAATACACCAACCAGCACAAGGTAATGCTGCGTAAGGATATACCTCTAAGATAAGCTTGGATTACAAAAGAAAACAGAAACATTTAGATGCACCATTAGCATCATTCAGATCTAAATTTTTAGAGCCCCTATATTTAGGCACTTAGCAGATGAAAACTAAAGTAAAAATAAAACAACCAGTGTCATACCCCAAAAGAGTTCACAGTTCAACTGTCTTCTAGTATTCCAGTCACCACGACAACACGACTATTGTTAAGTCCAGAGGAAATGTCATATATACATTGCTTATTAGTGATGCACCACTAGAAACCACAGAGAAACCTCTGTAGTACCTCTAAGAAACTCTGAATGACACAGAAGAGAGTAGAGTTGTAAGGAAATGTGGCCTTGGACTGTGATTTTCTAGTTTT
Organism: Alectura lathami; assembly: GCA_013399715.1. NCBI lineage: Eukaryota > Metazoa > Chordata > Aves > Galliformes > Megapodiidae > Alectura > Alectura lathami. The sequence goes on along the minus strand of VXAV01006379.1, from coordinate 123,660 downwards.
GTTTTGCTTGGTTTTTGTTCTGTTGTTTAATAAACTCTGATCCCAGAAGAAGCTGAACAAATAATGATGGACATATATGTTAAAGGAGCAGCCAGGAACTTCTCAATATAATGTGCATGCCAGGAATATTTTTAAGCTCTCATTTGCACAGGCTTTGATTCAGGGCATTTACAACCTAAATAACAGCAGAGCTGTGTAATTTAACAACTTGAAATGGTTGGTGCTGAACTGGTAACATACAAACAAATGAACGGGGTGATAAAATTTCAGTCAGGTAAAGACAATCCCATAAACACCCTCTGCCTTTCTAGGAAAGTATTGGGTTATCTTTTTTTAATTTTTACTTTTCTATTTTCTTTGTAGTCAAAACCCCTAAATGCTCAAATTA
>VXAV01006379.1:94961-115793 GCA_013399715.1 Alectura lathami | reverse complement strand
TTTTTTTTTTTTTTTTTTTTGGAGTGAGCCCTATCATGCTTTCCTGTGTCTGGGTACAACATCATCTGTGTCTGTGTTTCACTCTGTGTGTGTGTTTCGCTTCATTCTTTCCTCCCTCTGAATGTTTTTATCCATTTTGGTCTTTGGTGATTTTTTTGTTTGCTTTTTTTTTTTTTTTTAATGGTGTGGGCTTTCATTTGTTTTACTATTTTGGCCTCTTATTATTTTGTTCTTTTACATTCATTTTCTCTCCCTCTTCTGTGCCCCCTGTGCCCCCTCTTTTTTCTACCTATCTTCCTTTTTTTTTTTTTTTTTTTTTTGTTCAATGCGCCTTGTTCCCTTTCCATATGTTTTTCCTACATTTTTGCTCTAAAAAGGCCACCTAAGGTTGCACTGCCGTGGTACAGTCTCCCTGGCTTACCTTGGAAGGAGACAATATTTTCCCTGTGCTCTGAGGTCTGTGGTTCAAATACTCTCCCTTTTTGCCCACCTAATGGGGTGAGAACTGCTCTGTCTGTAGCAGACTATTTCTCCCTTGAGTATTATGCTGCTGTGTGATCTTCTGAGAAGTCTAACACTGGATGTAGTCAAAGAGAATGATAGCATTTATTAAAAATGGTTTCAAAGGCAGAAATCATATACCATGGAAACATGCTATAAAAATGAAACATACAGAAATCATATTAATAAAAAGGCTCTTTTAGGATGTTGTTTGTAGTACTGGAAACATGGTTATGGAGGAAGATGATATAATCCATAGGAACACCCATTCTTAGAAATCACAGCTGGCCTTCTTCCCCAGGAGCTGACAGGGTTAGAAAGAGACCAAGAACAAATTCCCAGATCCTCATCCTTCCAGCTATTTCTTTCCACAGGAATCATTCTCTCTGTGAGTTTACAGTGGCCACATTCCTGTCTCATACTCATCAATAGTATATACCCTCTTTTAGCATCTAAAGGTTTAGTATGCCCTCCGCTGATTTCTTGATTTGTGCAGTGTGAGATCTCAGGCAGACACCCCTCCTGCCTCTGGGTATTCACAAATAGCTGTTATTAGCCAGCATTTCTCTTTTCCACCCATGCTGTGCAGCACCCTGAGCAGCAGTGGCTGATTTAATGGCTCTCCACACCCCAGAGCCAGCAGCGTTTTGATTGTGTGTTATCTGATTGTTGCACACCTTGGGATCTTTTATAATCACAGACACTTTATCAATAAGACAGCAGTCACGTTAAGCCTTCACCTAAGTACAAAGGAGTAAAACAGCAAATAAAAAAAGGAAACATCAACAATAAGAGGAAGGCTAGAGAAGATGTGGATCCTCTACGGAAGGACAGTGGAGACCTGGTCATGGGCAATATGCAGAAGGCTGAGGTGCTCAATGACTTCTTTGCCTCAGTCTTCACAGGCAAGGGCTCTAGCCACACCACCCAAGTTACAGAAAGCAAAGGCAAGAGCTGGGAGAAGGAAGATCCGCCCACTGTAAGCAAAGATCAGGTTTGAGACCATCTAAACAACCTGGAGGTGCACAAATCCATGGGACCTGATGGGATCCATCTGCAGGTCCTGAGGGAACTTGCTTGTGGATGAAGTTACCAAGCCACTGTCCATAATATTTGAAAGGTCATGGCAGTCTTGTGAAGTTCCTGCTGACTGGAAAAGGGGAAACATCACCGCCATTTTCAAAAAAGGAAAAAAGGAAGACCCGGCAAACTACAGGCCAGTCAGTCTCACCTCTGTGCCTGGCAAGATCATGGAGCAGATCCTCCTTAAGGATCTACTAAGGCACACGGAAAATGAAGATGAGGTGATTGGTGGCAATCAGCATGGCTTCACCAAGGGCAAATCGTGCCTGACAAACTTGGTGACCTTTTATGATGGAGTAACAGCATCAGTGGATAAGGGAAGAGCAACTGACATCATCTACCTGGACTTGTGCAAAGCGTTTGACACTCTCCCACATGACATCCTGGTCACTACATTGGAAAAGCACAGGTTTGATGGACAGACCACTGGCTGGATAAGGAACTGGCTGGATGGTCGCACCCAGAGAGTTGTGGTCAACAGCTCAATGTTGAAATGGAGACCGGTGATGACTGGCATCCCTCAGAGATCNAGGGAAGGGATGCCATCCAGAGGGACCTGGACAGGCTCGAGAGGTGGGCCCATGCCAACCTCATGAAGTTCAACAAGGCCAAGTGTAAGGTCCTGCACCTGGGTCGGGGCAATCCCAAGCACAAACACAGGTTGAGCGGAGAATGGCTGGAGAGCAGCTCTGAGGAGAAGGATTTGGGGGTGTTGGTTGATGAAAAACTCAACATGAGCCAACAATGTGTGCTTGCAGCCCAGAAGGCCAACCGCATCCTGGGCTGCATCAAGAGAAGAGGAGAAGAGTGACCAGCAGGGCGAGGGATGTGATCCTGCCCCTCTGCTCTGCTCTCGTGAGACCCCACCTAGAGTACTGCATCCAGTTCTGGGGCTCCCAACACAAGAAGTATAACGAACTGTTGGAGGGGGTCCAGAGGAGGGCCATGAAGATGATCAGAGGGCTGGAGCACCTCCCCTGTGAAGGCAGGCTGAGAGAGTTGGGGTTGTTCAGCCTGGAGAAGAGAAGGCTCCGGGAGGCACCTGATAGCGGCCTTCCAGTACCTGAAGGGGGCCTACAGGAGAGCTGGGGAGGGACTCTTTAGAGGGGCATGTAGTGACAGGATGAGGGGTAATGGCCAAAAACTGGAAGAGGGGAGATTTAGGCTAGATATTAGATGAAGAAATTCTTTCTTGTGAGGGTGGTGAGACACAGGAACAGGTTGCCCACAGAGGTTGTGGATGCCCCCTCCCTGGAAGTGTTCAAGGCCAGGCTGGATGGGGCTAGACTGAGCAGCCTGGTCTAGTGGGAGGTGTCCCTGCCTATGGCAAAGGGGTTGGAACTAAATGATCTTAAAGGTCCCTTCCAACCCAAACCATTCTATGATTCTATGATTCTATGATTCTATGATTCTATGATTCTATGAAATATTCAAGAAATATGAATTAGCAGCAAGGCAACCATTTTTCACCCTTGTGAGAATGTTAAAAAAATTGTACCCTCTATGTGTTAGAGACTGAATTAATACCTGCCTATGTGCTGGCAATTTTTTAATGCAAGTTGTTGCTGTACATTCTCTTATTTTTCTCCTTGTTTTTGAAAAAAAAAAAAAAAAACATTCACTAGATTTTTTTTCTTCCTCTCTCTTTTTTTTTTTTTTTTTTGTTAAATACCTTGATAGGCTACTGGTAATCTACCACTAATCCTTTCTCCTCAGTACACCCATAAAGAAATAAAAGATGCCAGTTTGTGGCTTAGCTGCATTCAAGAAAACTTCCGTATTGCTGCCAAGAACTGCCATCTGCCACCTACAAGCGCAGGTGCCAGGGAGTCTCCTCTGCACACAAAGCATAATAATATAGCACAAAAGACCAATGTGCACTAATAATTGCTAAACACACAGAAAGAGGGGCCAGAACATTTTTATGAAAGTTTACTTAGTCTGTGGAGATTTGCATACAGATGGCTAGGTCAGGGTGCTGTGTATGCCGCCTGGGCCACTGTGGGGTAGGGCTGCCTTCAAGCAGCCTTTATAAGCACACACGGCTTTTACTATAGCATAGTGTTGTGGAGAGACCTCATTCTGCACACACTGAATAGTCATTCAAGTAGCTTGCTTTGAAATGAGAAAAGACCTTGGATAGGGGGAAAAAAAGCAAATTCTTTTCTTTGTGAGACAGAGGAGGAGTGTTGGGAAAGAGGCCAGAGGACTTAAAGAATGTGGGTTAGCAACCAGGAATTAGAGGAAAGTTTCTGTGGAGACACACAATTAGATATGTGGCATTCACCCCTCTCCTTCTAGTGGGCAACAAGAGCAAGCACATTTCAAAGGGTTCATCATCTGCATGAAACAAGGATAGGGGGAAGAAAAAGCACCCTAATTTTTAAAGTATAAAGAAAAGTGTAACTGTCTTAAAATAAAACAAACTGAAAGGTTAAGCAGCAAGAAATTTCCCTTCAACTACAACTGTGAAGACACAAACCCTGAATTTAGTTGGTTTGCTTTGTATGTATGGATCTGAAACTGTATGTGTGAGTATATACATGTGTAGGCGCCTATTAACACATTATTTTTAATATGTAAAAATTGCTGTAAGACTTTGTCATGAGTTTATGGAACATCTTTTTATTTTTGTTTTTGTTTTTTTTTTCTAAAAAATATCTGTGACTTACTGACTACAAAACCCAGAACGATGCTACCTTGTGTAGGATACTTATGGCAGGTGTCAGTATTTAGTTACGATGTAGGTACACATGAAAAGAGGGTGATTTTCAATGATGCTCACCTTTATACACTTTCAGTTAAGCTTAACTGTCATTTTTGCCTTTGAAACAGTTTGCTAGCCTAGGTGCGTGGTTCAGTTTTTCCTTGCAGTTTGCACGTTGGTGATTTCATCAATACCTGTGAATCAGTTCCTGATTCTGAAAGAGGGGAAGGTTGGTTGTCTATGCCTTTTACCTGTCTCATATAAAATAATAATATAAAAAAATAATAATTTGTTCGTTCCCTCCCTGTTCCTTATCAGACATTCTTGAGTAAAGTATAGTTGTTGTACCCATCTCTTCATTTTTATAATGATCCCTTCAGAAAACAGTAATTCAGCTCCGAAAGATACTACAATTAGCTTGATATGTATAGAGGAGAAAATCACACAACCTTACATTGTCAAAACTCTATATAGATTCATAAATTAGACAACTGAGTACCTGGCATTCAAAGTACACAAATATTTTGCAAAAGCCCCATGAGATAAAAATATATAAAACATGATTTAGAGGAAAAGAGCAACAGATACATGTCTGCCCAAGGTCACAGAGGAAGTGTAGGAGAGGTAAGAATTGAATCCCAGTCCCCTGAGTACTGAGGCAATTCTGTATCCATTATGATTCATCCTACTTTGAGAGTGCTAATTGATTTTGACTGCTTAGCATGAGCTCTTTAAAGGGGCCTGATTTTCAGAGCTGTTTGTCTCCTGCAGAATGTGGGGCTGAGGTCTGGGGCAGGATGAAAAGCGCAGGAGATGAGTGGCTTTTCAAGGGTTGTGATTGCTGCAGGGGTGGGTGCTTCCTCCCTGCCTGCTCTTGCGCTCACCTTGTAGCCACGTAGGGTGGGTTTCTTTAGCCTTTACCCTGCACCAGCTTCTGCTGGAGCTGGAGTGGTCATTTTCTCCACTACACTTTTAGTAGCAAGAGATCTGAGATGTGCATTGTTGCCCCTAATGCTGGGGCTTCTTACAAGGCTGACTCCCTTAGACTTCCAAAAACTAGCAATACCTGGGACTATGGGGAGGAGAGAGACTTTTCTGCCTCAAACACTGTCTCAGACTTTTTAAGTCATGCCTAGGACTCCCTGAGACTGCAATTAGTTTCTGTTATAATGTGTCCATCCTTTGAAATGAAGTAATCATCCATCACTTCCATAAAACTGCATCTTTGAAATTCAAAATAAACCTGAAATATTTACATGCACTAACAACAACAGTACTTGTATTTTCTTATTTGCCTGCTGTAGAGGCTTTTCATTTGACCAGCACTTCACGACACCATGCTTTCTTAAACCATTGTGGCTGCATAGCAAGTCCTTTCCCAAGCTAACCTCCACCTCTCGCCTCTCGGCGCTGGAATTCCCCTTTCATGACACTTCATGTACGATTAGGGTGTAGAGGTAGACAGGGGAGGAACCAAGTGGGAGGTCTCCGATAACTGGGCGGCAGCCTGCAGCTGCTCACCAGGTATGTTCCAGTAGCTGATTCAGGACCTAACACAGTGGATGCAAAGCTGGAGCCTGATTTACACCTTTAACTTGATCTTTGCTTGGAAATCCTGGCTAGAACAAGGATGAGTGAAATTGCAGAGATCTTTTTTGGGGGCATACACCTGAATGACAGCGTGACTTTGGGAGATCACAATAGCAGCTCCCTTTTATAAATGTAGGATTTATAATGCATTTCATAAGCCTTCAGGGCAAATTAGGAAGAAAAATAAGTTAGCAATGGATGGAATCCAGGTTCCTAAATACCAAAGACTGCAAAATTTCCATATAAATTATCCCTTCAGGAGCTGGGTTTTGCTTTGAATGCCTTCTTGGTCTATGAGGTCTGAAATTATGCCAGTCTGAGGGAGTTCCAGATATTTTCCGTAAAGGCTGCTTTCCAAAATCTTTCAAAGCAATCACAGGATCTCCAAGAATGTCCTAACCATGTCCTCCTGGGCACACCCCCATAGTGGTATCATCTGAGCTGCTTCGGTCCACTGCAATGTCTTTAGCAAATATCACAGAGCTAATGTGGAAATATTTAAGCAAATGTTTATCGTAAGTGATTAGATGCCACAAAAAATTAAGACTCATTCCCCTCCCCCCCCCCAANGTCTGTTTAGAGAGAACTGGTAATATCTAGAATCAGTAGCTAAACTTAAAGCTTGGAAATTAAATAACTGAAACTGAAATAAACTTAACACTTCTACTCAATATCTGTGAGTGGAACGTTGACCACACAGAAAGCAGTAAGAAGGACACTGACTGATACAGCATTAGAATTTCTTCTTCTGTGCTTTATTCTCTTTCTCCAAAGCAAAAATGGCTTTCTCACTTTGGTAGAGATGCATTAGTATTTATAAGATTTTCATCTACATCTTAGTACTTGCTCTACTAACTTCTTTGGAAAAAATGGTTTAATGTAGAATGGCTGTGTGTATATATACTTCCCAGTTCATAGCATATTTTGGGGTCACCTGATGTTCAATTTGATCTAATGTTCCCAGAAGAAACATATTGTAAAACTTATTTTTCTCAGATATGTCTTACACTAAGTTCACAAAACATCCTATAATTCATAAGGATAGAAATATAAAAATATACATACCTGCTTCTTAAAATGTAGTTAATAGGAAATGTTCACCAAACACAGGAGAAAGCTTTATTTCTCTATTGTCCTGAGGAAACTGTGTTACAGATAAATAGTTCTCTTGAACAAAGTGTAGGACATATCTAAATGTCTGAGGCAAGATTTGTTACATTTTCACTTTCTCTATAATTCATAGCTTTCCCACAAACTTCTTTTTTCATCTGAAAAACTATAATTCTAAAAAAAAAAAAAAAAAAAGACTTGAGAACTGCTAATTTGAAATACGTACTTAGAAACACACTGTGTCATCCCATCCAGAGATAAATATTTTTATTTAGAAGTTATTTCTAATGAAGAGTCCTGAAAAAAGATATCTCATGGATGCATGACTGCAAATGGGCACTGCTCCTATGTGAGCCTGTATAGGTCTGGAAGAAATGGGTCAGTAGAATGGATCATTCTTTTAAGCTAAATATCTTGACTGCCACTAAATAGCACTCACTTCTAGATGAAAGACAAAGGTACCTCAGCATTCTTGCCAGGACAAGGGCAATCCAAATGTTTTATTACCCTCTGATAAACCATGCCCCTTTTCTCATATGAAATATTTGTGCTCTGATATTTTCTGTTACCTGGAAAACACCTTTCTTGCTCGCAGCAAGCAAACACAGATGCAGTTGTCTACAAAATGTTCATGAAACGTATGCTGAACAACATCTGGGAGATAAGAAGATACAGTCCTCATCTTGAATTTGGCAGATTTTTTTTCAGCTGTCTTGAAAATATCAAAATAAATATATAAACCACATGATAACAAAAGCATGTTAAATTTGTCCAGATTTTTGAGATTTCCAGTTCAAAGAGATGTTTTTTAATTAGAAAGCAAAAGATTAAGAACCAGCTCCTCTGGACCTAGATCTTTAATAGATAGATAGGATTTTCTGAAGGACAACAGGTCACTTGGAGCTGTAGAGAGGATAAGGTTCACTCAGAGAAATATGAGGAAATGAGCTTTCAGGATCATAAACTGCCAAAGCACAAGGAGGCAATGGAGGAAGGACTGCAGAGCTACCAGTCTTTTCTGAAATGGCAACTGAGTTTTTACACCTTAATCTGCTCCTTCCATTCCTGGAAAACTTATTCTGACTTAAAACAGCTTCCAAATAGCCAAGAAGGCAATGCAGCACTCAGAGGTAACACAGATTTTTAAATGTCTTGGTTGTAGTAGTTTTCCTTGGCTCTTTTCTAGAAGCTGTGGGAGTGAGAAGAACTGGGGTTATACTGGGGCAATCCCTTCCTGTATGGTAATTAAAACACCTCTGTAACATGGAAAATTTTGGTGACCATCGGCATGTCATTTAGAGTTCCATTTTTAAATGTGTTTGCCTAAATATGCATTGAAGTTCCTAATTCTAGTACGTGAAGTTTTTAATTCTACTGTCATTGTCTTGCAAAAAGGGCACAGCACAGCGTGGGTCGACCTTTCATAACTCAGAAATAAAAAGGAACATAAAAGTATGAAGCACTGATACTGTGGGACACTACATTTATTTGTAAAGGTGTTGCCTTCTTAGCCCTCTCCTATTATTATGGCACTATATTTGCTATTAAAACAATGGCTTTGTTTTCTCATACATTTAAAATATTATGTAGTGAAGACAACAAAAGAGGCCTAGTTACCCAATAAAATAAAGTAGTGACTTCTAATGTCTGAGACAGATCTCTCTGAGGCCATTAAGCAGCTTTTCCATTGACTGCAGTGGGTAATTGATCAAGCATTTATGTTATAGAAGGAATTAATATCATCCTTAAAAAAACACATTCCACAGATTTGTTTCCCTGTAGTGGATGTACCTTCTCTTCTCTAAATACAAAGAGCTTGTCATGAATTATTTTTTCTGCTTCGTATAGAGAACTTCTACCTGCAAAGGTACCTAAAAGAATAACTATGGATACGCCAATTTTATGGTAATTAAAAAAAAAGAAAAAAAAAAGAAAAAAAAAAAAGAAAAAAGCAACTTTGCTAATCAGCAAACCCTTTGATCTGGTTAACCCTAAAGGTCAAAATACCCTGACCCCATCAATGTTCTTGCTCTAATGTTGCCCTGCTTGGGTCATTTCTTCCATTGTTTTATTCATCCCACATTAACTTCAAAACGAAGCTGCAGTGTTCCTGTGTACCTAGCAAATCTTCCTGATCTTACAATGAGGTGAAGGCCCATTGTTTCACTCCAAATCAATTCCCATTGTGCCCATTCAGCAAAATCGTTCATTTCCCCAGTCTAATGACTACATCCTATTCCAGGCTGTAAGCATTTTGTCATTCTGACCACAGAGGCTATTTAAGCCCTTTGATCTCACCTGTTATTGCCCCACTCTTCAGCTGCTGAGCTGACAAAATGGGCACTGTTTTAGCTACAAGCATAAGTGACTGTTTTCCCATTTGGAATACATATAAGTGAATGAAAGAATATGAGAATGTTGAAATAAATGCCTCAAATCTTTAATTTTACAGTCATGTGTGTAATTTATGGAGAACTGCAATTTTAAACAGGATGCATGCTAGCCCCTGCTGAAGTGGTTATTATTTCCCCTCGATGTCAATGAGAGTTTTAGCTGTCATTTCAGTGGGATCAGAATTGAACCAAATCCCTCAATGCTTTCAGAAATGGAACCCTCATTTTTTAATCCTCTTGAGGATTCATGCCTTCTAAACAGACTTTGCAGTGGGAGGAAGGAAGAGATGAGCCAGAGGCAGCATCCCTCGCATTCTCAAGAAACCAGACAGCTTGCGGTAGAAGTGGGCAGCTCTGGTTCCCTCCCCTCTGCCATTTGCAGCCTCCACAAGTTAATTGGAAGAAAAGTGATTGCTTAGAGGAGGCTGTTCTGGTGGTAGTGGATTAAAACAAGGAGCCAAGGACTGGTGGCTTGTAGCTCTTGAGTGGATAAGGTGGAAAAAGGCGTGATAAAGAACAACTCAAGTTGATGCCATAATCTACCTAAAGCCTGGCCCTTAATTAGTAAAATAACACCAGTAATTATGAATATTAGACTATAAGATGGTATAAATTACTATTTGGAGTGGGTGGAAGAGGAAATGGCTTTCTGAGTAATACTGATTAAAACCGGCAATACTGTTTAAAACAATTTTTTTCCTATGGCTGACTTTTCCCAGGCTCGGTTTTTACTTCTTCCTAGGCTGCAGCAGATCTCTAAAAAGGTCTTTATATCTGCCAACATTGTATAGACTTCTTTTTTTCAAAGGCATTAACTCAGATTACCAAATGGTAGTCTGAGGAAATACAACTGAGCTCCTGATAGAAAAGAAGATCATAGAATCATAGACTCATAGAATCATAGAATGGCTTAGGTTGGAAGGCACCTCAGAGATCATCTAGTTCCAACCCCCCCTTCCATGAACAGGGCTGCCAGCCACTAGCTCTCTAGATCAAACTGCCCAGGAACGCATCCAGCCTGGCCTTGGACACATCCAGGGATGGGGCATCCACAACTTCTCTGGGCAGCCTGTTCCAGCGCCTCACCACTCTCTCAGGGAAGAATTTCTTCCTAACATCCAACTTAAACCTCCCCTCTTTCAGTTTTATGTTGATTCCCCCGTGTCCTGTCATTATCTCCCTTACATAAAAAGTCGGTCCCCCTCCTGCTTGAAAGCTTCTTTTAAGTATTGGAAGGCCACAATGAGGTCTCCCTGAAGCCTTCTCTTTTCCAAGCTGAACAGTCCCAACTCTCTCAGCCTGCCCTCTGACCGTTTTGTTTGCCGTCCTCTGGACCTGCTCCAACAGCTCCACATCCTTCCTGTACTGGAGGCCACCACTGAACCAAATACTCCAGGTGGAGTCTCACAAGTAGAGTGGCAGAATCACTTCCCTCATCCTGTTGGTCACGCTTCTTGTGATGCAGCCCAGGATGCGGTTGGCCTTCTGGGTTGCAAGCACACATTGTTGGCTCATGCTGAGTTTTCATCAACCAACACCCCCAAATCCTTCTCCTCAGGGCTGCTCTCCAGCCATTCTCCGCTCAACCTTGTGCTTGGGATTGCCCTGACCCAGATGCAGAAGCTTACACTTGGCCTTGTTGAACTTCATGAGGTTGGCATAGGCCCACCTCTCCAGCCTGTCCAGGTCCCTCTGGATGGCGTCCCTTCCCTCTAGCATGTCAACGGCACCACACAGCTTGGTGTCATCTGCAAACTTGCTGAGGGTGCACTCGATTCCATAGTCTAAGTCGTTTACTAAAGATGTTGAAGAGCACTGGTCCCAAGACATTCCCTTGGGGGTCACAGCTCATGACTGGCCTCCATCTGGAAGGTCCCTTGCCTCAAGCCAAACATGGTTGGCTTTTTTCTCCTTGTTTCAGTTTTCTCTTTAGAAAAACTCTTCTTTCAGTTCAGACTGGGAAAGTTGTCCTAGAGGATGTGCCATTTTTCTGGTAGATCTTTTCTTTCTGAAATATAAGGGGATAAGGGGGAAGCATACCTTAAAAAGTGGCAATGTAAGAACTAGCCAATGCATTGCAGAATTAACAAACACATTTGGTTTGTAGCATAGCAGAACCTGCTGGCCACAATTGAAGTATTTTTATTTCAGTGAAGCAACAAATGTATGCACCTAGGCAAAATCCTATTTTTCCAATAGGACAGGTTAACACTTTAAAAGGAAACAAACAAACAAACAAAAAAACCTACCCTTATTTTTGTTGGAAAAAAAAGATTCAACTGCTAAATTTCATGTGCATGAGGCACTGGACCATATTGCCCAGATGGATATTCTAGTTAAGGTGCATAAGTCAGAAAATTGGCTAGAGACGTAAGAGAACAGGAATTACAATTCCCATGAAGCTCTATGCTCATAAAAATTGATAAATTACATTGACTCAAATAAAAAAAATATATAAATTTCTGTATTTGAAGCTAATAAGTCACACCTCTGGACAAAATGCAGCATGAAGTGATGAGCCACCGTTTGCAAATTGTAATGCAGTCTTCTTTGTTGTTGTTGTTGTTGTTTTGTTGGTTTTTATTTTTTATTTTTGATCAGAAGAAAGCTCCAGAAATCAGTAATATAACAGCTACCCATCTGTTTCAGAATTTTGTAAAGGTACTTTGTTTCCTGATTCCTGATCAAAAGTTATATTGGCATGTGCTGACTTCCACAGGGAAGAGCTTTGCTCAGTTACTACACTTTCGAGAGAAAAGGTTTTGTAATAGCTGTAATTTGCAACAATAAGGAAAAGCTAATGTTATCTGTTTATTTGTCAGACAGTTAAATAATTCATGGCTTTAATTAGTCCCAGAAAATATTGCCAACACTGTCAATCTAACTTACATTCATTGATGCAACTGAGATATTGGGAAATGGTAATCAAACCTATGTTTTATGGTTAAAATTACTTTAATTCATAGGAGCCTTTATAGGAAGTGATTAATTTATGCTGAAGGACCACACGGAGGGGATCAAAGGATTTATGACCTATGTGAATTCAATGTTGTTTTCAAATTATATATTTAAGAGAGATTCATTTTTTAACTTCTAACATTTGTTGGCCAATGTACAGCCATTTACTTCATACCTTTCTGGTAGAAGAATTACAGTTATTTTACCTTTTAAATGTGTAAGGCTCGAATTAATAATAAGAGGCTGTGATCCAGAATGTTGACCTTTAGCTGTGGCCGCTGATAGTAAATTAGATGGACTGAAATAAAATCTGCTGCGTATTCTGCTTCCCATGCTAAGTACCCCAGCAAGGAATATCAGTATGAAATGCAGGGGAGTCAAATAGAATATGAGCCATGCTGAAGAATATGGAAGTTTGTGAGTCTGTATCAATGACAAAATCTTGTTGTCTTGTGGATTGCTGTTCTCTAAAACCGTGTTCCTACCTAGAAATTTGAATTTGTAAACACCAGCTTGAAGTGATTTTCTAAAATCTTCCCAATGGCATTTGGTGACTATTAGATACAAAAAGATATCAAGGCTTGTTAGTCAAAGGTTATTTTGGTACTACTTGCTTTTATACAGAAAAGTTTCTGTACAAATACGTAATTAACCTTTTCTTTCTGTCTGAAACACATTTTGAGGTATCGTTATTTTAAGTTTCATTGGTTTTGAAAATGGTGTATGTTTGTAGTGGGAGGAAAGCATCTTGTGGGCATGAAGTTTATGTTAAATGAAAGAAAAAGTAAATATGTATATATATNCAGCTAGATAAATTTGTTTGAAAGAAGTGAGAAGCAGGAGAAAATGCCAGCAATCTGAAGCAGAAGATCTTTGAGCACATGGCTAGACACATTCTAAATAATAAAACAGTCCATGACCTGATCTGGGCATGGCAGAGTCCTTGTTCATAAAGCTAAACTCTCATTATACCTTCTCAAAACATGTTGGCTGTATCAAAGCTTTGTATTGGGAATGGTCCCTGGGCCATGCTAACTCCTGGATTATGCCTTAGTGTTGGCTAGGAGAGTGAGAACTGACACAGTCAAAACTACAGACGATGCTGTGGTTGTGGTATGAACCACTGTAGACCTGTGGCCTGGTCTTGCTGGGTTTACTAGTGTAGACACAGCTGGTCAGCAAATTCAGACACTAAGAGAAAACTTCGGATATTCCTCAAGAGATGCTGCCACAAAAGGAAATTTGATGAGTGATTTGTGGTTTGATTTCTTGGTGCTGAAGGAAAGAAGGCTCTGCACAGGACTACAATAAAGAAACACTTCACTGTGTCCCCAGTTGCCTTTTGTTAATGAAAAACCCAACAGACCTCAACTTTTCATTAGTTATGGTGGGATGAAGGTATAAGACAGAGCTGTATGCTAGGTTGGATGGGAGCCATGTGAAACTGCTGCATTTTGTGATCAGATGTTTGTGTATGCAGTGTCAAACTGCAGTATTTTTGTGACTTCTTCTTTTGAAATTTCACATATAATTGCTGTTTGCTAGCTTGTTGACAGCATTATTTTTCCATATTTTTGTTCCCACCGAATATTTTTCATTTCTGATTCTTTTCCCAGAGAAGTGCTAACACGTATTTATCAAAGCCACTCATTTTTGTTATTCTCTGTAGGTAATGTGCATCATTCCTCTGTGCAACCATGTACCTCCTAATGTGAAATCAGTCATGAATTTATCAACATGCTGCTTTTGTTTTGTTTAAGAGCATCAATGAAGATTTTTAATGACACTGTAGCTAAGATTGTCCTTGCCAGGTGTCTCTAAAAGGCTTTCTCCAATTGACTGTCGTCATTTATCATTTTCTTTTTAGTTGCACATTTAGATTGATCATCTTACATGTTGCGTCATTTTGTTTCAAATGCACTAAGGAAAAATTGATTTTATTTTATTTACATATACTTCTTATTTTCTTTTCTTTCTCCTGTAGCAGGCACAGATTTGTTCTTTGAAAAAGTATCACTGTTTTGCCTGTACTGCAAACTAAGATAATCACAGTGGTATTAAGACTATATTAATCATAAAAAGATTTTTAACACCTTTTCTTAATGCATGTGTCTTGATTATTTATAATACCCTTGTGTCTCATGTACATTCAGGTCAGTTGTCACATTTTAGGTTTGGATAGTGTTGGCCAAAATCTTTTTGAATTCATTCTTGTCTTTCAGTAAAAATACCACTCTACGGAAGAACACGGGCAAAACAAATCACTGATCCTACTGAAATATAGCTTGTTCCTAGTTTACTGCATAGATGCTCTGAGCAAAGCAGAAAAGTGGACCAGATTCTGCTGCTGTTTTGTGCATTGAACAGAATCTAAGCCTGGATCCATCTGATTTCCCTGAAGTTAGATATGCAATAATGTTCTACTTGGGTCATGTCAAAATGGTGGAAGTCAATCCATTCAAATTTAAGTGGAACTGGCTGAGCTGCATAGAACAGATTTAAAAGAAAATGAGCAGGTCAACATCCATCTCTGCCTGGTGGTATTCGCAAGCTGGNTAATAGAGCACTGCATGCAACTCGTCAATGGCCAGGCTCAGACCAAGTTAAGTACCGCAGCATGCTGCTTCTCAGCGTTCACTCCACAGCTAGGGAAAGTGCCCCTTCCTTCCTGTGACTGCTTCCCAGCACGGTGCTTAGCTTCACTCTCCTTTTCTAGCATGGCTTCAAGCTGGAGGACTCAGTTCTCTGACTGGTTGTGTGCCACCTGGTGTGAATTCGGTGTGAAGTATCAGTGCAGGTCACAGTGAATGACTGCACCCGTTGGTTCAGACCAGACCTTATATTATGTAGGAAGGATATGGACAAGATGCAAAGGTAGAGGGAGGAAGTCACGTTAAGGACAGCACATACTGATGTAACCTATGTCTCACCAGACTAAGAATATACTAAAATAGACTGAGAATGTATGATCATGTTTGATTTCACTTTTTTTTTTTTTTTAAATTGCACTGAGTAAAACCTTTGTATGTGAAAAAAACACCGATGTTAGTGAGACTTCTGTAGAGGGCCAGACCCAAAGCCCATTCAAGATCGTTAGAATGCTACTGCTGATTTACCACTTTTAATTTGCAGAGGGCAAGACACTACTCAGTGTGAAGATTTGTGGAAGTATCCAGCTTTATTATCGTCCTTAAATTTCCATCTAAAAGCTGTAAGAGGAATGGTTCTAAAACACACTAGTGTCAGCTACTTGCCTCCCCAACTAAATACACAAAAATAGCCAGGCAAGCATTCTTTGCACATAGTTATGATCAAACCATCTATAAATATTTGTCCAATTATTTTTCTTTTTATTTAAAACGTTTTTATACCACATAAACTGTATTAAAGTATTATAAGCAAACTTGGCAAAATCTTTTTATTTTTTTCCCTTTTGTACATGTGTGAAACAAGTTAAAATTTGCGTGTTTCATTGACAATGTGCTATTACAGTGTTCATTGCAAGAGAGTACTGAGTTAATTAAGAAATTTTCTCTTCTGATCTGCCATGCAGATACAGAAATGAATTAAGCCCTTCTTTCCTGCCTCCCTTCCTGCCTTCCTTCCTGCCTTCCTTCCTGCCTTCCTGCCTTCCTGCCTGCCTCTCTTCCTTTTTCTCCCTCTCATTCTCTGTTCTTTCAAGCATGTCTTCCTTTTCTCCAATTGTTTTTCAGTTGTTTGATGGTTTTACTTTTCTTTAATGTGAACACCCATACTAGCTCCATGCAACTGCCTAAAATGTGTTTATGAATTAAGGCATCTGACATCATTGTACATTTTTATAATCTTAAGCCTGGTCAGCTGACTGCTAGGAAAATTCTTACTGCAGCTTTTCTGACATGAGCATCATAGCATTGTAACTTCAGCAACTGTCGATAGTGAAAGTGGCAATAGTAAGGTGAAATTGTTGCAAAAATTTCATGCTTTAATGGTCAATTACAAACTAAGGAAATCTTATCTCCAGATATGTGAATCATGTTGTAAAGCTCACATGTAGTAAGCTTTGTCACTAATTACCATTTAACTGTTTTACATAATTGCACTGAATACTATAGGCTGGAGCTACTAGGAATAGTTTAATGGCTTACTGTCCTCTGGCATAATTAGCGTCATAGGTTCTCATTCCTTTGGTGCTTGTGGGCAGAACACTGTCTAGTGCAGCTGTGGTAGTAAGATTGGCCATTTCTACAGGCTACACAGCATGCTAAGGTATTTACTCCTGGTTTTGTGCACAGGATGTGGGTATTGTGTGTTGCACACGTACTTTAAACTACTCCAGTTCTCATTCTTAGGCTATGTGATTGCATACTGTACGGTCTTTTGATTTCAAACTTATTTAAACCACAGTCATTCCCCCAGAAATCTGCAAAGTCTTCAGAACATCTCTCATTTTCTTACTGGTTGTTGTTGATGCAAAATTTTATAGCACTGATATTTGGCAGAACTTAAAGCGGTAAAACTTTCTTCATCTTGTCAGACCTTAAAGGAAATGGAAATAGTCATGGTAGCTGTAGCCTTTGAAAAAAAGCTGGTCTTTCTTGCCTTAGAATTACAAAATGAATTCGTTCATTTCAGATGGTTCAAGGAAAATGCTGGGAGGCAAGAGACCATGATCTTCTGAAGACTATGAGGGTACAAAGAGATCAAAAATTGCCTAAAAGCATTTGTGGCCAGAGAGGCGGATAAGTAATTAGCCCTGTGGTGAAATCTAGGCTATCTGTCATTTGAAACTAAGGACTGTTTACCAGGTGCTTCCCCGTTTACAGCCTGCCACTTACAAATTCTGTGATTGAGTATCTTTAAAGGGTATCCTTCAAACTTGTGCTGAGTACAGATGCTCAGCATCTGATATGTCAAATTCCTTGCAGAGTCAGGATAATTTGCTGAAATTAATCTGTTTTCCTTGTGGCAGTCATATGATGACAATACTCTCAAGAGTGAAAATAGATTTCTTGTCCAAATATATTGATTGCCACCTGGACACAGACCTCTGCTCCCCCGGTTACACAAGTGCCAGACAGGTCATCCAGATATCAATACAGTGACTCACTCAGCATGCAGAGCTTACTTCTTTGTAAGGAAGAGGAAGGGATGAGATGAAGCAGAATTTGACTGTTTTGTAAGAGCTGTGTTTTTCTATCCAGGGTCTAAACTCCGTAGTGACTGATGGCTTTGAAGCCAGCATTTCACCAATTTGTCACAAAGGTAAGGAAGTTTGTTTCTTGCAAAATTTATAACTAGCACAATAGTGACTGATTTTTGTGTTTACAAACAGGAGCCAGTCATTACACTCCCAGAGACTTCAATATGATGTAGGACATAATTTATGCCAGTGAATGCATCTACTAAAAGATTTGTCATCCTTTCTTCTACAGCAACCTAAAACAGTTATCTTGGGAAAAGTAGAAGGAACAGAATAAACAGACAGTGATATTTCCTGAGGATATTCACCCACCCTCCATCACTTTCATGCTAAGGAGCTTCTGAAGGCAAAACTACTGAAATTCTGTATGTGTGTATAGTGATCTTCCTTGAAAGATATTTTTTCATTCATTTTCCTATTTATTTTGAACTGCAAAATGATTTTTAACATACATTACGCTATGTTCAAAGGAGACACAAACTTACTTGTGAACCACATGAGAACTATCTCATTTTGGTTATTGGAACATCTAGATCTTGTTTTGAAAGGAGCACAGCAGAAAAGTGCTGTTTGCTCTTCTGCAACTACTTTTGTCTGACAGGCCTCAATCATCTTCCCTGCTAATTTTTTTTCTTTTTCAGGTAGAAGGGCTCTAGGCCACTTAATCATTCTTCTGTTGAATCAACTTGTTTCCTAAGCCATCCCATTTCTCTGAATGTACAATTTCTCTTGTTATGTACAATGATTTTTCTTCCTTTTTCATTTCTGCCCCATAAAAAGAGTATTATTTATGCTGAAGTAGGATCCTATAATGTACAAGAGAAACTTTAATAGTATTATATAGCACAGATAGTTGTATCAGCATGAACAGCTACATGTGACCAGTGTTGTATTAATGCACTAATGTGATGTGAAAGTAATATTCATACTACATCAGCAACAGCAAATGCAAATGGAGCTTTAGCAGTATGACTCGCAATTACTGGTGTGATAAGCCACTGATTTTTCTCATGAGTATAGCAAAGCTTTTAGCAGCTGCTCAGCTTACCTTCAGCCTCAGCTGCTGGACTGCTAGCTTTCCCAGAAGCACATCACACACAAAAAAAGCAGGAAGTAGCCTTGTTTCCACCAAAATTCTCAGAGATTCTGTTTGTAAGGCAACTCTAATGCTCAGTGTTTTAAAAACTATCTTGAACATTCTTTAGCAAGCCATTCACAAGACTTATATTTCTCACTAGACTTTTTGGGAAGAGATGGGATGGAGAAGCACTAAGACATGCCTTGCCAAAAGGTATATTAGAGAGGAACAGCTGTATGTTTTAACCCTGGAGAAAACCTTGTTCTCAGAAAGATAACTTCGCTGGTTGCATTTGGGGTTATCATTTATCAGGATTCTCCTGGTCATACAATCTCTTTCTGTACAGAAAATTATTGTCTTTCCAGTTCCACAAAAGCCTCCAGAAGTCCTAGTTAACCCTCTGCTACGTCTATTTTATTATATGTTAATATTAAGCCTAGTGTACCTGGACGTACAACTTGTTGCCTAGAGATAACAGACTCACTGCCTGTGTGCTGCACAGCATAAGTGCCTATAATTCCCAGCCAGTGAAAGAAATCCTCAGAAATGTTAGCATTTTGATCTTGTAGTGTGTCTACAACAGACTTCTGTGTATGAAAGAGATTGTGGATCAAAGGGTAGACTGAACACCAAGCTGAGTAAAATTTGTCTCTCTTAATTTTCAGTCTCTGGAAGGGCAGTATTCTTTCCTTGGCCAATCACTTTGGGATTTTCCTATTATCAGTGGAGATCTAATGAGTACAGTCCATGAGGTTGTTAGTCATCTGACCAGATATGTGCATCTACCTTATGGTAAGCTGAGTTATGCCGTATGCTACATGAACTGTAATAATTAGCACTTCACTGACCATAAAAGGAACCTTTTACAGTCTGATCCATGCTTGTGTCCAGTTCTGAGTGGAAGGATGGTTTTGTTTTGTGCCTTGGTTGTAGAACAGAGTGATGAAGACCTAAATTTTGTTTCTATTTCACCACAGTCCTTATTCTATAAGGTGCAAATTATTTTCAGTAAGGTCACTTATTTTTTAAAAACTGCTTCATTAATTTGCAGATGGGCTATAGTCATCTGATAAAAGTCTTCAAACATCATCCCAATGCAATGCAATATGAGTACTTAGGCAAAGTGAAAAGAGCCATCTTATTTTAAACAATGTGAATACTCAGAAAACACTTTAAAAAAACTTTTCAAATCTTTTTTTTTTTTTTCTTTGAAACAAGCTTACAATTTATGTATTTGCTTATCTATCTATATATTTATGTAATTATTTTTCAAGACGGACTGGTAGAATTAATACTGATAGTAGTAGGATCAATTTTCATTTAGCAGGTAGGTTTCTAGAAGATTGTCATAATTTTCCAGTGTCAGAGGTTTGGATCTGTAATTATTCTATATATGAATGAATGAGTAACTGTGTGGCTATTTTCCTTATGGAGTGAACATAACTTCTAAATCTAAGTTTCCAACAAATTATTGTGTTTAAAAATTTAATTTCTTTAAATTCTTGATATTATTTCCTGTCAAGTCACTCCTTTGCATATTCATAGAAATTAAACACAAAATATGCATGAGCTCATTGAAAATCAATGTCTTTAAACTTCAAACAAATTTTAAAAGCAATGCTTTGCAATATTTGCTTTGAACTAAAATCCATGAGATTAAGAAATTTAAATCATTTAACACCTACATAGTTAAACTGAGGAACTGGAGGGAAGATCTAGTAAGATTTTATCATAAATGAAAAATAAACAATATAATTTATTTAAGTGCTTTGCTAGAAACACAGTAGTACAATTTTTATGCTGATTCTTGAGTATCAGACAAATTCCTTAAAATGATTTGACATTTTCAAAGCAGAGAAATCTGTATTGCTTGTGGTCCCACAGAACAGAGGATTTTGTAGTGTAGATTTAGCTGAACACTGGAGTGACTGAGTGTCTAGCATTGTTATTATTACTGCTGTAAATGACCTTAAGGCATGGCAGAAGGGCCAGGAAAGGCTGAATTGAATGTTAATGTGATGATGAGAATGCTTAGTTTTTCAGCATGGCATTTCAAGTTTTAGAATGAAAGCATAAGCCATCTCTTAATTGATGTGGCAGGTCTCTGAAGTGGGAATTAGCCTGTGCTGCTTCATCAATATTGGTGTATTCATGTGAATTGTTACATGTGTTAACAGTAAACAAAGGAGTTTTCGTGGTGAAGACTGAAGTATTATATATGACTATTGCA
>VXAV01006379.1:50307-66060 GCA_013399715.1 Alectura lathami | reverse complement strand
AGATTAAATGGCTTAACTACTGCATCCTAGCCAGATTCTGACTCAGCTCATTACATCATAAACTCATAAAGTTCATCCTGTAGAAAGTATTATATCCTTCCTCCCCTCAGCTGTTTGTTAAGTGTCACTGTGCCATGCAGCTGCCATATCCCATTAAAGAGATGGCTTAAGTGATACTCATACAGAATGTGGTATTCGATAACATAGCAAGGCTACTTTGTGGTTCTGGATTAACCCTAAAGGATTTTCCTTCTGTTTTATTCCTCAACTTTCATGGTTATATTTTTCTCTCTTCTCCCTTTTCCTAAAGTTTCAGGATTTTTCATTTATTTATTTATTTTTCAGTTTTACTCTCCTGCCTTCATTCCCTCCATTTCCATTTTCCAGTGCTGCATCTTACTATGAAATGCCTAGTGTTCTAGCTCTCAGAGGTAAATTGTTTCCAGGAGAATCAAAACAAACCAAACAAACAAAACACACAAAAATCCACAGCAATTGCTCTCTCTCTCTCTGTTTGTGTGTTATAAAGTATATTTTTCACCTTCATAGTTTCAGGGAAAACTTGATAATGTGATCCCAGCGAGTCCTCCCTGTAAGCTCAAAGCCCAGAATTTTAAAGATCTAGATTTCTAATTTCAGGTTGTCACTTTGGCAGGTATGGCTTATTATTTTTGAAATAGTTTATTTTTTAATTATTATTTTTTATTTTTTTTTTTAACATTGCTTAAAAGTTCTCTTTGGGGCATGAGCACATTTTCTCCCATTGACTTCTTCCTCATAGAAAGCTTTATAGAAAATGAGCTGCTTTGCACAATTCAGACACCTGACAATCTCCTTCTGATAAAGGGCTACCCTGCCCATCTTTATGTGCACATCTTTATGGCTTCTGTGCACTGCGGTATAGTCTGCACATTTAAGATTCTGTTCCATTACCACACTGGTGATTTCCAAGTCTCCTGTACAGTTTGTGGGCAGTCTGAAGGCAAGCTGTCCATCCCATATTGAGTTTTGATACAGGGTCTTGGTCTGGCACAGCATTTGACTGATTTTCACATAAAATGATGAAACAGTCAGGCTAGAACTCATTTTGAGACTGATGTCTCTCATTCAGAGGCTTGCACATAGCTGATGAGGACCGTCAATATGACCTGTGGTATCTCATACTTGTTCCCAGTGCCACCACAAGAATGTAGGATACAAAATTTTACAGTTTATCACAGGTACCACAATTTTAAGAACACACCCTATGTGTGTTTTTCTTATAAGAAAAAGCCAATTAAATGTTTTTACAACAGTTTTATAACGTACTTTGAGAAACTACAATAGAAGAATATGTTAAACAAATTTTTTATACATATAGGATCCTGTTAAAGTCCTGAAGCAAAATAAAATGCTTATACAATTTTTTCATATTGCAAAATTCTGGAAATGAACCTTTTTTTTTCTTGTTTCTCATCAGAAATATAGAATCATAGAATGATAGAATTGTCCAAGTTTGAAGAGACCTTTAAAGGCCATCTAGTCCAACTCCCCTGCAGTGCACAGGGACACCTACAGCTGGATCAGGTTGCTCAGAGCCCTGTCCAGCCTGGCCTTGAAGGTCTCCAGGGATGAGACATCCACCACCTCTCTGGGCAACCCGTTCCAGTGCTTCACCACCCTTACTGTAAAAACTTTTTCTTATATCCAGTCTGAATCTCCCTGCTTTCAGTTTGAAACCATTTCCCCTACTCTTATCACAACAGACCCTGCTAAAGAGTCTGTCCCCTTCTTTCTTGTACTCCCCCTTTAGATATTGAAAGGCCGCTATCAGGTCTGACTGGAGCCTTCTCTTCTCCAGGCTGAACAGCCCCAACTCTCTCAGCCTGTCCTCACAGGGGAGGTGTTCCATCCCTTGGATCATTTTTGTGGCCCTCCTCTGGACGTGCTCCAACTGGTCCAAATCTCTCTTGTACTGAGGACTCCACATATGGCTGCAAATATGTATGCTGCTTTTTGCAAAAGAGATATTGTATATGCAAGTTTTTTAATTATTATTCTGTAATAAGATGAAAGCATCCATCTGTAAATAATCTAATTAAATCAAGGTGAATTTCTTTCTAAGCAACACTGAACTGTAATAATAAATGCCAATCATTCTGATCTCCATACCTGCCACCTAAAAATCTCATTTTACTGGTGTTTAAAGAATTGTTTTCTGTAACATTTAAAATGTTCACCAAAGTAATTTACAAGAAGAAGGTCTAGAAACAGGAGGTTTCTTCTTTCTACTTCAATCCTTGCATCTGCTTTACAAAGATCTTGCTCTTCACATTAGTTCACTACCTTTATTTTCCTTACTCTAGGTTCTGAAACACCTCTGTATAGATATAGCCTTACAAAATGTTCAGTGTGCTAATGCTGTTGGCTTTTTGGCATCCCTGGGCAGGTAAATGGGAACTATCCCTTCCGGGGTTCCTCAATTTCCCATCCTCCTGGCAAGCTGAGGACCTGCATGCTGTGTCTGGTATCAGTGTGAATGCAGGGTGATGGGTGTTGCTCATTTGCGGCATGGCCTTCCTTGTGATGTTGGCCCATGCCCAACAGCACACTCAAATAATTTCCAGGCATGGTTTGGGGCATATACGGTGAGCATATACGGACTGTAACTACTCTTCTTCCTCCTCAAAGCACTATGATGAAATATTTTCTGATTATCAGGACTTTTTATTAACAAAACATCTATATTTTTTAACTTCAGGCTGGTACTTTCTTGGTGGAAATGTTTATGCGCCCACACAGACACTGAGAGAAGTCGGAGAAATGTAATGCATAAGAATGAGTGGCGAAACTTGCTGCTTTAACAACTTGGAAGTGAAAACATAATGTGGTACACAACTTATTAACTAATTTTATGGCAACTTTATGCCAATTTTTATTAGATGTTTTTATTGGATTAGGAATTACACTTGGAGATTATGTTAAAAATATGATGGTGTTTGCCTATCCTCACAGTAGATGTAAAATTTAAATGGTCTTATTTTAATATGTATTTCTTCTATAATTTAGCTTTTGCCATTTGGCAAACTCTTTAGAGTCAAACATTTGGCATAAAATCAAGTCTGACTCTTTGCAGTCAGAGATTAATGATCTGTCCATAAATTTTCTTTACTGCATGGTTAAATTCCTTAGTATCAAGTGCTTCCACTTACTAATGTTACTTTAGCAGTTTGTAAATGACATTAACAAATAATAGTCATTTTATAGTGGTCCTGTGGCATAACTAATTCCCATGATGCTACCTCATCTTCCTTCTTGCAATTGAAAGAAATGTTTTAATCCAAATGGTACATCTGTCAGAGAACTGTCAAAAAGAAAAGGCTAATAGGAATATCCACTGCATATCCTTTCATATACTCTGAAAGAATCTCATCACATGTATGGATTTAGCGAACACGCACTGTCAGTTGATACAAGAAGAATTAGCAGTCATGCAAGAGTTTTCATTGATTTAGACAGGGATCAAGAGAAGACTCTGCATCACTACTATCAGTACTGTTTTCCCTTTTTTTTTTCTTTCCAGCCACAGAGAGCCTCTGTTTTCAGATGAGATCTGTGTGTCAATTCATGGAAAGGGAAGCCATCTCTGGTGTCACTGTGTAACGTTCGGTTTTAATAAACATTTAATTTTAATTGATCCAAGTCTTTACCTCATTGCAGAAATGCATCTTGGTGTATCATATAAGATATGTGATATTTGATATTTGAAATCTTTGGTTATGTGAGGAATATAGCAATAAAGATGAGTAAATGTACTGGTTAAAGTTAAGTTTTAACAAAGTCCGTTTCTGCTATATAAATAAAAGTGCTGTTGACTTCAACTGAATTTATTTATAAGACAGAAAATGGATTTGCGGCTCATTCTATGACTTGTCTGGTTAATTTGCCATATTCTAGCTCAAGCACAAAAGGGGTTAAATGTATTCAGTTTTAAACCATTTCCTAGGAGAAATTGGTGAAGATATTATTTGCTTCCAGATGAATAGACTAGACTAGACTAGACTAGACTAGACTAGAATAGAATAGAATAGAATAGAAAGGTCCTTCAAAGACCATCTAGTCCAACTGCCTGATCACTTCAGGGCCAACCAACAGTTAAAGCATGTTATTGAAGGCATTGTCCAAATGTCTCTTGAACACTGACAGGCCTGGAGCATCAACCACCTCTCTAAGAAGCCTGTTCCAGTGTTTGGCCACCCTTATTGTAAATAAATGTTTCCCAATATCCAGTCTGAAATTCCCCTGATGCAGCTCTGTGCTTCCCTCATGTCCTGCCGTTGGTTCCCAGGAGCAGAGCGCAGCACCTCCCTCTGCTTCCTCAGGGAGCTGCAGCAAGCAGTGAGGTCGCCTCTCAGCATCGTTTTCTCCAGACCCAATGCCCCAAGTGCCCTCAGCATCTCCTCACAGGACATGCCTGCCAGCCCTGTCACAGCTTTGTTGCACACCTCTGGACTCTTTCAGGGACTTTAACATCCTTTTTCATATTGTGGAGCCCAGAACTGCACAAAATATTCAAGGTGAAGCTGCACCAACACTACAATGGGAAAATAATCTCTTATGACTGGCTGGCTATGTTGTGTTTAATGTACCTCAAAATGCAGTTTGCCATTTGGCTGTCGGGGCACAGCGCTGGCCCATTTTGAACCTGCTGTCACCATCACGCCCAAGATCCCTTTCTGTAAGGCTGAAAGGAACCATCATACCATTATGAATTCTTCTATGCATTCCTAAATAGCTACGCACAACCTATGAAGACTCATAAGAAGAGTTCATATTCTGTTCCACAGAGTCAGTGATAACCTGCACCCATTAGGATCAGGTCATGTGTATAGGTCAGATGTTAGAATCATTTCTTACTGCACTGCAGGTGTGCACAAGCACAGAGTCATTGGCAGCGTAAGGTAAAAGTCTGTGGTTTTTAACAGAATCTCTTTGCAAAACATGAATGGCAGTGTAATCCCGTAATGTTGACAAAGTAGTTCTCTTGATACCTATTTTAACACTATTTCACATTAAAAATAACTTAATGCAACATTTGAATTACTTATTTCTTTAACTTCTTAGATGTCTACTTTAATATTTTGGAAGTTTATGGCTTGCTTATACAGTGAGTAATTCCTAATGGTCCATTAGACTACATGCATTTAGTTTCAGTTTTTGACATGAAGTTAAAGTACATAGCTGGTCTAATGCATTTTAAAGTAATTTTATCTATTTAATATTTTTGCATATGAGTCCTACAGGCTAACATGTAGTCACAGCTGTTGTTGAATTCTATTTTTTTTTTTTTATATATGGAATACTTTTCCTTACCTTTCTAATTTTCATTCATGTATATAGATATTGAATATACAGAAGACAATTTCATTCCCCAGGTGTTTATATAGATCTTGTTTTAAAAAAAAAAACAACAACAACAACAAAAAACACCTCTTTGTACAAGGAAACAAATTCCAAGGCCTGAAATGTTTCCACATCATGTAGCTCCACCAAAAGAGAACGAAACATGGAGACTCTTGAAAGGTGGAGATTCCACAAAAGAATACATATGGACTGCAGAGAACTAGCAGAAATATTTTGATAAGCAGATTCTGCATGCCTGCAGACAGGTTCTGCCTATGGCTTCACAAGAGCATGACTTCTGCTTGAGAAATGAGCTTGGGATATGGCTACATGAATGGAAATACCCTGAAACAGAAAACTTGAGCATGAACCTGAAAGTAAGAGCACTGGGGAATTTGTGCAGCAACAAACTGTCTTCTCAGAAATAATTTCTTTTGTGCAGGGGAGAAATTACTCTGGTTTGGAACTAGGATAACAAATTCACCTCACATTAAAGGGTTAGATGGTCAAAAATCTGTTTGCCTAGGGACATCTAGAATTTTTCCAGAATAACCTGTTTATAACTCTGTTGCCTTAGAAATAAGGAAATTTACTTGAATAATGTCTACAAGCTGGCAAAAACCCAACTGTTCAAATTTAACTGCAGAACTCCCACTGGAGACAATGATACCAATATTTTAACTTAAGGATATACGAGGAAAGATAAATTTGACTGTTAAGGCATGACCTTCTTAATGCATTTCATTTCAGATTTCATTGGACCTCACACAAACACGACTGATAGAATAGCTTTAATTAGCTGTCAGAAATACATTTCCAACATGTTTTCAGGAAAATGTTCTCAAGCAAGTGTTCATTTTTTTCTACATTTTTTGTTGCATATGATATTTGTGCAATGATGCTTGATCTATCAATATCTACACAGATTTTATTCTTTTTAAGCCAATTCAGTTAAGTAATGTTCTGAAGCTTTTAAGAAACTTGAAATATATTTTGGAGCAAATCCTGGACTTACTGCTGTCAACAGAAATTGTACTACTGATTTCAATAGGAATATCACTTTTCTTGTCTGAAGTATTATGTAGTCTTTCAAATAAATTTAGAAAGGTTACTCCTATAACTTTCTACTCTTTTGTATTGCCTTTGCATCTAACAGCATGTGAAAGATCATTAGAAGAAACAGCTCTAATCTCAATATATATTTCTGCAGGTATATGTAATGAGATGTAATTCATATGATAAATTTGAAATATTACACTGTACACAGGATTTTCAAAAGCACTTCGTACCACTTATATGTCTTTGCTTTGAAATTACTGAGATTTTTACTTTGACATAATTTGGAGCAGGGTTAGAAACAAGGTTGAGTGCTTTTGAAGATTCCAGACTGTTACTAAGTTGGCGTAGGATACAGGTCTATTCACTTTGATGCTGGTAAAAAAAAAAAAAAAAAAAAAATCTTTTATTTACTTCAGTGGAACTTCGTGGTTATATCATGAAATTTATAGTGGCTCAAAATTATATAGCTATTGGAAGCTGATGTATTAGTGACACATAAGATCTAAACAAGGACAAAATTTTGATCTATTTTTATGAAATAACATTTTAAAAGCAATTATATAGACTTCATTGGAATTAGTTATATGGTAATATACTGCTGGATATGAGTAAGGTTATTAGAATCTGCTTCAAAGAGAGAAAAGAAAACAATATTTATCTTGTAAAGTGTACGAAAGTACTGGCTACAGCAGCCAACTGACACTTTCTCCCCATGAAATATCTGTAGTATTACACTGAGAAACGAATGGCACAAATATGAAATTAACATTTACAAAGTTTTTTTTTTTTTTTTTAACCCAGAAACAGTGGATCAAATAAACATTTAAAAAGCATAATGATTACTTTACTCCTTTTAGTGAAGCTGAGAAAAGTGGCATTTTCTACTGCAGCAGTTATGGATTATGGGTTGTAAAAATATTACGATACGAACACAGTCATTTAACCACTTTTATTGCTTGTTGTTGCTTTATGTAAGTTTCATATAGGCAAGTTTCATGTATGTAAAATTCACATAAATTTTTCATTACACACATTAAACTTATGAAAACAGTGTCCTGTTCAATATAATTGTTTTTCTTTACATATAAAGTCCATTCTAGATGCTTTGGAATTATTTAATTCAGTAGGTATATTTCATTTCTTTTACCTGTCTATGAAATATAACCCTGGCTCTAATATTGTACTAACAATGTTTTATTTGTGAAAAACGATAGTCTTTACACACCCTCAGTTCACCCTCAGACGACTTTCCATCCTTTCCTTCAATATTCTCACCTGCCATTCTTTGAGCTGGTTTGAAGATAAGCCAACAGATGTTTTGAAAAGAAGAAAAGTAGATACATGTATTTATTCTTACCACTTTTTGTACATAGCCATTCAAAGGATTCTGGTGAAATGGAGCAGCATTATCTTTACATTATAAAAGGGGAATTGAGACAAAGATAATCACAGAATCATAGAACATCCTGAGCTGGTAGGGGCGCACAAGGATCATCAAGTCCAACCCCTGGCTCCACACAGCACCACCCCAAATCCAAACCCTGTGTCTGAAAGCGGTGTCCAAACGCTCCTTGAGCTCCGGCAACTTGGGGCCATGCCCACTGCCCTCTGGTGCAGAACCTGTTCCTAACCCCCAGCCTGACCCTCCCCTGACGCAGCCCCATGCCGTTCCCTCGGGTCCTGTTGCTGTCCCCAGAGAGCAGAGCTCAGCGCCTGCCCCTCCGCTCCCCTGGGAGGAAGCTGTAGGCCGCCGTGAGGCCTCCCCTCAGCCTCCTCTGCTCTGGGCTGAACAAACCAAGGGACCTCAGCTGCTCAGAAGTTACTCAGTTTTTTTTGGTCAGTTACATTGCACTGGAGGAAAGACAGAATATCTGCTTCATTACTTCCTGCCCCAACAAGATGAATGCGGAACTCAGGTTTCTAAATGTAAGGTGGAACATCACTAGGACCTTCACGCAACTACATTTACACAGGCTCGGTATTTTTGAACGCCACATTCCCCATGTGCTCTGTTAACTTTCTGGTGATTAAGAGTCAGCCTAAGCTGTGGCCACATTTTCGTAGAGGTGCAGTCCACCAGGTCTGCTCAGAACACACTTATTCCACAGGACACACTGCACATAAATACACATGTAATTAAACAGCCAATGGCAGTGTGAAAGAATTTTTTTCTGGATAACACAGGGTTACTGGTTTACCTACTTTCTTTTGCATAATAATTGTTTTTCCAACATACTAACCCAGAAAATAAAAACCCTGTATTCAGCATCATCTTGACTTGAGAATATTTAAAACAACAACTCCCTGAACAACTCCACTGCCTTTATAACCTATGGCTAAGGGTTATGACTGTCAAATCCTACAAGTAACTATTAGCAATCAATATTTATCCTGTCCTCCCAGATCTTGTTGCCAGCCTTGTGACATATTCGATAAATAAATGCTTCTTATACAAATAAAGTCTCGTATGATAACATGCGAACTAGAATATTGTACTGACTGGTGGATAATATTGCCTTTCTTGGGGCTGATGAGTCTCATCACTTTGGTCAACAGGATAATGATACTAAAGATACTAAACTGCATTTTTATTTTTCCTTTGCACTTTTTAGACTGTGAAGTTCATACATTGCACAGGTAGCTAGCGTGCTGGCAGAGCCAGCAAGGTCACAGAAAACATGTCAGTGAGAGGGTGAGCTTAACAAAGCACACTGACCATCTCATAATGCCTCCAGAAGAGATGCTGCACTGGCTGTGGCTCCTCTTTCGCAAAACATGGAATCAGATGCTTGTATATACAGTATATTCACTGAAACTTTTATGTTAAGCACATCTTATTGCTTTGTTAAGCAGAAGAGAATGTGTGCAGCCCTGTTTCCCTGTAAAGACACATATGCAGGTCAAACATTTTTGGACAGTCACAGGAAATCTTTTCACCTCTTCGAAAATGCCCCATGTGTTTTAACCACTTTAGCTCAAAGAACTAGCTACGTTAGCTGAGCATTCTGATCCCATGTAAATAATTCCTTGGAAGTGAAAATCCTTAACAATCCAAGTGGAGTTCAATGGATTTTATCTTTGAAGAGACTATCTTTCTGCAAGATCCAGCTTATTAATGTAATGCATGCTAATTCAGTTCTTAACTGCTTGTAAAAAGAAAGTGATTAAGACATTTTAAATAGCTTAAATAATATAGCAACATACATGCTTCTATTCTCTCTTCCTTTTACAAAACTGAAAATACATGTGGAGGAAAGAAACTGTAGGCATGAAGGAAAAAGCAGTCTCCTATTGGCAACAGTTATCCTGGAGAAAGATTTGTGAATGTGCTGGTTTTGTAAGATTTTAACAAAGACAGAAACTGATAGCACCGGCTAGAGCCAGGCACGATGCGGGCAGGTGCTGAACAAGCTTCCCCAGCTCAGCTTCTGCCAATGCACGTCTCCTGACCTGCAGCATTGCAGCTGTTCCTCCTCGTGCCAAGTTGTGTGGTGGTGGTTTGGGGATTTGGAAAAACACATTCTCTGCACAAATACGTTTCAGGTCTCCAAAGGGCAGTAAATTAACCCACTGTATCACTTCCAGTGTAATGAATTTTTAAATTCCTCTTTCTAAGCATAANATAAAAGCCTCCTTTTTTTTTTTTTTTTTTTTTTTTTTTTTTTCTGCAGAGCACAGTAATGAGTGTCCTTTTCATTCTTCCTCTAGCACATCGCTACATTTTGATCTTTACAGTTTTACTGCAATATACTACTTTAAAAGATAAATATGTTCTTATAGAAAAAAAAAATAATTTTCTTTGAACTATATGTATTAACTTAACAAGATGAGAGAGGAAATACTTTAATAATTCAGGGGCAGATTCTCTACTCTTTGAAGCAGTGATGAGTTCTCAGTAGTGTCAATGATCTCAGTTTGTGCCAAGAACAGGGGGTGCTGGAAAGACGTATTTGTTTTATCTGACTGTTAACAAGGGTGCTCATCTCATTACCTGGTTTGATGCGTGAGTTTTAATACTGCATATGAGTCCTGAACAACCACGCTTGGAAAGAGCTCAGGGCTTTAAACTGAGGTCTCACTTTTCAGTCCTGATTCAACAGCAGCCTGTAGAAGAGATGTAAAGACTTCTGCTGGCAGTGATCTAAAAGGATCACAGTTGTAAACTGGATGATCACAAAAAGAAGTTATGATGATTTAATGAAGTGCCATAAAGTCAGCTGATTAATCTACAGCTATTCATATTCACGAGCTCTATCTTTTTCAAGGAGAGAGTCTTAACTTCCTGTGTTTTACACCAGAAATAAAACGTACTTTCTGTGGGTGTGTAGCGGGTCACCTGGGCTCAGCTGACATGCAGTAATCAGTTGCAAAGGTTCATTGTGTTTCCATATTTAAATACTCAGTGGAACACCCCAGTGACGAAGATGATCTTCAGTTTCAAAAATTTGTTCTCATTCTGTGATAAACAACAAAATGCATTGCTTAACAGTACAGTTTTTTTCTTACTGCAGTTTCTCACTTTCAGATTTCAATACCATGGGTAATAATGAGAATTTGAATGTCAACTTTGTTGCCTTTTACCCTGTCCCTTAGATAAGAGATATCAAATGGAAGTGAGAAAAAGGTATTTGTAAGGTTTCTGTTTATTTTCTTAGGATTAGTTCAAGTTTGGTCAAAATCCACAGCACTCTTCTCTCTTGTCTCCCTCAAAAGAAATGCCACTCCATAAACAATTTTGTCATTTCTCTAGAAAATAATGTTTGATTTTTTTCTTGACCATTTGTTTTATTATTATTTCCTTTCCTTTATTTTTTTATTTTTCATTTATTTTTCCCATGAATATTCAATCTTTATCATATTGAAAATCTAGAGTTCCATTTTCTTCCTTTAAATTAAGGGAAAATTCTAACATGTTTAAAAAACAGTAAACTTGGAAAAAGTGAGTGGAAGTGTCAGGATATTTACCTTTTATACAGAGATAATATTATCCAGCTGGTCCCAGCACAAGGATTGTGAGAGGTGTCTTAGTAATTCTGGAGAGTTCTTGGTTTCATTAATGACTTCACTAATCGTTCATTGATGGGCAATCTTTTCAGAAGGGGACCTATACTCAGTAGTGTCTGAGTATGTTTGCTGAAAGCCTGAAATGGAAACTGAAAGCAACAGCCTGTGCATATTTTCTGTCCACAGAAACAAAAGAAGAAAAGTTAAATATGGAAATTATTTAATATTTTGATAATCTCAAGACACAGAAATAGACGTGATGAAATACAAGCAAATTCCCTTCTTCTCCCCCTCTAAAATGGAGCACAGCTTTCTGTAAAAAAAACAGTATTTTTAGAAGACCAAAATATGCAGCACATACATCATTTTCCATTGGAAAAAGAAAAGGAAGGTGCTGAATGATGGTACATTGAAGATTTATTGATTAAGGTGGATAATTCTTTAAGAACATACTGATTGACCAGCCTCAGAAGGGATTTTTGGAAGTGGAAGAAACTAGACGTTTCACCTTCCTAAGGGGACGTATGACTTCAGGTTTTAAGTCTGCTGCACAGATGAGGATGTTCCATGTACTGGACACATAATAAGAGGAATATTTTACCCTGAAAAGCTTGTGATCTAAGTTGCATCACAGTCCAAGAGTGAGAGAAGTAACTAAAAGTCATTTAACTTATGGTACCTGACACATACAGATGCCCTTCTGTGCCCGTTTACTACTTGGTCCCCTGAATTACTGCATCCAGCTTACCCATACGCTGGCTGATAACCATGGAGCAGCTGTGTTCCCTGGGGTGAGTCCCCCCAGCCCAGCACCTTTTCTCCAGTGCTGTTGGCTTGCAGTTGTCAGTGTAGAGAAGCTCAACAGCTGTTGGATTCCTCCTCGTGCAGCTGCTCATATCTGGGTATTTAAGGGCTTGCTATTGTGTGACTTCAGAGGGCATAGAAGTCTTGGAACTGTCCCAAAGCTGGCATCCCAACCACAGCTGTGGAGAAGTTGGACAGATCTAAGCAGGTAATTAAATCTGCAGGAACTTTTAAGAAAAAGTCTAGTGTTGTTTTCTCTGTTCTGCTGTTTTAATTCTACAAAATGTCAAGTCCCTGAGCATTGAACCTGTGCACACAGACTTAACAAAATTCATTAGGCTCATTTATAATGCCACTTTGCATCTAATGTGAGCACCTTAGTTACAGAACCTCCAGCTAACGCCATCTTGAAGAGATTCTGCATATACAAAATACTAAATGATATTTCAAATCATGTTAGCTTGTATTAGCTTAGTTAGCTTGTTTGAATGAACAGACAAAAACATAATTTTCTTTATCTGCATAAGGAGAACGATCCTTTCAAGAAGGCTCTGCTGAAATTCTCTTGGCAAAACCTGGTATCAGTTCCTTGCAGTTCATTTTTTGTGAATTGTGTGGGACTTAGACCTCACAGGCCCTTTGAGGCTCTTGCCTCAAATATCTGCCAATCTACATGTTTAATAATAAGGATATGTTGTATTCATTATTCTTAACTCAAACTCCTTTTTAATTTTTACCACAAATTCTGCAGCGTAAACTCCGACTTTTCTGAAAGCAAAGCCTTAAAGATAAACACGAGTAGACCATAACAGTGTAAGCAGACACACTCCTGATTTATGCAAAATCTGAAACAGTCAGCTGTGCTTGAGAAAGGGTGAGTTCACAAAGATGCAATGGGCTTTTTTTTTTTCCTCCTGTTTTGATGGTCACAAAATATCTGACCAGACCTCTACCTTTATGAGCAAGAGTATCCTTTTATTTTTTCTATCTCCACAAATTTCTTTCATCTTCTATTTCACTCATAAGCTGTTCAGAGAAAGGAATTGTTTTTCTCTGTGTTTTTCCATAGCACCTAATACTGAGGTTCTGAGGTTGTTTGTCTATGTCTCCTACAAATAACTAAGAGACATTAAAACCAATTTGCTGTGTCAAATCATGGTTTTCTTGTCAGAGAAAATACCTCTGGAAGGAAACTATTCCTAAAACACAGTGTAGTGGACTAAACCAAACAGTGTCATCAGGATTTCCTATGAACGTTATTTCCCAGCTGGTTCCAATAATCTTTTAAAGGGAAAGCATTTTGAAAATGGTCAACAATCTGTTGTTTTTTTCTCTTTGTTAACTTCAGAAGAAAATATTTTTGGTAGGAAGGAGGCTAATTATTTTTTCAATGTTGCTAATTAGAATAAAGATGTACAAAGATCTTGTTGTAGACAGTAATGCCAAGTGCTTTAAATACCCCTGCTTAAAGTAGTGGAAAATTATTTTAAACTTCCTGCAAAGTACTAAATATTTTGTAATATCTTTTGGATAATTGATTTAAATTGCTCTGGTCAACTAGTAAACACACTTTTCTAATAGTTGCATTGAAAAGAAGAGAATTTGGTAACAGTTGCTTTTTGACGATAGATATTTCTTAAAAGATAAAGTATCTCAGAACCTTTGAGAAAGTCAGAGAACTCTGTTTAGCTAGTTTTGGCAACAATAACGTCCATTAAAAGCTTGATAAAGATAGTACTGACCAAACCCACAGAATAACTTCCTTCCACTTTAAAACATGAAAGGCACTTTTAGAACCTTTTTTGTCCCCCACTGGGGTCAAAATGGGTTTTACCATTAGTTTATGTGAAATCAGGAACAGACAAAAATGCTAGACTATATTACTGAAATAAAACTAATGATTGTAGTCTAAATTATGCAGCAAAGGGGGAGGAACTGTTTGTCTGACCCAGGTCTGAAACAGGTTTTAAACAACTGAGGAAAGTTCATCGTCTTCATAGACTAATTTGGATTGCTGTCCCAATATGCTTACCATGCAAATTACACCCTTGTAAGGTTATGAAATGTTATCAATAATCACACATGGAAGTTTTCTGGAAATGTAGGTTTTCTTTTAGCACATATGAATTAGAAAAATAGTAGTTTTAGAGGCTACCTGGGGTACAGTCTGGCATAGACCTTCCAAAGAGGTCAGTTACAAAATAGTAGGGTTATCTGAAAATGTATGGACTGTAATGCCACTGAGGAAGTCAACAGGAGAGAAAACGATGGAGGACTAGAACATCCCACACAACTGATTTTTTTCTTCTTATTCATTCTCCTGGTAATCAATAACACTGGATGAAATTAATCTAAATTTTAGCTTTTCAAATTCTGTGCGGCCAATATAAGCTAGTGCTCCTTCTCTTGTCAAACCAAGCAGGAAATAAGCTTTGTCTACATCACTACCTCTTCTCACTTGTAGAGGGAATGTAGATGCCTAACTTAGACTAGAAGAGTGAGATGGACAGAGATGAGATGAATCCTTCCTCTTCAAATTTTGCAAATTGCAAATGCTGGAGCTACATTCATGAGGATATCTAGCCATTTTTCTCTGAATTAGATCTACC
Organism: Alectura lathami; assembly: GCA_013399715.1. Classification (NCBI taxonomy): domain Eukaryota; kingdom Metazoa; phylum Chordata; class Aves; order Galliformes; family Megapodiidae; genus Alectura; species Alectura lathami. The sequence goes on along the minus strand of VXAV01006379.1, from coordinate 51,202 downwards.
TCTGACTGAAATCACTAGGAAAATTTCTAACAGTTGCAGTTAATGCCCATGCTAGTCCTTGGTTTCTGCATTCATGTACAGTTGTCAGTGACACCTTTTACAGCAAGAAATTATCACTGTGTTACAGCTCTGCTCATGGTGAAGCACAACCATTGAACACATGATGTCATCAGTTGCTTCTTTAGGCAATACAATCCATGACGTGTNAATATAGCCTGCTTCATCTTGTGTATTAACACTGTAAAACATTTAATTTAGTAACACTTAACTACAGAACTTAAATTGTGAAGCATTAGTAGGATAGATTTTTATTTCTATAAATCTCTACNCCTTTAAAAAGTGGGATCAGCTAAAATCTTACCAATGCATAGTTTTAAAACCTTGTATGTGAAGAATTCAGAATAGTGCACTATTACACACCAAATAAAAGCAGCTCCCCTATACAATATAGCCTGCTTCATCTTGTGTATTAACACTGTAAAACATTTAATTTAGTAACACTTAACTACAGAACTTAAATTGTGAAGCATTAGTAGGATAGATTTTTATTTCTATAAATCTCTACTGATCTTACACCAGATGAAACGGTGGCTCAGCATTAAGCAAATAAACATGTCATCTAGGGATGAGCTATGTCAACATATCGACAATCATGTTCTCTCACGTGATGCAATTGCACGTGTTAAGGAAAGATATTTTAAAATAAGGATGTAATTTATTGTCAAGGTGGTCACTAGTTTTGCAGTTTGTTGGATGACAGAAGGTGGTTTGTGCATGATAAAAGAGTAGAAACAATAAGAAGAGGAAAACACCTGAGTATTTTATGAGATTAAAGACGATCTAAGAGTTAACAGCAATTCCTAAAGAAGCAGCATATCAGGAAAAACAATAAACA
>VXAV01006379.1:32283-48520 GCA_013399715.1 Alectura lathami | reverse complement strand
TTTTTTTTTTTTTTTAAATGTGGCTACTTGAACGTGGCAAGTAATTTGTGTGTTCTTTCAGAAAGTCATTCACAATAATACACAAATAACAATAGATGGTCTATTTTCCTTCAAGAATAAGAATTTTTTGCAGATATGTGAGTAAAGACTAACCTAATGGGGAGTGATGTTTTCTGAAACATTCAGAGGACCATAGGCAAGAATAATTTAATTGCTGTTGCATATTGCTCATGGGTCAACAAAATTCAGGGCTTCAATTACTATCTGTAGTTAATCATAACAAATTATTACATTTCAAAGTTAGGAGGGAGTATGCCTCAAAAGTGAAAAATAGAGCATGTTAGACTTTCAAACACAGGTAAATGTGTAAGTAACAGGAAATTTAGGGCTGTGCATCACTGGGAAAGGGCTATGCTTCTCTGTAGCTGTGACAGATACATGAATGCCCCCAGAGCAGCAGGATTTCAGACATATGCCTTTATCCTCAGGATTTCATACTGGTTAGCTTAGGCAGCTCCCTGCTTAGCTCTTGATGAAATCCAGTCCGAGGTGCCACAGTCTTCCTCTGAGTTCTTTAAGGCTTCTCTACAGCCACACATAATTCTGGACCGTGGACTTCATATCTTGTGCTGGGCATTCATGCAGTGTCCTTTATGGAACTGGAGCTGTGCTGTTCACTCAGACTTTGGTCTCTGGGATGACATCCTTACTACGGCAACTTCAGCTGATAAGCTTCCTGATTGCTAGGGTTATCACCTTGGTGCCTTTACATAAGTAAATTTTCCAAACATGAAAAATGACAATGATAGAGGAAATTCTTTCTGTTTACTAAAAATATAATAAAATACATAGCTTTGCACAGATCCTGAGAAGTCAGAAAACTCCATTCTGTGTCAAACAGGGAGAAAAGAATGACGGAAAAATACAGTGAACCCTGATTTGGTAGAGGAAAACCTTTTATTTTCCCCTTAATGATTTCAAATCCATTGGGGGAAGAAATGTGAGAGTGGAGGAAGAGCAAAGACGAGGTCAACACCTTTGAGTGATAAGATAACATTTGTATAGGGCTGCCAGGGGGCAAAAGGANGACCAGTACAGTTTTGTCGTATCACAGGCAAGGAAAAAAAAAAAAAAAAAAAAAAAAGACAGTAAACAGTGATATTTATTTAAAGGGAAAGCAGAATTGCAGAAACTGGTTTATTAAATAAAACAGCAGCAGAGCAGTTTTAAAAAGCCTATTGCTCCTTTGGGCAGGTTCAAGATATGGTTACAGTGATACTTGTAGTGGTTCTGATCCAAAGTAATACAATCAAAGGAAATGCCCCCATAAATTCTAGCAAGCTTTGGATCCACCCCCTGATGAATTGTGCAGTTCACTGTCTTATAGCAGAGCTATACTGGCTGTCAAACAAGCAAAAAGTCTCTCCCCTGGGTAGCTTGGCGTATAACCCTTAGGTATCCTTACAAATCAACATGGGGAATGACATGCAAAGAAAGGAAAATGGGCATTTCTGATGTCAGACACCATCCGTCTTCAATTAAGTTAGCTTCCGAAATGTTTCAAGTATCCAGGCTCTTTTTGAAAGCCCAATTGACCCAGAAGCCTCTAACAAAGCAGTCCTTAAAACCAGCAGCATAGTTAGTCTGTTTGCTTGATGGGGGGTTCTTAATGCCATAAACCCCAGTGCTGAAGTTAATAATTTCATACATTATCACTTTGAATATGCAACAGAAAACTCGAGGCAGCTGTTTGAACTTCCCTTTAAAAGAGGACAGATTGCCTTTATTGTGTGTGCTACTTCATGGCTTGTTTGAGGCCAGGGCAATTATGGGATGAATGACTTCCCTTTAGCTGCTGATGTGTAGGCTTGTTGTTGTGGGTTGTTTTTTTGTTGGTGGTGGTTCTTTCTTTGTTTTCCTTTGTTTTGGTTTTGTTTCCTTGTTTGTTAGTTTGTTTGTTTTTTAGTTGCTATTTATTTATTGTAATGAAACACGAGGTCATGTGAAAAGCAACAACAAAGCTGACAGGTAATGATCAAAAAAAAAGGAAACGGCCACTACCATTTTTATTATCTTGTAAATTACATAATTAAAATAAGTTACATTTCTGTGGAGGCCATTCACATTTACCACTCCAAGTGTGGGTGTGATTTTGTATTGTAAACACCACAGGTGAGACTCAGTCAGCAAACTTGTCAAATGAAGACCTTTTTTTCCTCTTGAAATGTAGTGGTCTTTTCTATAGGAAAAATTGTTAGCTAATTAAAAAGATTTTCGTTTTTCTTCTCTTGTGCCACTAATGGTCTCACTAACTGATTGCTTATAAGTGTATTTGGCATTTTATTTGTGAGCAGGGTAGTTTATGAAGACTTCTCCTTCCTCCTAAATAACTTTTTTTTTTTTTTTTCTTTTTCTTTTCTTTTTCTTTTCTTGGAGATAAGGTAACATTCCTGTTGGAAGATTAGATAGAGTTACTAATTTCTACGGAAGTCAGAGGGCCAAACCTATAATGAAGCCAGCTGACAATTCTTTAACAGAAATATATTTTTGTTCTACAAAGCTCATAAAAATGGTTATATGATACATTAGATGTCCCAGCCATCAAAGTAAACATACCTAATGCTATCTGAGACACCCTGGGGTACCTAGAATTTTTGGACATAACTGCCACATATGGCATGATACTTGTTGAACAACTGCACCCTTTGGAATTGCTGCAGGTCGGGCTGGATACCTCAAAAGACGCTAGCACCTGTAGAAACACAGAATAGAATCATAGTATATCCCGTTGTGGAAAGGATCCACAAGAATCATCAAGTCCAAGGCCTGGCTCTACACAGCACCACGTAAACCCAAACCCAAACCCTGTGTCTGAGATCAATGTCCAAATGCTCCTTGAACTCTGGCAGCTCGGGGCCGTGCCCACTGCCCTGGGGAGCCTGTTCCATGCCCACCACCCTCTGGGGCAGAACCTTTTCCTAACCCTCAGCCTGACTCTCCCCTGACACAGCTCCATGCCGTTCCCTTGTGTCCTGTTGCTGTCCCCAGAGAGCAGACAGAGCTCAGTGCCTGCCCCTCCGCTCCCCCGTGAGGAAGCTATAGACTGTTTAAACTACTGAATGAATTTACGCCTCCACGTATTATGATCCTATGGATAGCGCAGCAGAATTTCTGATTCTACACACTCTGTAGAGATGTGTATACTAAATTTCAACATCTCAGATTAATCTGACAAAGTTAATAAATTAAGCGTTAACTTGCTACAGCTGTGTACAGAAGAAATATTAATATAATGGTGCAAATGTGTTTTCACTTCCTTGGCAATTCCGTAGAAAATGCAAAGAAAAATATGGAAGAATTATTAGAAATATTTTTCAGATTTTTTTAGAACCAAAGACATGGACAGAAATATTTAGGAACATGTAGCATACTCTATTGAGAGTATATGAAGTATGTCAAACTAAAAAGGAAAGCATTGTATTCTGAACACACAGAAAGAGCACTTAGGTCTACATACATCAATATTGTTATTCTATATAATTTAGTATTTGACTGAACTTATTTGCTGAGATTTACAAATATTGTGAAAAGTTTTGTTTCATTGCCTTCACTTTCTGCTAAGGTTGTTTGGTTAAAATTGGCAGGGTTCTGATTTTTATTACTGATACTTCCTAGTTAACTATGAATTTGATTTTATTTAATGTATTCTGTCTGTCTGTCTTTGCGTACTGCACAGAGTATAAAATATGTAATTAAGAATATATTGAATTAGTAATCCAAGAAAATATTTTATTTTCCCATGCTGGAGGAAAATGCCATATTATCTTGTTAGTATGGCAATATATATGCTGAATTATTCAACATTTTTGCCTTTAATTCAATTGTTCATTAAAAATGGTGAAGAAATCTTGGAAAGAGCTTAAAAAGCCTTTTGAGGTTCATTTGCATAATTCATTTTTAGAACCTTAATTAACAAGGATCTGTAATTGTTCTTCTACCCACTTGTGTTGCAATTTCCCATGCAAATACAAATTAGGAAATGCTATTTTTACTCCACCAAAAGGACTGTGTATGTGGATAGCACTTAAAACCAATTGTCATACTACAAAGCTTAATCTTCTGGATTTTTCTGGTACTACATTTTGTTGAACGTTCAAGGGCTAAAATATGCTTTGCTTGTTTGAAAAAACTCACAGTGCCGAGTACAAAATTAACCTTACTGAAATCAGAAGGAAATTTTTCACTGGTGATGGAGAGGGCCAAGGTTTCACACTTGGACACCTGCAAACACAGAAACTGCAAGTGGTGGTTCCTCAGTAGTTAGTGAAAAATAGGTGAATATCATAGAATCATAGAATCATAGAATCATAGAATCATAGGATCATAGAATGGTTTGGGTTGGAAGGGACCTTAAAGATCATCTAGTTCCAACCCCCCTGCTGTGGACAGGGACACATCCCACTAGACCAGGTTGCTCAGAGCCCCGTCCAGCCTGGTCTTGAACACTTCCACAACCTCTCCGGGCAACCTGTGACAGTGTCTCACCACCCTCACAGGAAAGAATTTCCTGCTAATATCTAGCCTAAATCTCCCCTCTTCCAGCTTATAGCCATTACCCCTCGTCCTGTTGGTACATGCCCTCCTAAAGAGCCCCTCCGCAGCTCTCCTGTAGGCCCCCTTCAGGTACTGGAAGGCCGCTATCAGGTGCCTCAGGGCCTTCTCTTCTCCAGGCTGAACAACCCCAACTCTCTCAGCCTGCCTTCACAGGGGAGGTGCTCCAGCCCTCTGACCATCTTCGTGGCCCTCCTCTGGACCCCCTCCAACAGCTCGATCTCCTTCTTGTGTTGGGGGCCCCAGAACTGGACGCAGCCCTCCAGGTGGGGTCTCACGAGAGCAGAGCAGAGGGACAGGATCACCTCCCTCACCCTGTTGGTTACGCTTCTCTTGATGCAGCCCAGGATGCAGTTGGCCTTCTTGGCTGCAAGCGCACATTGTCAGCTCATGTTGAGTTTTTCATCAGCCAACACCCCCAAATCCTTCTCCTCAGAACTGCTCTCCAGCCATTCTCCACCCAAGCTATATTTGTGCTTGGATTTCCCTGACCTGCCATACACTTGGCCTTGTTGAACTTCATGAGGTTGTCATGGGCCCACCTCTAACACACCAGGGTGGAAATATGATCTTTGATACTGTCGCAGAAAAAAACCCATTCCTCTTGTCTTCAAGTTAACACATAAAAATTATATCTTGTCCTCTCCTTACAAGATATGCAGAAAAGGGGCTGATAGGAGCTCTCAGGGAGTTCTGCTCCTTCACTTCTCATTTTTACTCCCTAATGGACTTGCAGGTCTGAACTTCGTGCTGTTGCAAATTGATGTTACACCATTCAGAAGAAGCCCTGCTGTTCTTAATGCAAAATAGAGATTGAGAATAAAAGCTAAAACAGCTGGATTAGACAGTTTTTTCAATCTTCCTTTGTTTGTCTGTTTTTTTTGTTGTTGTTGTTTTTTTNTTTTTTTTTTTTTTTTTTTTTTTTTTTTTTTTTTTTTTAGATGCTGTTTACCTGTACTTAACTGCCTGGATACCATCTGTCTTTGTAAAACATTCTGCATCTCTTTGATCTTTGTGCTTTCACTTTGTCTTCATTCTCTCATCCCTGTGTATTTTTTTCTCACCCACTCTTTCTCTGATTTTCCATAAAGGCACTCTTTAGAAGCTGTCAAAAAGCATCTTACATATGTGGGTGGATCTTCAAAGAAGTGGTATCTATAGGACACATTTTACTTATAAGTGTAGGGTTAAGGGACTTACTTCATCTGTTGTGTTACAGGATTAGAGGGATATAGTTAGCTAATTTATACTGAAATATTTTGCAGTAATTGTTACTGGCAAATCCTGGAACAGGAGAAAGCTGAAGCAGGTCAAAGCAATAGTTCTAGTTCATCTTCTCAATGGAAGATGGATATTTGTTATTCTAGTCCCAGCCCTTAAGAAGTGGTCACAACTGTCCATTTATAGAAAGTGTAGCCATCAATTAGAATTAAATCTCTCTGTAAAATTAATACTATCTGTGAGAAAGGCAAAAATTTTCTCCTTGCAAAATCTAGATGTATGATTAAATTTTCTGATTTTAATTCATGTCTGCTACTTTTCTTTGCCTGTGGCTAAGGCTAATATTCTCTTTATCTACCATAAAGCGACACCTTGCTATTTCTCACTTTACTCATATTAGCATACTCATATTATCATACAGATATTTTAAACCTCAAAATTTATTAGTCTTGTGGCATGAACCCAGTGCCAGATACTAGAAGTTCTTTTTACTTATTTATTTATTTATTTTTGCTTGAATACAACAACAACACAATATTTTCTATTTGATATTCAACTTACTCGGGGGTATGTTCATAGGAATCTTCATTAAAAAAACATTCAGACCGGAACAGAAATAAACCTACTAGAACTGTATTTATAGTATAATCTACATGGCACTATCTCACAAGTTTTCTGCACAAGAGACTCCTGGTGATATTCACAGGTGTTTGAAAAGAGATATCTGACAAGCTTCTACCCTTCTTAACAAATCATCCTGAATACTGAAAATGTACAAACTTTGATTACAAGACTCTGCTATCTCCTACAGTAATGCTAAGCAATCGGAATTTAAATACTCTGCGATGAATGAAACCAGTATTCACATGTAGCTAAATCAGAATGTTGCTATGCTAGTAGGATTTAACCTAATATGCAATATAAAACAGACTTATATTTTTAGTGGAAATAACATTGACAGCTATTAAGAACAAAGAGTTGATTTACCCATTGTTTAAAGGAAGATGAAAAGGACAAAATTAAACTTCCCTCAAAGATCATACACAAAATGAATACGTGATACACTTAATATGACCACTTTTTCTCATGATATCCATATCATAGAATGGTTTGGTTTGAAAGAGTCCTTAAATACCATCTATTTCCAACCCTCTGGCACAAGCAGTGTTACCTTCCACTAGACCACGTTTTTCAAAGCCGCATCCAACGTGGCTTTGAACACCTCCAGGAATGGGGCATCCCCAGCCTCTCTTGGCAACCTGTTACACTGCCTCACCACCCTCACTGTGAAGAATTTCTTCATATATCTAATCTAAGATGAGCCTTTTTTAGTTTAAAGCTGTTACCACTTGTCCTATCACTGCACTGCCTGATAAAGAGTCTTTCCCTGTCTTTCTTGCAGGCCCCCTTTAAGTACTGGAAGGCTGCTATAAGGTCTTCCCAGGAAAATCTCTTCTCCAGGTATGTAAGAACCATTTGAAAAATGTCAATTTATACATTGCATATATGACATACTTTGCCCTCTATGTACTAAAAAATGTTTTCCACTCAAATTCAGCAATATGGTGCTGAATTTCTAGTATGTTCTCACGTGTCCTGTACTTCATTAATACAACCAAAATATGTACATAAACAATCTCTTTTTCACACTTCTGATATATAAGTTCAGATAAGGGAAGAACACAGCATAGGACGCTTGTAAGTGGGTTGTACTTTTTTATTTCAACTGGATATTGCAAATTGGTACTAAAAATTACTAACCCATGTTTCTGGGCTCCCTTGATAATCCCCTAAAAATAACACAATAAATAAGTACACCCAGCTGTTCCCCAACACAATTTATTACTTGTTATTAAAAATGACAATAAATCTTATATAATAAACATAGTGAATATAACAGAAACAAAATGCTTCCAATAATACACTAGTCGAGTTATTACTATGCCTACAGGCAAAGCAGGCATTTCAGTACGCCTCAGCATCTGATAGACAGACTGTGGAGAGAGTTCAAAAAGAGATGTGAATGAAATCCATATTTGTAAACTACCCTTTCTTACTTAAACTAGGGAACCTTAAAAATAACCCAATACATACATTTAAACCTGAGCATCCTGGTCTGACCTTGTAGCTGACTCTGGTTTGTGCAAGATATTGGACTGAAGACTTCATGAGGTCCTTTCCAACCTGAATTATCTTATGAAGTGGGTGTGTTTTTATGAAGATGCTTTAAACTTTTCACATACATCTACCGTGCTCAAATGTTGTTAAAAAGTTTGCAAAGACACAAAAAACAAATCCTAATTATATATATGGGTAACAAATAAACAATGATTAATATTGTTATTTATTTTTTCTTGAAAAAAAAAAGTACATTTTCTGAAACAGACCAGATATTTTACAGCAGTTCCCATGTATGAAAATCATAGCAGTTTCTATACAATGATAAATGAAACTGAACAGCTGATTTGGAGGTATAACTGGAGCACAGAAATGTTGTATTTAAAGTGCTAAATGAATTATCAGTGTTACACAATAATTTTTCATATCAGAAGGGGAATCCTGTTTTTTTCAGCTCCCATTCCTGCAATGATAAAAAAAAAAGAAACAAAAAGCTATTTCAGTCTAAGAATTACTATAGCATTGTGTTCATATTAACAACAAAAATGATTATTAAAGTTTTGTAGGTCCATCTAAAATTGTTTGTTTAATTAAAGATGCTAATTTGAAGAAGTGCGCCAAAACTAAAGCACTGGAAAAACAGATCCAGCCTGATTACATGAGAGATGCAGTAAATAGTGAAACAGTGTTGTCTGCAGTCCAAAATAGTCAAACAGTCATCGTTCTGGCATCAACCTCTTCTAATTTTTGCATATTTAACACTTGGCATATATGCTACTATATTAATTGCATTTTTTTTTTTAATTATTGTTCATAAGTTCATAAATGGTGGGGTCAAAAAGGATCATCAAACATCACCACAATAGTATTTTCATAATTTCTGTATGAAGGTGACAACTCTTGGTTGAAGCTGATGCTTTAGAAAATTGTTTATCATTAATTAAAATTCCCATTACATTTTAGACAGTGCTACAGACTACTTTCTATCATTATGAACGCATTTATTTATTTGGCCTCCAGTATATATTTACATCTCAACTAATTTGCTAGACTTTTTTTTTTATATAAATTGAGAGAAATAGACAACAGTAAGTTACAATTCATCACCTGAAATAGATAGCTAAACTAGGTTAGGTCAATGTTTTTTTTTTTTAAAAATGGACCTGGTGACTTGCACAGGTACAGACATCCATACTGTAGACACTCAATAAACTCAAGGCTTCCCTTGGTAGATTGTTCAGTAGCTTACCCTGATTGTTTCAAATTTATAGCACTTTTTCCTCTCATTCCTGCTCATTCCCTGAGCAGCTTACTGAAGGTATACACTGACAGAGTAACTCATAGACAATCAACCTGCCCTTGGGAAATAGGCCTTTCTCCTTCCGACATTTACTGATCCCTGGGTTATAGCAGCGGGAACCCACTGTTTTACCTACATCATAAGAAAGTGAGTTTTAATCTTGCTAACTGAAAAACCTCTGAGACACGTTTCCCCATCCTATGCAAGAACTCTAGCTATTATAGTGTTAAAAAGCCATGATGTTATAAAAAGATATTGTAAAAATACCTACCATTTTCTATAGGTGAGCCATTCCATGAACAGACAGATACGTAAATGTGAGGCTTATTGAAGAATATAACCAACAGGCAGTGCTGGCTGACATCCACAGGAAGGAGGATGTGGATAATGTGCAATCTGATAGAGATAAATGAACTTGCTGGTTAAGAGTTTTGAAAGGCTTTGAAATGTTGAAAAAGGGGATGTGAAAGACAAGGGAATTTGAAACGTGCATAGTCTTGGTTTGGAAGCAGTATTCTCAGTTAGTACTGGTGCTGAGAGGTGAGAACATAGCAATGCTAGCAATTGGAAGAGATAACAAAACATTATAAAATCTGGTCCTAAACGCGCTTCTGCAAGACAGTGTTCTTCCAGGTTCAGAAGAAAAGCTAAAGTACACTTTCCCATTGATCCATCTGGGCCTAGTCATTAATCCAATATATGTCTGCAGTAAAGCTACATGTAATGCAAATGATGAAAGAGGAGCTTCAATTAAGAATCTTCATAATGACATCTCTCTTTCCTTCTTGGGAATAATATGTATAAAATGGTATCATGCAGTGGCTGTGAATTACAGCACAAATTAATCAGTTGTATAATGTTCAGATTACCTATCTCACTGAGCAATTAGTTTCATATTGCCTTGTAGATGACAACCAGTACTTTCAGGGTGAATACTATATAATAACAATATCCCTGTGATGTGATTATAACTTTGTTACAAATATTTTCATTCTTAATGCACAGTTCATGGGTGCATTGGATTCCACTTTGCTGTCACACATAGTTTTAAAAGTTCACTTAGGAATCAACACAGGATTAAAGAGTGGAGAAAAAAAAAAAAAAAAAAAAAAAGCTGTTCTCATTGTCTCAATTTTCTAAACTGAAAGACTGTATTAAAACATACCCTTTGATGGCTTTTTGCATCTATTGTCCTATGCTTCCCAGAGGAACTCAGCAATATTAGTGGAGCGATTCTCATACAAGTATGAACAGATTGTAAACAAAACCTCCTAAAGCCTTATGAAAAGGATGCCATCCAGAGGGACCTGGACANTTGATTAAAGCAATAAAATTCAGTATCTAGGGTTTCTGATTCAAAACAACTTAAATATTAAAAAAAAAAAATCAAGCTATGGAAACAGTGACTAGGTATTAAATGCATTTCCACTGTTTCCCTAAATAAGTGATTTCAACCTTAAAAGGTTTTTTAAACAACCCTCAGGCAGCAAGTATTTTTTGCTATAATTGGTAGGCATGGGACAGTTAGACACAGTTAGACAGTTAGACCTCTACTCTGCCCTTGGAAGGCCTCACCTGGAGTACTGTGTCCAGGCCTGGGGCCCCCAGGACAGAGGGGATGTGGAGCTGTTGGAGCGGGTCCAGAGGAGGGCCACCAAAATGATCAGAGGGCTGGAGCACCTCTCCTGTGAAGAAAGGTTGAGGGAGTTGGAATTGTTCAGCTTGGTAAAGAGAAGGCTCCGGGGAGACCTCATTGTGGCCTTCCAATACTTGAAAGGAGCTTACAGGCAGGAGGGGGACCGACTTTTTACACGGGTGGATAATGGTAGGACAAGGGGGAATGGGCTAAAAGTGAAAGAGGGGAGGTTTAGGTTGGACATAAGGAAAAAATTCTTCCCTGAGAGAGTGGTGAGGCGCTGGCACAGGCTGCCCAGAGAAGTTGTGGCTGCCCCATCCCTGGCTGTGTCCAAGGCCAGGCTGGATGGGTTCCTGGGCAGTTTGATCTAGTGAGCTAGTGGCTGGCAGGCCTGTCCATGGCAGGGGGGTTGGAACCAGATGATCTTTGAGGTCCCTTCCAACCCAAGTCATTCTATGATTCTATGATGATTCTGTGATTCTATGATTGTAAGTTTCTCAGTAATCTTGCAGTGATATTTTGTTTTGAACCAATCAAGTCTCTTTAGAGTAAAACTTATGACTCTGTGATAAATAAAAATCTATGATCTCTTAAGGATATAACACTGACAAACATTTTTTCCCATTAGCAGCCTTTTATAACCCATCCTTTACCTACATTATTCCTGTCAGAGGATTTCTTCTAGCTGGCAGTGAGCTGCAGCTAATCTCCTTGACAACCTAGCAGACCTCAGTACCACACTGCTGAGCAGTGTGAGTGGTGAAATTTCAGACTGAGGGGTATGAGTAAGATGCTGCTTAGCTGTCTTTTTAACTTTAGTGTTTGAAACAACTTTGATGCAACAACATCCTTTTAAGCAATTTATCACAAAGCTGCACATTTTGGAAAGATTTGCAGGTAAACAGAACTCCTCTAGACCTTGTCTTTGCTCCACTGGCAGTCTGAAATGAACCTCTAGTGTTGCCCAGTAACAAAGTATGATGTGATCAACATCAAGTCTTTGATCCAAATTGATCTAAAGTGTCAACAAAATTAGCTTTACATAAATAATTAGTTCGTTACCTTCTGGACTGCTGTCATTCTTTGTCAGGTGAATGACTTCCAGGATGTGGTCCTAAATGAACTAGAAAGGGTTGAAAAATCTGGTTCTGAATAAAATTGCCTCTGTGATAGCCTATAATTCTTGTAATGCTCCATAGACTACAGTTGGAGATTTTGTGTCAAATGTGGAATTAATTTCCACCTGGGTAATTTTTATACAAGCCTGTAACATAATAAAGAACTTAAAGGAGCTGACAGAGCTACCTGTTCACCTTATTCAGGTTAGGTCAACATTATTGAAAAGCTATGCCCTGGAACTACTGTAATTTAATGTCTGCTGATGTGCTCTTTGATTTTAACAGCATCTATAACTTGACATGAATTTGTAATATGATCATAAATTATAAATTTACAGTGAAGTTATCCAGCAATTCTGTCATGAAAATGATTTTAAATTAACCATCAACATTCATAGAAAAGTACTGCATTTGTAGATTGCCTTGTGAAGTGCTTTATTGATATGAATTTAAGCCATGAACTCCCAAGTCTCCATCTCCTACAGAACATTCTTTAATTTTTTTTTTTTTTTAAGGAAAACAGATTTGGGGATTCAAGCTCTGATTCTGTGAGTTAAATCCATGAAATTCCCACAGTTTTCAACTCTATAGATACACTAGTTTATACAATGGTAAATAGGGATATATTGATGTGACATTGTGCTAGACAGAGTTTGCGTTTTAGACATCAAAAATCTCTAGATATCTACATCTCTATTTCTATGTCCAAAAGCATTTTTGAGTAGTGTTGTGCCTTTTTTGAACTTTAAACTTGTCAGAATCATAGATAAGTTAATCCTCTATCTGTCTCATGGGTAAGTTTTTTCTCTATCTGCTATACCAGTTCTGAGAGTGTTTAGGATCTTGTGGATCAGGATTCTGATGTTGCTATGAGAGTGTATTGGAGACTGCGTGGGCTATGGTGACCATGCAATAGTGGAGTTCACAATCCTGAGGGATATGGGGCAGACAAGGGGTAAATTTAGGACCCTAAATTTTAGGAAAGCCAACTTGCAGCTCTTCAGGTAGTTAGTCAATAAAATCCCCTGGGAAACTGGCCTGAAGCACAAGGGAGCAGAGCCGAGCTGGCAGATCTTTAAGGAAGCATTTCTCACTGCACAAGAGCTCTCCATCCCCAGGAGTAGGAAGTCAGGAAAGGAACACAGGAGACCGGCATGGCTGCACCGTGACCTGCTGGTCAAACTGGAGATCAAGAAGAAAATGCACAGGCAGTGGAAGCAGGGACAGGTAACCTGGGAGGAGAATAGGGATGCTGCTAAGCTGTGTAGGGGTAGGGTCAGGAAGGCCAAGGCCCAGCTGGAACTGGACTTGGTGAGGGGCGCAAAAAAAAACAAGGAAGGCTTCTACCCCAAGAAAGGGAAGTTCAAGAAGGTGTCACCTCCCTAGTGAGCAATACAGGCAGGCTGGTAACAACAGACAAGGAGAAGGCTGAGATGTTCAACAATTTTTTTTGCTTCAGTCTTCAACAGCTGCTCTTCATGCATCCCTCAAGCAGATGGGTTGAAAGGTGGGGACTGGGGAAGCTATGTCCTTGCCCATGTAAGTGAGGATCAGGTTCAAGACCACCTGAGGAACCTGAACATCTATACGTCTATGGGTCCTGATGAGATACATCCCAGAGTCCTGAGGGAATTAGCTGATGCAGTCACCAAGCCACTTTCTATGATATTTAAGAAGTCATAGCGGTCTGGTGAAGTCCCTGCTGACTGGAAGAAGGGCAATGTTACACCCATTTTTAAGAAGGGTAGAAAGGATGACCCAGGGAACTACCGACCTGTCAGCCTCACTTCTGTTCCAGGGAAGATCATGGAACAGATCCTCTTGGAAGCTATGCTAAGGTGCATGGAAGACAGGGAGGTGATTTGTGACAGCCAGCACGGCTTCACCAAGGGCAAGTCCTGCCTGACCAAGCTAGTTGCCTTCTACAATGGCGTAACTGCATCGGTGGACAAGGGAAGAGCCACTGATATCATCTATGTGGACGTCGGGAATTCCTTTGACACAGTCCCCCATAACATCCTTCTCCCTAAACTGGAAAGATATGGATTTGATGGGTGGACCCTTTGATGGATGAGGAACTGGTTGCTAGATGGCACCCAGACAGTCGTGGTCAATGGCTCAATGTCCAGATGGAGATCAGTGACGAGTGGTGTCCCTCAGGGGTCTGTTCTGGGACCAATACTCTTCAATATCTTCGTCAATGGCATCGACAGTGGGATCAAGTGCACCCTGAGCAAGTTTGCAGATGACACCAAGCTGTGTAGTGTGGTCGATACGCCTGAGGGACGGGATGCCATCCAGAGGGACCTAGACAGGCTGGAGCAGTGGGCCCAGGAGAACATCATGAGCTTCAACAAAGTCAAGTTGCAAGGTCTTACACCTGCGTTGTGGCAATCCCCACAATCAATACAAGCGGGGGGGTGGAAGGATTGAGCAGAGCCCTGCCAGAAGGAACTTGAGTGTACTGGTGGATGTCAGCTGGACATAAGCCGGCAGTGTGCCCTCACAGCCCAGAAAGCCAACCACATCCTGCGCTGCATCCAAAGAAGCGTGGCCAGCAGGGCGAGGGAGGTGATCCTGCCCCTCTGCTCTGCGCTGGTGGAGACCCCACCTGGACTGCCATGTCCAGATGTGGAGTCCTTAGTGCAGGAGGGACATGGTCATGTTGAAATGCATCCAGAGGAGGGCCACAAAAATGATCCAAGGGATGGAACAGCTCCCCTGTGAGGACAGACTGAGAGAGCTGGGGCTGTTCAGCCTGGAGAAGAGAAGGCTCCGGGGAGACCTGATAGCAGCCTTTCAGTATCTAAAGGGGGGCTACAAGAAAGAAGGGGACAGACTCTTTAGCACGGTATGTTGTGATAGGACTAGGGGAAATGGTTTCAAACTGAAAGCAGGGAGATTTAGACCATATATATGAAAAAATAATGGTGGTGAAGCACTGGCAAAGGTTGCCCAGGGAGGTGGTGGATGCCTCGTCTCTGGATTCATTCAAGGTCAGGCTGGACAGGGCTCTGAGCAACCTGATCTAGCTGTCCCTGTTTACTGCAGGGGAGTTGGACTAGATGGTCTTTAAAGGTTCATTCCAATTTAAATGATTCTATGATTCTTCCTCAAACACCAACGAAGTTGTTCTTGTGAGCCCCATAAGGGATATCTGAATTGCTTTTCTTTCCTGGGTAGTGAACGAAGCACGAAGATGAAATGATTTGCTCAGAGTCACACAGGAAGCTTGTGGCCCAGCTTGGGAGATGAATATAGCAACAAAGCCACAAGCCTTTCACTTCCTTTCTAAATAATTTCTAACCACCAGCATAAAGCAACAACAGTTCTGATGGGAGAGAGATGTTTTGTTACTCAAATGCTCTGGAGATGCACAGAATAGCAGGACTGTCTCAGCTGTGTAATTTGGAAATGAAGATTTCTTCTTAGTGATAATGAGACCTAGATTTACAGGTATTTTTTAAAAAGTGGTCTCGAAACAAAGTGAAAATCAAGCCCATAGCCAAGAAGCCTACAATAAAGTACATGCTTAATTGAGTGTAATAAGTTGAACTCTGAATTATAATTGCAAGTGGAATTCAGAGGTGGGAGGTGAAATAAACAACTGAGCATTATTGGAACAGCCTGTCTCCAGTGAAGACTGGCATGTTTACATGCAGAGTGTGCCACCCAATTATTCTAGTAAGCAGCAAACAACTGCTGCCATAATCTATATTCAAGACCCTTTTCTGGAAAAGAGATCACTTGTAATTCTAAGAAGAAATAGTGAGCATTTGCAGGGCAAGGGCAGAAGGGTCAAACCAATATTCACATTGCCTATACATCTAACCAACAGAAAACATTGACCAGTACACAATACAAGTTACTTTCTTTCACATAGATAGGACTTTCCACAAAGTCAGAACAATCCCAAAGAAGTTTATTCTAGAATAAATGAACTTTAGAATAAATGAAGGCATCACAGTACAATAAGAAAAGGATAAAAACACGATTTTGTACTCATCCAGAATGCAAGATGGAGGCCGTCACAATTTAGTTCACTTGCACTGTACATGTGGTGAAAATTAAAGGGTGCAAAAAGTTTGCTTATTTCAGCTAGCGGTGAATTTAATAAAGAAGCAAGGCTTGCTAATTCCATAGGTTAAAGAAAAACTTTCTGAAACATTGCCTGCCAAATGCATCACAATGATTCACAGTGATTAGTGTTTCACACACATATATATTTATATA
>VXAV01006379.1:21970-32123 GCA_013399715.1 Alectura lathami | reverse complement strand
CGGGCTGGCGCGGGGCCGCATGGCATGGGCAGGCGCGCGCAGGTGCGGTGGGGCGGGTCCCAGCTCTCGGCGGTCGCGCTGGGCGGTCGGGCTGGCGCATGGGTGAGAACTTGCCTTTTACTGTAAGTTAATTGTTCTACTCCAAATCTTTTACATTCAAATTTACTATTGTAGTGAAGTTAGTTATATTAACTCTCAAGTTCTACCTTTTTATTTTCCTCTCACTTTCCCTCCCCCCCCCTGCTGATACTGGCCGCTGGCAGCGTGCTGGCAGCCCTAAGCTTGCTCTCCAGAGGGGGAAGGGAAAGAGAGCTACTGTTGTGAGATATCGAGGGTTCAAACCACAACAAGCATTATTACAGAAGAAAAAAAGAAGGACCTGAAACAAAAGCAAAATTCTCTTTTTAAATATCCACATCAATGAAATAGCAACTAACATCCACAAAATTTGTAGGGTTGGTTTACAGAAAGCATACTGTTCTTATGAAGGAGAAGACATGGTTTTGTGAAAGCCAGAATGGCCTAAGTTGTTAGAAATAAAACCCTTCAACAGAATTGTCCTGTAAGTGTTGTTTGTCTCACAAAACTTTTAGAAAACAGAACTTGCTCAAAATTACCGATTTGAAAAGGAGTTGTTTATGTCATACATTGCAGAACTCTTTGCATATTTTCTGTTTCCACCCTTTGTAATCATGGAAACTAGTCCAGTCCTCTTAATATAAAATCACTTTATACAATCTCATTTGCTCTGCCCAATAACTACCATTACTACCAACTACTACTATTTTATAGCTCTTTCATGGTACAGGATTGAAATATGCTTTATGTATTTCATTTAAACTTTTAACCATGTTGACACTTCAGCCATCATGAAAAAGTAACATATACAGATAAGATCAAGATGGGTAGTAAAAATAAAAATACACTATAAAGGAAAGAGTTTTTCAAGATAAAGTTTGTGTCACAACAGTTGCAGAATTCTTACTCTCATACAAAGTGTTATCAGTTTAATGTTCTGAATTTTTAAGGATCTACCACTATTTATGTATAGATGTTCACATGCAAACAATTTAAGTCCGTTCTCCAGAAATTCAGCTGTTAAGGCAAATCAGTTGTTGGAAGAAGATCTAAAACACAAATTCTTTAGAAGTTGAAAACATAACAACGCCATTTTATGGTTGCCAAAAAGACTTACCTAATACTTCAGTGTTACATCTTCAAAGAAATATCCATATATTCACTAACTAGTCCATGTACTTCTGCTTTTCTGAACAACAGGTGGATATGTTTACATCACCTGCACACTGGGTATTTTTCATTTTCTGACAAAGAGTGTTTTGGACCAATAGTTAGGTCATGGCAAAGTAAAGAGAACAAGTGGAAAACAGAAAACAGAAGAGGTGCTAAAATTACTTGCTTTGAGAATTAGATCAACTTCTAAGTATTGTATGTGTGAATTTAAGATCTGAATTAAATCCCATGGAGCTGTACAAGTCCATCACATTATTTTCAGCGGAGGTCAAACTTTTTAAGATCAGACTTAGTCTCTGTTTTTCTCACAAAGTAAATCTAATGTAGGAATGTTTTAGTGTTATGCATAACAAAAATACCATACTGGGACAGTATATACTACATTAATATACAGGCAGGCCAGAGAAATGTGGCTGCAGAATTACGAAAGATGATGCAAGAATTCAGACCAAAGGAAGGCATGAGTTACCACATTTTAGAGATCTGGCTGGAAAATACGAATAATGCTTCTGAAAAATGTCTAGTATTTATATCTACCTTAGTACAGAAAACAACAACAGGTTATGCAGAAGACTTCAGCAACTGAGTAACTTGCCTTGGGGTAGAAGGTGAAGATACAGTTCTACCTTCTGTCCAAGTTATACACAACAAAATCTTGAACCCTGCACATTCAAGATGAATTGGCCTGACCACCAAATTATAGCATCAGGGCACTGCAATGAAAAGTCGTCACCTGTGTAGACACCACGTTCATGTTAAACAAGCCAGTTTGAGTATCACCAGTTGGGTAGTCCCAGGACAATAAGCTCAGGATCTAGGGTAAATACGTGGATGTCACTTTCATACTGCTATAATTATGGAACTAGCTGCTGCATTTGTACATAGAATCATAGAATCTTTAAGGTTGGAAAAGACCTCTAAGACCATCTAGTCCAACTGTCAAACCATCACTACTCTGCCCAATAAACCATGTCCCTAAGTGCCACATCTGGATGTTTCTTGAACACCTCCAGGGATGGAAACTCCACCACCTCCCTGGGCAGCCTGTTCCAGTGCCTGACCACTCTCTCACAGAAGCTGTTTTTCCTAACATCCAACCTGGCACAGCTTGAGGCCATTACCTCTCATCCTATCACTAGTTACCTGGGAGAAGAGGCTGACCCCTACCTCACTACAGTCTCCTTTCAGGTACTTGTAGAGAGCAGTTAAGTCTGCCAGACTTTCCAGACTAAACAATCTCAGCTCCTTCAGCTGCTCCTCATAAGACTTGAGCTCCAGGCCCTTCACCAGCTTCATTGTCCTTCTTTGGACATGCCCCAGCATTGTAATGAACTGTTAGACTTAATTCTCCTTCATCTGACCATATGTTTTGCACTCTGGAAGATGTTTCTCAGGCTACATCTATGCTAATGGAGTTAAATGCACCATGGTCATCCACTGGAACTCAATCACTTATGTCATCTTATGGCTAGCATGAACTTTCACATATAGACATGCCTCAACATCTGTTTTGCACCAGAATTTTTTCCAAGGCCAGAGGAAACTTTACTGTGAAATGTTCATTATAACTAACATTTTTTCCATATGTCTGAGAACTCTGCAGACACGTGAACGTCTACATGATCACTTTGTAGCCTTCCAGGTCAGATAGTGCTTCAGTTGCCTTTGAGCTATTGTAGATGTGGAGGGAATTAAGAGCTTTGAAAGAGGTATTTTTTAAAAGCACGTTTTATATTAACGTCATAAACAGGTAGATATGACGAATAACAGGTGTTTGTCTAACCCATTTTTCAAAACTTCTCACAGTGTTGTCTTCTGCAAAGGCTTAGTAACAACAAGTTAGACAAATATCTGTTAATGATGAACCAGGTTTTGGACCCTGTTGCAATTCAGAATGTTGGGCTAAAGCAAGAAATTTTCAACTCTTTTTGATTTGTGGACGCTTAAATCATTCCATTGCTTTAGGAGAATTTTCACACACTTAAGTTGATGTATATTATACGGGAGCTTGATCTTCTTAGTTGTCTCCCAAAGATCCCTTCAAGACAGTTAGCAGACTTTCTTGTACAGCTAGAGATTAAAAACTGCTGGACTGTGTGTAGGTCTTTTTCAGACCGATATATCAGTTCTCTAGTATGCCTGCACTTTGGGGTGTTTATTTTTGTTTTTTCTTTTTGGAATTTTTGCTTAACTCACATGGTGGCTCTGGTGGCACACTTCTCCAACTTTTTGCGAGGTAGGAACATTTTCCTGCAGTTCCTTCTGCCACTGGTTATTCCAGTAGCAGCATGGGTCTTCCATCAGAATTTAATAACAGAGAAAAGCTGTTATTGAGGAAGCTGCTGCAAACCTTCTGTCCCCCTGTAGTAGTCATTGTAATATACTCACTTTAATAGACAGCTATAAGATGATTTGACTTACTGTTACAAGACATCGTATCACATGCGTAGTTAAAGCCTACCTGAACAGTTACTCGTCACACGTGTAGTACCTTATCTATGCCCTGTAACAGTTTGTAACTGATCATTTAGACAGGGTTGTTTGGATTTGTTTTCAATGACACCTAACAAGAGGAATAGACAGTATTATGGACCAAATGACTGAAAAAACTATATCCATAAAAATAAAATAGAATATTCCTTACTGGAGCATGAGGAACAGGGATGGAACTGCTTTATTACAGCTGGAAAATTTATGTAAGAGTCAAAATGCTGGGAAATGATAACCCTTCAAGACTAAATTTGTTGTGGTCATAATGTCTGTTAGTTAGCCTGCATATTTTTTCCAGTATATCAGGCAAAGTGATTAGCTTCGAAAATATTGATACAATCACAATTCCTGTTATTTTGGTGTTTGAAATTTCTGTCTTTTTCTTCAATTACCTTTAAAAGATGTAGTCTGTCATAGTGTCCCAGAGCTTACTATGTATTATACTTATGGATACTAAGAAACATGATGAATAGGAGAGCTTTTAAGGAGGAACATAAAGCAATAGAGAAGGAGGCAAGCATGAGCAGGGAGATGTGCACAACAGAAGAAGAAGGTAACACAGAAGAAACTAACAGTAACAGGGTAAGTTGTAACTTAATCACCTAAAGCCATCCTGCTTCACAGTAAAATATAATATCATGAAATGGTAGTCCACTCTCAGGACATGTACTACAAAATTAAAAATGCCATACTCATAAAATACAAGGAGGTGAACCATATATATATATTTTTTTTCCAGAACAAGTGAATCAAAATTCTTTGAAGATGTAGCAGTTCCGAAAGGGAATTGGTGCTGCATTGTTGATCAGCAGAGAGAGATTTCCATCTGCCTTCAGATACGAAAAAGAGTATTTTTCTCTGGCATTTGATACCTGCTCAGAAAGATACAACCTAGTCAAGATTGCTAGTCAATGTTGGCTGATCTCACGGGACCAGGCATTATGCTGGTTTGCCAAGTTACAGGGATGGAAGAAGAGTGTAGTGAGTTTAGTGGATCGAGCACATGTGATCCTGGCTTGTTGGCATGTCTTGAGCCAGAAAGTAGATTTGCAAAGCTGTCATATCTACTGCACTAGAACAACTGGGATGGTTGCGGCCCAATGGAGAGCAATGTGTTCTTATTGATACAGAACTGGGACAAGGTGAGGAAAAGTAGGAACACAGATGGGCATCCTATCACTGATCCTAACACAGCTGGGAAAGCCCAGGAAAGCAGACGATGCTATGACTTGTCATTGACAGGAAACATGGGAAGGGAATTGCATAAACGCATGGCACCACTGAGTCCTCTTTTTGGCTAGTAGCTTGCTATCTGATTACAAGTGGAGCAAGAGGCAATGAAGACTGCCATCTTCAGACTAAACATAAATGCTTATACATCTGTACACATCCACTAAAATCTACTAACCACACAAGTGTATAGGAGATACACCTCTAGCTTACTCCTGAGATATCTTCCAGGCTTGGAAGAGTCCTGATGTTGGAGTGATGTTCTCCCATGTACCTATGATGCTTCCATTTCTCCTCGTGTTGGCACATTCCTTATTGCATATTCCCAGTATGTATGAGACAGTTGCGCGACGACCATTCTAGAGTCATTTTGGTATGAAGCAGCCATCTAGAAAGCACTTGCTGATCCTTCTGCATACAGGCTGAGGAGAAAAGCATTGATTTTTCTTGGCACCATTTTTCTCAGTGTTGGTTGTACTCTTTCAGCAGTTCTCACAAAATAAAAAGCGATATCAAAAGCATTAGAACAGTATTAACTATCACTAACCAGTCAACTTTCCTACACTGGAGATAGAAGTTGTCATAGCAGAATAAAGATCCACACATTTTGTTAACTTGTTTTGGTTTATATCTTCATGGCAAAAACACTTCATGTTGACACCAGTGTTTACCTAATGGAAACAAGTAGCCATTAGGTTGCTTACAGTTCTCAGACATATTGTTAATTCCTTCAAGACAGTAATATCTTAAAAGTAATATAACTGCAGGCGAAGTAATTTTTCATGACTACATCTAATCTTTTATTCTGAACTTTATTATGTTTTTTTTCTTATGGTATTTTACTAAACAAGAAATTATTCTGCTGCTTAGTATATGGAATGAATGCT
Organism: Alectura lathami; assembly: GCA_013399715.1. Taxonomy (NCBI): domain Eukaryota; kingdom Metazoa; phylum Chordata; class Aves; order Galliformes; family Megapodiidae; genus Alectura; species Alectura lathami. The sequence goes on along the minus strand of VXAV01006379.1, from coordinate 26,265 downwards.
CCTACTACTCAAAACAGTGTATTTCAGTTCATAGATGGCTAATTATTCTGATGTAATGTTATCATGTGACTAAGGATACATGGCTGTGGTTTTATACTACCTACAGTCTGCTAGCAGAAATGTTTAAGATTATTCATATCCATTATATTATATCCATGGCTTATTTTTATCTTCTAAGTCCATATATTTAGCAATCTTAAACTTATGCCACGGATGAATTTAACCTTATATCTTTTACACTGACTTTTACAAGTATTTCCAGACTTCAGGCACAGTCTAACAAGATGATGATGTTCATTGCTAAGGATGTTTCTCTTCAGATCATTCAGCTGAGACTGAAGTAATTTATGTAAACATTTCCCATGGTAGCTCCCCAAGGTGTTCACAAATGCTAATCTGGAGTGGTATTTTCTTACTTTTTTTTTTTTTTTTTGTCTTGTGCTTTTTTTTCATGGAAGCAATTTAATCATTTTGGAAATAAAGTGCCTTTAAAACAAGGGAAGTTGTGGGTGCTTTCAAGTGTTTATTTTTGGATCACTTAAGAAAGAAGAAAATAAACAAAGTATTATATTTATGTTTAACACTCATTTAAAAATGACTCATGTTAAAGATGATGAATAATTACAGAAACTGGTCATGTAATTATAAGAAGAAACCGCATATTGTCTAACAGAATGTAAATCAACAAACTCAAGTCAGCCACAGTCAGCCTACTCCAGGGATTAGCTCTGTTGCTCTGACAAGACCTCTGTTGAGCTGCAGCACTGCGACTACTGTCTGCTTCCAGGGCAGAACACACTTACTGTGAACGGGCCCCTAGGGCTGGTCCTGTCCTACATACTATTTATGAATGCAGCTTGACATCTTTTGCTAGCCTGCGTATTTCCAAGAAAACCAGAGCATTTCTGTTTTAAAGAAGTGACTTGAAATAGTACGTTATGAAAGAAAAAAAAAAACAACAAACCCAACAAAACATAAGTTCTTTAAAGAGGACACGAGTAAGAAAATTTCTTTAAAACTGCAGTAACATCTTACGATAATAAATAAAATATCTCAGGCAGCTGCTCTTTGTTGTTTGAACGTCATATTCAATGTAAATTATCAGGAAGTAACAAGGTAGTAGATTTGTTTTTTCCTTCTAACTTTACAAATAGTGAGAAGAAATAAATAGGCTCTGATTGATGGTATGCATTTTACAGATATATCTGAGATTATATCTCTAATTAAAAATAGAACCCCTGACAACAATATTCAAATTTATCTTGAGTTTTCTTGCCCAAAGCTTATAAAGGTGGTATTTGGCTGGAAAGAATAATAAATAAATAAATGGTATATGAGTTCAGATTTTGCTGTCATTTAAGGATTATTCCAAGACTACCCCTTCAACATGCCTGAAAAGAGTACATGGGAGGACCATCCATACAGACCATGGCATACAAGAACAGGGATAAGTCACTATCCATCATATTTGTCTGATAGTCTGGTGAAGTTCCTGCTGACTGGAAAAGGAGAAACATCACCCCCATTTTCAAAAAGGGAAAAAAGGAAGACCCGGCAAACTACAGGCCAGTCAGTCTCACCTCTGTGCCTGGCAAGATCACGGAGCAGATCCTCCTGAAGGATCTACTAAGGCACACGGAAAATGAAGATGAGGTGATTGGTGGCAATCAGCATGGCTTCACCAAGGGCAAATCGTGCCTGACAAACTTGGTGGCCTTTTATGATGGAGTAACAGCATCAGTGGATAAGGGAAGAGCAACTGACATCATCTACCTGGACTTGTGCAAAGCGTTTGACACTCTCCCACATGACATCCTGGTAACTAAATTGGAAAAGCACAGGTTTGATGGACAGACCACTGGCTGGATAAGGAACTGGCTGGATGGTCGCACCCAGAGAGTTGTGGTCAACAGCTCAATGTTGAAATGGAGACCAGTGATGACTGGCATCCCTCAGGGATCAGTACTGGGACCAGTGCTGTTTACCATCTTTGTTGGAGACATGGACAGTGGAATCAAGTGCACCCTCAGTAAGTTTGCAGATGACACCAAGCTGTGTGGTGCCATTGACAGGCTAAAGGGAAGGGATGCCATCCAGAGGGACCTGGACAGGCTCGAGAGGTGGGCCCATGCCAACCTCATGAAGTTCAACAAGGCCAAGTGCAAGGTCCTGCACCTGGGTCGGGGCATTCCCAAGCACAAATACAGGTTGAGCGGAGAATGGCTGGAGAGCAGCTCTGAGGAGAAGGATTTGGGGGTGTTGGTTGATGAAAAACTCAACATGAGCTGACAATGTGCGCTTGCAGCCAAGAAGGCCAACCGCATCCTGGGCTGCATCAAGAGAAGCGTGACCAGCAGGGTGAGGGAAGTGATTCTGCCACTCTGCTCTGCTCTCATGAGACCCCACCTGGAGTGCTGTGTCCAGTTCTGGGGCCCCAACACAAGAAGGACATTGAGCTGTTGGAGGGGGTCCGGAGGAGGGCCACGAAGATGGTCAGAGAGCTGCAGCACCTCCCCTGTGAAGGCAGGCTGAGAGAGTTGGGGTTGTCCAGCCTGGAGAAGAGAAGGCTCCGAGGGGACCTGATAGCGGCCTTCCAGTACCTGAAGGGGGCCTACAGGAGAGCTGGGGAGGGACTCTTTAGAGGGGCATGTAGCGATAGGACAAGGGGTAATGGCCACAAACTGGAAGAGGGGAGATTTAGACTAGATATTAGGAAGAAATTCTTTCCTGTGAGGGTGGTGAGACACTGGCACAGGTTGCCCAGAGAGATTCTGTGGATGCCTCCTCCCTGGCAGTGTTCAAGGCCAGGCTGGATGGGGCTCTGAGCAACCTGGTCTAGTGGGAGGTGTCCCTGCCTATGGCAGGGGGGTTGGAACTAGGTGATATTTAAGGTCCCTTCCAACCCAAACCATTCTATGATTCTATGATTCTAGGGATAGGGCACATGGCAAGGTTTAGAAGAGAATTATGAGGTGGGTTGGGAAAAATAATGGTGAGAACAATGGAGGACTAGACAAGAACAAGTATATGGGTATCAGTGGCAGGAGAAAACTGGAAGAAAACTAAGTGAAAATTTAGGTGAGGAAGAAAGGGAAGAAAATATTATGATATTGCAAACAGCCAGACATAGAAAAACATGTCTCTGGGTGAGAAATACACTCTGTTAATATCATTGGGAAGTTTAAAATTAATCAGGACTCCAGAACTTAATCATGCTCGCAGTAGGGTCTTTTCTTCTAAGGAGGAAAAATAATTTATTCAATTCCTCTCATATTCTTGCAACTCCAAACAGAACAGAGTCAGACTTCCTCCATTTCAAACTGAAGTGTATTTCCTTTTCTCTTATAAATGTAAAGTAAGTGTTAGGTCATTTTACACTGTTGATTTCCAGCTGTACTCCTGGTGAAAATGCTTTCATGTATTTGTTAATCCCAGTGTGGCCTTCTGCACTGGCTCACAATTCTTCTTGGAATAAATCCAAGATACACTGTATTATATATGCCACTTTTAGATAGAAACGCTTTACAGTTTGGAGGAAAGAAAAAAGATCACTTTCAATTTGTGCTTGATTTTTTCTCTCTTAATTAGCTTTGTTTTGTGGATTAAGGAACCAAATTTTACTACAGTTATTAGCAAGTCAGACTGCCTTATCAGCATCATTTTTTCTTGTATATTTGTGAATCGCTGAGCTCTGCATTTTTATAATCTGCAAGCTTTCATTTATTGTAAAGTCTGTTACAATTATATTATGCAAATTATTAAATGAAAATGTTGTTACATTATCAGTTAAAAGTGCCAAAGTGAAAATAAAAATAAAACAAAATGTGTAAGGGCAAGCAGGAAGAGATAACAGGAAAAAAGTAAGCCAAATTAAATAATGCTCTTAAAATAAATATTTATGAATGCTAATCCTTTTTTTTTTTTTTATAGTAAAGACATTGCTGTATGAGAATGATGTTATAAACTAATAACTGTAATTCTCTGTGTTTTATTCTGACATTATTTCTACAGTATCACCAACAGAATTTTGGAGATGGGTTAAACCAAAGCTGTAGACGAAAGATTTACAGTTTACAGAGCCTTGTTTTAGAATCATATATGTTTATATGCAAACACCTAAAAAAGAGCCCTTTGTAGAAGTATCTAAGTGCATAACTTCTATCACAGTCTATGGGATCAAACAGTTAGGGCAAGAACTGTGAAGGAATTCACTAAAATTCACAGCCTTGGGAATTCAGAGCCATGAATCTGACACCTAGACTATGCTTGTGCTGAAAAAAAAAAAAAAAAAAAAA
>VXAV01006378.1:162845-177452 GCA_013399715.1 Alectura lathami | reverse complement strand
AGTGCTTTTTTTTTTTTTTTAATTAAAAAAAAAAAGCAGCAGCATTTTCAGCCTTACTTTGTATGTGAGGAACTGGGACACAGAGAATCATATTACTCCCATGTCATGCAGACTAGAAATTAAAACGTGCCTTGAATTGCCTGTTTTGTCTTAACCACAAAAATAAATTTTCTTTCCGAGTAGGGATAGTTTGTTCTGGATTTTAAAACATTTCTCGAACAGAAAATAACTGAAATAACTGAAAAGCCTTGCTGTGTTATGGTTGCTCCCTAGATGTAGGACAGCTAGCTTTATGCCCGCAGCCTTTTCCTCTCCCATTGCAGACCAAAATACACATTTTCTTGCCACATACAGAGCAGTCTTTGCTAAGAGTGCCTTGAATCACAGTTGCATGCATCATCTAAATACTACAGCTCTATTTCAGGTGCTACAACAATAACAAAAATGCCCTGCTCTTTCACCTGCAAGCAAACACCTTGGTAATTAATGTGAGTGCAGTTATTCATCAACTGCCACTTACTTTGGCTTTTATGGGTCACTCTTGCGCTGTTTTTCTTTCTCTTTAATTATACAGTCAGGAAAGAAGCTGAGCTTGTGCATGGAACAGGGCTGGCAGTTGCCAGTTAACAGGGATGAGCTTTGTAGTCAGGTTTTCCTGACACGGAAGACAAAACTAGTCGATGACCTCATCTCTAGGCTGGGTCTTGCTGCTGTGACTGGCAGTGTGCTTGTCTCCTCAGAGGTGCTACTGGGGCTGAGGTTTTGCTGAGACTCTGCCCAAAGAAGCTGCTGATGAGCCACCTGGGTATAATTTTTGTTGTCTCCCAATGGAAATCAGATTTGCCTTCAGATTTAGGAATGCAGTAATTGCACCTCTAGAGCTGAATGCAGCATCTTTGGCAGATTTGGGTATGGGCAGCTAATTTTACCCACCTCTTACAACAGAAGGTTTTGGGTTAGATTGCCTGGATTCTATTCCATTTTCAGTAATTTGATACTAGTTTCTAGGTACAACAGCCTTATTCTGGATACCCTAACTTCTCGCAGGAAAAGAAATGGGAGGAGTGTGTTAAATGGTCTTTTATGCTCTTTTCCCCTAGCAATTACAAGAGGCAGCAGAGGATTTACCTCTTGCTTCCCTCATACCTAGAAGGACAGCATGTTTCCAAAGGCAGCCAGCTCGCCTGGCATCACTACTCCTGCCCAAAAGCACAGCGAACACAGAGGAGCCTCAGACTGAGCAGGCTTTGGCAAGAAGGAGCTGCATCTGAAGGGGAAGCACTGCCAGAGCAGTTAAATATAGCTCTGTTAATTATTCCTGGCAGCTCCTGCAGTGCCAATTAAACAGGGATTTACATTCCCCAATGTTTTTAGCATAATTTTCACTTTCGATCTGCTTTAAGCCCTAAATATGCAATCTGTCTATTAGAAGATGGCTGCTTCCCCAAATAATTTGAATTCATGTTATTTCATGAGTAAAAAAGATATTTCTTCCCTGAGAAGAAGTGATTCCCTAAGAAATCACTAGTATATGTGCTTTTAGCTGGGTTTTTTTTGTTGTTCTTGTTAGTTTTAATTAGAATTACATGTTACCTTTTCTTTGGTTGCTTTTGTTTACTTGCTGTCAAATTCTAGAGACACTTTAATGCTAGCTCTATATTTTTCAGAGCTAAGGTAGGAAAAAATGTACTTTTTGTTTATTTTTGTTTTCCCAAGCCAGGAGAACAGCTGGAATACAGGCAGGTGTTGCTGTGTGACCATTCCATTAGAAGTACAAGAGAAGCATGACGGAAATTGTAAGTCCTGGCCGCTGAGAGGAGCTAGGCGGAGGTGCATTGCTGCGCTGACTTATTAGGGACTGTGTCAGGATATCAGTGCTACACGCGCTAAGGTGCTGTGGCCGCAACGATGAAGCTGTATTTCACTTTGTCCTTATGCACACTGCAGCTGTCCAGCTCCGTGTGTCATTGCCACTCTCTGTGCACAGGCAGAGGTTGCACCAGTGTGTAAAAAATGCATAAGTGACATTTCCACGGTGGAGTGACACTGCATCCAGCACTGGGATTGAAGGAATTTCTGTACTTAGCATCCCCAAGGGAAGTGAGGATGGAGAATCAAAGAAGGTATTGAAAGCAAAAGGGCAGCTGTATTGTAATGTAATTACATCGTATCATCACTAAGGAAAGCAATGTGATGATCAATGAACATAACTCAGGTGGCTAATTCTCCTTCCTTCCACACACTGTCTGCATTGAACTGATATTAACAACACTGAGCTTCCCTTCTTGTCAGTGATGAATGCAAATCTCTGTAAGCAGGTTCAGCCACGGGAAGGGCAAAGTGACTGAACTTTGAGTGAAGGGAGCTCTCAGAGCTAAGCCTAGTAACAGTTTTGCTAAGGTCACTCTATGGAGCAGGAATGCTCCTGCCCCTGAAGCTGAGCACTCGCATATGCTCTCTGTATTTGTCAGCATGCTAGGATAAGGACAGTATAAACTTATTGTGGAAAGCACTGCATCCTATGTAGCATTTTATGAATAATCAGAATTTACAGACAGAAGAACTGAAAAATTCATGGTCATTTTTTATAATAGTAGAATTTCTTTGAGGTTAAAAGCAGACTGGTATCCAGAGATCTGCTGGCTGAGACAGCAAGGCCCAACAACTGTTTATTATACCATAATTGCATTAATAGTTGTAATAGCTCAGTGGTTGTAATCATGGAGTAAATATAAACTCACATCTCCTGTGAACATGCAAAGTGTTTGTTTGAAGGTAAGAGCAGGCGTTCCATATTGGTTAATAAACACATTGCAAAGCTGTTACTTCATCATCTACACTGAACGCAAGAAATTCACACATATAACGTGTTCGTAAGAATGATCACGTCTGAGTCAGCCAACAGGCAGGGGCAGCGCAGCCTCTCAAAGCCAGACCCAGAACACTGGCTGACCTCAAGATTTGCTTTTCAGACAGCACATGTTTTACCAGTTCGAGTTCATAGAATAGCAGAATGGCTTGGGTTGGAAGGGAGCTTAAAGACCGTTTAGTTCCAACCTTCTGCCATGGGCAGGGATATCTCCCATAGGTTTTTACAGGCTGCCCAAAGCCCCTTCCAACCTGGCCTTGGGCTTTGCCAGCAATGGGGCATCCGCACCTCCTCTGGGTGCCTCATACTAATGTGGTCTAAGCCATAAAATTCAATCACTGAAAGTACTCAAGTAGTCTTTTCTTTATTTTCAGCATGCAGTTTGTTTCATAAGTGTAACTCTTCACTGTGAAGCTGGAGGCGGGCGGACCATAAGAAACATGCTGGTATTTCCCCAGGACCAATGCAGCTCGCCCACACTGCTCAGTCACCTGTGCCAGTTGTCCCTGGTCGGTTCACGGTGCCTTTTTGGGAATGCTGATTGTCAGCTTGGGCATGTCTATGGAAAAAATTTGCTGTGATTGTAGGACATCAGGAAATCCTTTTTTTTTTTTTTTTTTTTTTTTTTTTTCCTGCAGACAGAGGAGGGTATTGGGTAGACACTGAGCAGCAGGATCAAATCATTTCTAAGCGTGACTTTGAGTTGCTTCCTTTCCCTAAGCTATCTATGCAGCACACGTCTGAAGGCAAGCTGTGAGTACTATGTAAAGAAATCTGCTAGCAGGCAGTCTCTGGGAAATGATCTAAGATTTCATTTCAGGCAGGATCTGTCTGAGAGCAGATAACAGGAGGAATTGTTCTACTACCATGACTGGCCTGAACCTAAAATTTCCAAAGTAACAAAAAATTACTGGGTTTAATGCTTACATTTTCATGCTACAATTCTGCTGTGGTGAAAGGCATTTACATGCATGGAATTGAATGAAATGCCCACTGATGTGAAATAGATTTTTTTTCATCAGTTGAGAAAACTCAGGTGAGCCTAGCAGGGAGCATGGAGACTGTATGTAGCCCGCCAGTGTGGTTACTGCCACAAAACAATGCTGCTGGTGAGCTATAGTAAGCTGGCTGCTCTGCTCTCACTGCTGCTTCCCAGGGGGCTGAGCTGCAGCAGAGAGAGGAGGGAGTCTACTGGCATCTGCCTGCTCTGGGGGAACACGAGTGAACTGAAGTTCTGCTTCTCTGGCTACAAACACGTAGCAAAAGCATGAGCTTAACATAGTGACATGGGCTGCATGGGGGACCAATGTCTACCAGTGTCAGTGGGCTCATTGTGCACTGCTCGATTCACATTACCCAACAAAGTCAAAAGAAGAGGAGAAGGGCTGTCATCACCTTTTCCATTTTGGCATTGACTGACGTTGTAAATAATGCATTCGCTCATAGCTGCCATAGCCATCTCTCACAGGTAATGAAAAGCAATAATGTCTTGTTTCAAAAAATCAATACTTTTGCATAAAAGACTTAACTGTGACTTCAGCTGCAGTAAGGAGATGAGTAGTCCTCACAAAGTGTGCCCTCGTCACCTGTCAGGCAGGTGCCCTGGGCTGCAGCTGGTGGCAGTGTGCGCCCAGGCAGCGATGGAGGTGTCGAGGCTCAGACTGGAGGCTGTGGTTCCAAAGGCGGTGCAGGGCTGGCAGCCCTGTGCTGGGTCTGCAGGTTTCCCTGGCCTGCCCATGGAGACAAGGGGGATTTGTGGGGTCGTAAACCTCCAAATATGCAGAGAATTTGACAACTGCCCTGAGTTTTTGTTAGCACTCTCTTTGGACAAAATTCAATATTTTGTAACAAATATCATAGCTAAGTGCATCCATGAAGAGCAAGCATGAAATAGCAGCTTTCAAATAAACCAGTCGGGTCTGTCCCAGTGACCCATCCCTTTGCCCATCGCTGCTCTGCCTGCGCTCTACTTGCTGCACCCTTCCACACAGCCACCCTGCTAGGCTGGCCTTGCCTGCCACCACAAACCCTTCGCTTTGCCTCGTGTCTTTCAGCTTGAGATAATTTAGAGGGCAATCTGTATCTATCTCTAACACCAGCTTTTCCTTTTCAGTTCACGGAAAGTCCTTTTCTCATCTCACTTCTTCTTTTGCCCAGCTTCTTAGGGTCCCAGAGCTGCCTTCTGTTATTCAGTGCATGCAGGAATATGACAGCAGTAGTCTGTGGCACTTAGGATGGCAAGGAAATCTAGACGTTAATATAATATTCCTGAAGTCAGCCCTGGCTGCGTTATTTGTTTTTTAATTCAGGTGTACCTGAACATTTGCAGTTAATGTGTTCCAACACCTAAAAATAAAATTATTTCTAAGAAATCTACCTTTTGAGTCAGTGTAAAAGAGGAGGAGGGCGTGATCCATTAACAGATAGAACTCAGGCTATGGCACCTTTGCCTGGGAAGCACCAGAAAAAGTCTGGTTGTAAAGGGTGGCCTGAGGCCACATCCACAGGGCCCCATTAAACTGTCAAACAGGCACACAATTACAGTGGCTGTAAGGGGGAAGCATTCATTCAGCAGCAGTGAGATCTGTATTTTGCCTCAGACTGATACTTTTTACCATCTGTTCAAAACCTTACTGTTTCATAACAAATGTTATCAACATGTTATTTTTTCCCTTTTAGAGTAATCATTATGTTGATCTTCCAGATTGTTTGAGGTATCTGAGGTCCAAGTACAAGTGTGCTGTTCCAAACAGCTAATTCATTTTTGTGTGTTTGATTGGCATCTGGTTATTATGTTCGTCTTTGTTGTAATTGTGATCCATTTGTGGCCTTGGTCTCACTGAACCTTTCTATCTGAGCTTAGCTGCATTCTTGTAACGAATCCCAACAGGCCAATTTTAAAAAGATCGTGATTTAATGTCATACCTACTGCAACTCTATGGAAACTATCACTTTTCACCAGGGATGAGTTTAGCTCCATGCTCAAAGTGCCCTGGACATGCACAGAGAGCTATTAACAGTGGGGCTGTGCCATCCCCAGTGCCACGTGGATGTATCCCTCTCGGCGTCCCCACAGTCCCTTCTCAGGAAAAACTGCAGCACCCCAAGGAACTGGGGAAGGTTGCCAGCTGAGATTTCTGTAACAACGCCGTGAGCAGCTTATCCTGAAAATGGGGAGAAAATTCAGACACCTGCTTTCCTGGGCACTGAAATTCCAACACAAACTCAAACAAAGATGCCTCTTACACCTCAGATAATATTTTAGAAGACTAGTTCATTCTAAAGTTCATTCTAAATTAAACCAAAATTTGGGCATCTTTCAAGGTGAATGTTGCAACAGGCTTCCAAGATCTACAGGTCTCTCTAGTCCTGCATTTTTTGAGAGCTAGCTGTTGAAAATGTGACATCCAAAAGGACGCTATGGCTCAGCAGTGGGCCAAGCTTTTATCTCTGCAAATACCAACCCGCAGCTTGCAGTGAAGACAAGGAAGAAACAGTCTTCAGAACATAATGCTGCAGTTTGAGACTGACGTCTGCAAAGATCTCTCCCTAAAAGCTCATGACTGCTGGCAGACAGCAGCCACTCCCAGGCACCACTGCTGCGTTTCTACCAGGAGCAGAAAAGGAATGGTGAAAGGCCATGCCAAACATTGCCCGTGTGGTTCCTATCCAGAAGGAGGTCTTGCCCTCTTAGATCTATGCAATCCAACATTTTCCACAGTCTAATTTTGTAGAAAATGATGATAGTGTGGTTATATAATTTTTATCTTTATTATTATTATTATTTTAAACTAGAGAGGAAAGGACACTATAATCATGGCTTTGTACTGGTCCATTTGCTTTGTACCCTTTCCTCTGAGATCAGTGAATTTGTTAAGTTCTCTCTGACCCTTTGCACACCCAGTGGGGTTTCTGAGCTGTGGGCTCAGATCTCTCAAATAGAGATCTCAGTCCAAGGCAACGCTTGGGCAGCTCGAGAGCAGCCAAATAACACCTTAACAGCTGGGCTAAACCGACAACGCCCCGGTGGCTGAACGGTACTTCTGCCGTTTCAGATTCATGGCAGCCTCTTTGCATATGAGCCACATGCAAACAACAGGGTTAACGATTGCTAGCATCATTCCTGCTGTCTCCTGCTGCAGGGAGTGTCACAGCTGGTAAAGGTAAAGGTGTTGATTTTCAGTGTAGTACACATAGTTTGGAGTAATACTGAATCAGTATAAATCCTTGTGTAATTGCATTTATAACACTAAAACCATTTGAAATTAAAAAAAAAAAAAAAAAAAAAAACATTTCCACGTGAGGATGATGTTGACAAGATAGCAGGGCTGACAAATTTGTAAAAGACTTACCGATCACCCTGATTAGCGCATAAAATAGCTTTGTGTGAGATTGGTGAGTCTCTATATGTGTATGCTTCTCTTTTCTGGACAGTATTTTAATGTACCCTGCAAAGAGGAGCTTCAGCCAAGCAGTTTAAGCTAACTGCCCTCTCAGCCACCAAAGAGGGATGTCCCCAAGCCACCAGGAAGCATGGCTTGGAGGGCTGGCTTAGCACAGCTGGCTGCTAGTGCAGTCTGTGCCACCTGGCCACCAAAAGTGTACCAGCAGACTGAAGATTGACTTTTGAGGCTAGCTTGCCTGGCCTCTGGGGTGGGTGCTGCACCCTGGATACTGCTTGGTGGGCAGTGACCCGATGCCTGCCCCAGGTGTAGGTCCCAGTGCAGCTCCTTGGCTGCCAGACCTTTGCTTGGCCCTTATCTGCCCTTTGATCTCTCCCTGGGAAAAAGGGAAGTAAAAGCCAGAAGATCACACCTGTGATTCAGCCTGTGTTTGTTTGTACAACTTAATCGTAAATCCGAGGAGGGAGGTAATATAGCTGCAGATACTTGTGAAGGCAATTAGCAGGTACAGCTGTGTTGAGGAAGGAAGGAAGACACTGTGTTTACCATGGCAGCACCAGCTTCTGCTGCAGTTTGTGCTGGCTTTGCTGGGGACTGCTTCCTGCTGGTTACACCTGTTTATTTTTGTCACTTACTGTTTTCATTCTTTTGCTTTGTAATATTTTGCACTAGTTTATGGAATTAACATAGGAAATTTTGATATCTTATTGCACATATATTTATTGCAATTAAATTTGTGCTGAAGGGTATTTGCGATTTCAGGCTTGTGCTGTGGGCATCCATGCAGGTAGAGGGAAACGCTGCAGTATGGTACACAGGTGTAAGATTAGCTTTGCTTTCCCTGTTTGAGTGTTGTATGTGCGTTGCAAGGATGTAAGAAGGGCTGACTGCAGGAAATATGGCACAACAAAAATGGGAGGAAGATTAAGTGGGCATTTTTCTCAGTTTTGTCTAAAACAGCTCTTTAGTAGGCAGAGCTGTTGTGCTTCTGTCTTTGAGAGGTCACATCTTTGGCTTTGGCTGAAGTTCATATTAGCTTAGCACACCCTTTAAAGTAACTTGTGTCTGTATTATGTTCCCTGTGCCTTCAGCATAACAGGCATGCTGTCTGGGCACATTGCCTCTTTACTGTTGTATGCCAGAAGCCAATTTTTGTTTCTTCTGAAAGCTGCTTTCTGGCAGTCCCTCAGTCTCGTGCAGGTGAGGTGATGGCCCACAGAACACCTGGGTCTACACAGGTTTATTGAGAACGAGTGGTAGCTGTTGGACCTTATGGAGCCAGTAATCGACTTTTACTCCTACCTTAGTCCTGGCATAGTGTTACAAGAAGAAAAATGGAAGGGTGAAATAATTTTATAGCTTGGGCTTTCCAGACAGACCACTCTGGCCTCAGCTGAACGTAAACCTGAAGTTGTAAATGCACCTTGCTACTACAGCAACTCCTGTTTTCTCCATAAATGTTATCTTAGCTGTTTTATTGTCTTTTAAGTTGTAACATCCCTCTAGAAGATCCACTGGGAAACTTCACTGCGTGGTTCTTTATTCATATCTTCCAAAGCCAACTTTCCAGTGCTGCATGCAGATGGACAGCTAACGAAGGTTGTTACACTCATATGTGGCACTTTCTAGTTCCATAGGATGGGTAATTCTCAAATGCTTTACATTGACAGATGCCTGCTGCTATTTCTAACATGGTGAGAGCAGCATATCCTGGTTCTGACTATAACCTAGATAGTAGACCTGAACCTAAATCTTTGTTTCTAAACCATTTTTTCACATGGATAGCTTTATCTCAAGCAGTAATTCTCAACAAGGTTGGAGGAATTTTTGATATCAGCATAGTGGGTGGGACTTGATGGCAGGGAGATAGAAGATAATTTATGTCTGTCATTTTGTTGCCTGTAGTCAGTGGTGTGTCAGACCAGGTGCCACCAGCCACAGTTTTAATGGGGTCTCTAATTAGGATACACAGCTTCATATCCCAGGTGGTTAGCAGCCACAGATATCACTGACTTTAAATGAAGTGAGGATCCTAGGCATGCAAATTAAAGGTCTGGGGTGAGATCTTTTTTCTTTCAGAATGAAAGAAATGTTCTTGGCACCTGTGGGAGCAGGGTTTCACATCAGGTCTAAACCAGAGCATGCAGAAATGCAAGTTCACAATGTTCGGATGCCAGTTTTGAAAATTCAAAACTTGCTGTTGTGGTGGCTTATTCTTCTGCACTTTAGACTCGGGTTCATGGCTCCTGTTAGGTGCAGACCCTGTCGTTACCTCTGTCAGTGCAAATTCAATCCCTGTGGACTGAATAAAGAGACCACTAACTACAGCCTCTGTTGATCTGCAGTCTAACACTTGCCCAGCTTCGTTGGATGAGCAACACCTGAGAAATGCTCTTTAACAAAGTAGGTAACAGCATCTTCTGAAATATTTATATTCTTGATGCTTGAGGAGAGACAGGTATGGGTAACATTAGAGGTGAAACTGCAGTGCCTCCTGAGGTGTTTAGAAATATTTTGCCTGCTGATGTCTCTAAAAATAAATTCTACAGTTTTGTTGTTAAAAATCATTAATATTTTTGACTTGTGAGCATAAAAGGGAACTTTTATTTACCAAATATAGCTTAGTATGTAAATACAGTTCTGACAGTAAGTGAAAAACAGGAATAATGTCTTTGAGGTTATATGTGAGTGGCCTATTTACTATAACAGTTAACACAGCAGGGGTTTATAGACTGAAAGTAAATGTTGACTATAGGGTATGAAAAGTTCAGTTGTCTAATCCTATAATTTTGAAATAATGTTCTATTAGCAATAGAGTTATAGACAGTATTCTTAATACTCTTTCACTCTTTCACTCTTTGGGTAGATATTTCATGCATAGTGCTTTTCAGTTTTTCCAAACTTTAGGTAGAGTGGAGTGTTTCCTTTTTTTTTTTTTTTTTTTTTTTTAATGTGAGGACTTTTTCTCTGGATATCCTTATATTCAGATCTCTCCCAATCTAAGCTTCTTGCAAGTGTCACAGTTCCAGCAAATTATGCCTTCATACAAAGATGCAGGGGAATCTTCATGGGTAGTGGGCTTTGAGTAAACTATGGCAACAAACACAAAACATACTTTTCCTTGCTTTAAGGCTTACTTCCTGCCATTTTCTGCCTTTCTGCATTCATATTTCAGTTACGTGTACCTGAACACCTTGACCTTTCATAAAAAAATCACTTTCTTGTCAGCTGGGACCATGGAAATTACTTTAGTCAGCATCTCCTTTCCTTCTGTCTTGAGTGAAAATAGGTGTTTTCATTATTGTATAACCTTGTACTGATTTTGCCTTAAGAAACATGATGAGACTGTTGGGAACAGTTTATGGAAGACAAGAAATGGAGACAGAGTGAGGGAAGGTGTAAGAAATATCTGTGTTGGTTAGAGGCACCAATGAAGTCAAGGGAAATTGAGCTGGACCTACTAAGACATGGAGAATGTTATGATTTTATTTACTGTTTCAAGTTACTTGGATTCTGAAGACACCAACCCTTTCGGTACTCTGGTTAAAATGTTCCAAAGTACATGACGTTTTTTTTTTTCTTTAATATATATTATATACTTACAAATGTCATGACTGCATACTGCCAGTTACGTCCCCCTCTTTTCACTTGCCAACAGGTGATGTACCATTGTTGTTCCTTTTCTATGAATATTTTCAGAAAGGTGAAACATGGGTTTCTATAAAGCAAATATTGTATTTGGGAATTCAGCAAAAGATTCTGGACTTACTAAAATCTGATGAGCTTCTGTTGATTTCAATGGAAAGCAAATTTCTGCCAGGGAAACAGAGTTGAAGACAATGGCTTAATCTGATTTGGTAGGTAGTTGTTGGATATAAGCAGCCCATTTGACTCCTTTAACATCTTATTCTAGCGTTGACTGGTTTAGATGGATATTCCCTTGCGGAATTACTCAGATTTCTCAAACGTTCAAGTGCATTCTGCATGTTGTGGCAATTTTATACCAAAATCAGTATCTTGACGTTCTTTTGGTGTTAGAGGGCACTTAGAATTCTTCTGAGTTTATTAGAATCTATACATTTACACATATTGATGGGCAGCATCCTTCAGGTCTCTACTGAAAAGTAAATTCAATACCATTTCTTGTTCTGTTCAGTTCCACGCATCCTTCCGTGTTATTCTTTTTATTGTTTTATGTACCATTTTTTTTTGTTTGTTTTCAGTGTTTCATTTAGCTTTCAAGTCACTATGATTCCTTCCATGCAAACCTGAAACAGGTTTTTAAAGCAAAGTATAATGCTTTGCTGAAATTCAGGTTGGTTTGTTGTTTTAGAATGTTGAGATTTTAAAGTCTATCTGATGTGTAGTATAAGACTTCTCATGGTAACACTAACGAATAATTAATGACCAATCAATTAAAAGCAGCACTGCTTCTTCCCTTCAGCCGCAAAGTTCCCAAAGTAGTCCTGACGCTGGAGCCAGCCACTGTCAGATGCCGCCCCGACTCACCCGGGAGATCCTGATCCACATGCACGTTCATTCCGTGGCAAGGCCAATCGCTGAAGAATGCTGGTCAGCGATCTTACCCTCATTTACTTGTGCTGCGAGATGAGCAGGCTACTTAAGAACTGCTGGAAGCAGGCCACCTCCTGATTATTCACTTCCAGCCAAAAAAAGCGCGGCTTAGGGGAAGATTCTGGCCAGGAGCCACCTTAGCCCAATGCATTTTCAAACGGGATAACGATACAAATGGCTGAGACAAAGGCTGCGTATTTCTGCTCTTTTGCAGACTGGTGTAACTGAATTTTCTTGCTGGTATAATGAAGCGGATTTAATTGAGACATGCAGAGCTCAGTGCTGGCTCAGCCAGCATGCGTGCAGTTAGCACCCAAAAACGAGGGCACTGTTTTCTCTGTTATTCCAAAGTGCATTCAAGAGCTATAGTCAGAAGGCAGGAAAACTTTAAGAGCCAGAACTGATAGCTTATAAAACAAATTGAGTTTCTCTCTGTAAAGTAACAAGAGAGGATCTGGAAAGTTGCCAACTTCACAGGATGCAGGGCAGGATAAAAAGTAAAGAAAACAAATTTATGGTGATGTCTCCAGCAAGGAGACAGTTGTCTCCTGGAAGGAGGAAGGAAAAAAAAAAAAAAAAACACGCAAAAGCCCTTTTTGGGTACATCTTGGTGTACGATTCTCCTTCAGACTTGCTGTTCCGTTAATAGAGCTGATTTTATTTTTGGATTTTTGGATGCTGCTTTGCAAGTATTGTGAAAGTAGGAAAATAAGCCCAGAATGTTACTGGTTTCCTTATAAGAATCTAAAGATAAAATTGCTTGAGCAAATAGCTTAGTAACATGTTGGGGGTGCGGGAGAGGAGGTGGAAGTATGTAAAATACCTCGAGTTTTTCTGAGCAATTGAAACTGAGACCTCCCTGCCAGGTCCATGTCAGCCTGTGCCCCTGAGAGAGAGGGTCTGTGACTTTTCACCTCTTTCTTTCTGGAGCACCCTCCAACCAGGCAGTTTCTGGGGCATGAGGAAGATTGGATTGAAATAGCTCCAACTTCCGGAGTGCAGATGGTTTTGTTTCTTGTATTTGTTTATTTACTTTGCTGCCTTTTGCCTTGTGTCAGTGCTATGATTGTTGCCAGTCTGAGGGACGAGGGCTTGTAGGCACTGCAGAGTTTTTCCTCACTTGCCACTTTGTGTTTAACTTGCCATGGGTAAATAAATAAATCTTACTCCAAGGCAGTGTTTTATTGCATTCTTGATCAGATTGCTCTGATGTTCAATTTGATGGGTAACGATAACCAAACGATGACAGGTTGTTAATTTCAGTGCCTTCTGATGCAGATGAGAAATTAAATTCTCTGTAACTGTGCCTGGTTGTAGGCAGCCTGACTGGGTGTTCACTCTGCCATCCTCACCCCGTCCAGGAGCTCAGGCAGTGGGATTGCTGCCCTGGGCAGGCACTGCCATGTTGGCAGGAGCCAGGTGCTGGGTGGTTACAAGGGGACATCAGTCCCTGAGGAGCTGCCAAGATGCTTTTCCAGATGTGGGTTATTCTGAAGCATTGAAGCTTGACTGCGCTGCCACCAGTCCTTTGAAATTAGAATGCCTCAAACCCACCTGCTGCTAACTGTGTTTATATTGTGTTAAAACACATTTTGGCTCTGGCTGGCTAGGCCTGTGTAGAACAGCTGGGTGAGCTCCCTGGAGCTCGGTTACATGGGGCAGCTTCCATCTGCGAGCCCAGCCAGCCCGAGCAGAGGTGGGAAAAGTGAGCTGGCTGCCTGCGATGTCACATCCCAAATGTCCCTCAGCACCATTTGTGCCTTTTAACTGTGCACTAAGTCACATCTTTCTGCTCCATCTTAATGGTGCTGGATCCTGATGCTCCTGCTCTTTATGGACAGATGGTGAAGGTGGGGAGGGGTCCCTTGCTCTGCATTCCTGATCTGAATGGAAAGGCCCTTCCTGATTGGGAAAATGGCTGGAAAGCAGACCTGCACTTGCAAAAGCTGCTGGAAAGCAGACCTGGCAGCACTTAAAGGTTGCTGGGATGTACAAATCAGTTGTAGGCCTCAGTTTGTGGAATACATCCCCAGAAGATGTGTGTTAATTTTTGGAGAAATTATTAAAAGCCCTCGTGGGGTTAGCGTGCTCAGAAAGCAGTGTTGGGCTTCTAATGGAGGAGATATGAAAATTAGAGACAGTTGTTGACAGTCTTGCTTGGGTTTGCTGTTAGAAGGCTTTCACACCCCAGACTGTGCTTTTTCCCTAAATTACACATTAATAATACTTTAAAGTGTTTTCTGGTTTTTTAAAAAAACTAATGTTTTAATGGAGAAAAAATGATTTTGTATCCTATTAAGATTTTTTTGTTTTATAAGAAAAAAGACAGTATCCAGCACAGCTTCAGAAATCCAAAGGAAAGAATAGCTTTTGGGATGCAGATGTGGAGAACAATGTGAACTCTGGTGTCTGTATTGTCGATTTGGGNCTTCACACACATGGCAAAAACAGAGCCTATGCTGTGTGTGTGGGGGGGGGGGGGGGGGGGAGCGTGTTAAGTCGGTTTTAGTAACTTGATTCTTGGAATATTTTTACTTGAAGTTGCCTGAATGCTTGTCAGAAGCTATCATGTTACATTTTCAACATCAAGTGCACATAAAATTGAAATCGGCCAAAGATAAGTTACAGCAGAGCTGGGGGGAGACCGATGCTGTGCCTCGCTGTGCTCCCTACCGCTGCTAGGAATGGCCCAGAGGCACCTGCCAGCCCCCGAGGCAGTCTCGCTGCCCTGACCGCCCCGCTCGGCGAGCGGCCGGGGGG
>VXAV01006378.1:142958-162296 GCA_013399715.1 Alectura lathami | reverse complement strand
GGCGGGAGCCCGCTGCCGCTCCCGGCCGGGATGAGCCGGAGGAGCCGGGGCTTGGCGGGGGGCTCCGGGCCGACGTAGCGCTGAGGGGAATTTCCCCCGCAGCCCTGCGGCGAGCGCAGGTTAGCGCTTCTGTGCGCGTTAGTGCTTAACGCGAGCAATTTACAGCATAATCCGGCCCCTTTTTGTCTAGTTTTTCTGGATTTGCAGACGTGTGCGAGGCGGCGGGAGGCTGAGGGTACCCACGGTGCTCGGGGCAGGCAGGTAGAGGGGGGACGGGGACCAGGTTTGTGCCGGCGGCACTTGTGGCCTGGCCCCGCTGCCCCACAGCCGCACGTGGGAGCGGATCGCGACAAGAAGCCCGCTCCCCTCTACGGCACCTCGGAAGCCTTCTCCTTCCGACACTTCGTGTTGGGCTTTTTAAGTTTATGCTCTGGTTACATAATAACATAGTTCCAAATTAATCTACTTTCACATGAGTTTTTTAGTTCTGTTGCTGCCTCACAAGGCACCCTCACAGCGAGGTAACACTGCATCAAAAACTGAGTGACAACAGGCTCCCCTCCTGCCACCGTCTCGCCCACCTTTGTCCCTGCCGAGTCGGTGGAAGCCGGGAGGATGTCTGAGAGGAAACTGACCCTCGGGGCTCTTGTGTGTCCGAAGGCATTGAGAAACAGGCACCTTGTAACACTGCAGTTTGATGTTAAACTTACCAGAAGGAGAACTGCCATTCACGGCTAGGACACTGGCGAAAAGCGGTAGTGAATTACACTTTTGGGAGGCATGTTCCTTGTTTACTCACAAAGCCTGTTACTTTCTTACTTCTTCCTTATCTGGCAACAAGGTTTTACTGCTGACACAATGTTTTCTGTGCTCAAAAGTCGAGCAAAAGTACCAGGCATACTTCAGCGGGTCAGGGTGGAAAGCTCCACGCTGCTGTGTTGGATCTGAGTGATGTGGAACTGTAGTTGGGTTGGATCTGGGTGGTGTGATGGGTGACCTGGCGTAGTGGTGTTGGGTCTGAAGGGCATCCTGGTGTGCTTGAGAGCTCCGGTGCCAGTTCAAGTTGTGCATGCAGAGGTGATGCTTTAACAGCACGGGGAAACGTGCCTCTGAATGCAGTGGGTTTGGAGAGGTTCTCCTGGGCTGTTCACCTTTTGCACTCTGTGACAGACTCAGGACTTGCTAACCTGTACCAGGGCCCTGGTTTATATCTGCGTTATATCTGGACTGATTGCTTCCAAACTGACCCCTTTTCACTTGAGCTTGCAGAACTATAAACAATTTGCTTATGAACTGTTGGAAGTGGTTTCCTGCCCTGCTTTTAATAGATAAAAAGGATGAAAATAGATTGTCTCTCTCTCTCTCAGTTTTTTTTTTTTTTTTTTTTTTTCTTTCTATTTTAATGAACTGACAGGGTGTCCTCATAGTTGATTCAGCTTCAGTTAGAGACTAATGTTACTTGCATGGACCAGTATCAATTTTATTTATGATGAATAAAAATTGTGGTGATCTGCTTTGGCTGCCTTTAGGGATCAAAATGTTCTGTCTTCCTTGCTTAGAGCAGGTTGACAATTGTTAAGATCCATATTTACTTCTCTGTGCATTTGAACTATGGGTTACAGTTGTAGATCTAGGATTATTTGTAATGCGCTTCTTTGAACTTGAGCTTTATATGTGCATAGTGTGGATACCGGAATTGTTTGCCAGCTATGTCAACTGCGTCCTGTCTGCGTCCCCGCTGTATGCCCGAGGCACCTGCACGCCACGGTGCTGCTGCACTTCTGCCCTTGCCAGTGGTGCATTTTCCCCCTACTCTGCTTTCATCCCGAAAACAGGGAAAACTGTTGCAGGATCAAAACTTGTAACGGTTAAATCTGCCCTCCAGGTGCCTCTGCTTTCTGTGGGATCAGGGTTTGTCAGTCTTAGTGAGGTTCTGTAGGGTTTCATGAAAAGCCTCTTGGAGGAGATACTTTCTACTAGAAGGAATAATTGTTAATAAAATGTAGTAAGCAGAAATTCTGCAAGTTGCTTCTGTTCTGTTGCTGAGACTTCACAATGACTTATACTGAAGTCTTAGAGTCCTGGGTATTACTGACTTTATGGGAGTGACCTGGAGTCTGCTGAGCTCTAAATCATGAGTTTTGTCAGAACAACATGTGTTAGTAAACTAATGCATTTGGTGCATCATAGGATCTCAGGGGCTTTTGGAAACCCAAGCTGACTCCCGTTCCTTGTGAGGCAGTGGTTTATAGATACTGGAGGCATGGGGTGCCAGAGCAGATTGGGCATTGGGATGCAGCCTGTTGTCGTGTAGCCTGCTTGAATGCTGCCGTCTGTACTGCTTAGCTGAGCTGTTTGAACCTCCAATGGCTCTTCTGTGTTACCTTATAAAACTGAGCTGCAGTTCCTCTGCTCCATGATCTAATCCTGTTTTCTGCTGCACAACCTTAGAATAGTCAAGGGATTTTTACTGAACTTTTTGAGCAATAAAGCCAGCAAATGAGAAGGGTGGATGAATGCTCTGTGAAGGGATCTCATGGGAGGTAGACTGCATGGTTCTAGCCTTGGCTTGTGCTGCTGTTGGCATTTGTCAGACCTTTCTCTGTGAACCAGGTTTTCATGTCTGGGGGCTAGTTACAATGTCATCAGTGCCAAAGAACCGGGAAGTGCGTGATGCTGCCCCAGGCAGACCTGGGAGTAGATGTGCACTTGCTGACATGAGAGCCAAGTCTATTCCATTTCGTTACATCTTTATTTTTTTTTTCAGAATGAATGTGGCACACCAGATGTCTGTAGTGCTCATCATCTCTGCTGAGAGATCTCAGTAACCCATTAAAAGCTACACTAGAAGTGCAGAGGGACTGCAGTTGGTGCTGCCTCTTCAGATGCTGTGTGTTGGAGAGGCCCCATGCAGTGGGACAGGGGCACTACTGAGCTGCTCAGGAAGCTCCAGGCTGCTCTCAGGGCAGGAACAGAAACTGAGGCTGGTGCCTGGCCTTGCAACACAGACACTTGCTCAGCCAATGTCAGCAGACACGTTCTGCTCCTTGAGCTGCCCAACTTGGGGCCACATGTCTGTCCCAGCACTGAGCATGCACTTTGTGTCGCAGCTGTTCCTGTGGGTGGTCTGCTTTAGGCGCCTGGAAGCTGTGGATTCAGCCCCTCTACTTTCATGGGGATGTTGCCTGTGTAACAGAAGTGTCTCAGTGGTTTTAGATTGCAAAACGTTGGTTTTAGAAACTATTTGGATGTTGGCTGCCATTGTGGGCATTTCTCTGTGTTTATGACAATGCGTTTTGTTACTGAGAGTTGTCCTTGGAAGAACAGAGGCTGATTCAGTTGCACAGAAAGCAATCCTCAGAAGTGGAAGTGCAAAACTCACCTGCATAAAGGACCAACAGTGTTGCTGCTTTGCTGACTAATCTCCCACCTCGGAATCTGTGTGCTGCTTACTTCTGAGAAGCCAGCGTGTCTCAGAGCTGGGTCATGTGTGAAAAACTGCACATGGGTTTGTACAAGAATGGAAATGGCTGGGCTCAGGGACTTCCATGTCCAGTTTTTTTTTTTTTTTCCCCCACTGTGACTGAGAACAGCAGTGTTGGCTCTAGTCAGAGCTCTTGTGTAAGCCCCAAACCACTTCACTCTTTGACTTCTCAAGGGCTAGCGACATGAGTTCCTTTCATCCAGTGCATGTGCAAACAGAAAAGGAGATTCTGATGACAGATCCCATAATGTCTTTTGGACTTTAAAACCAGTCACAGGGAAGTCTCACTCAGACTGAGAGCTGGTAGTGCTTGCTGTTTCTGGTGCTGTGAAAGCAGTCTTACTGCAGGTCTGCTCTCTCCCACATGAAACAGAGCAAACAGCTAACAGGAAGGGAGCTGGAAGAGGCAACATGCTCAGTGAATTGCAGAGGTGTGACAGGCATGCTGGTGCAGACAGGTTTCCTCTGAAGCATGTTTCTGGTGCCGGGTGATGGCGGAAGACAGTGCAGTGCGGTTCAGTGTCGGCATCCCACCGGCAGCTGTTTGCTGGAGCTGTTCACTTTGCTCGGGTGCCTCTTCATGGCTAACATGGGCTGGGGAAATAATGAAAATAGAAGTGATCCATAGCAGAGAGCACTAATCCCAGTGTTTAATCTTCATCATACAAGAACTTGAATAGTTTATCACCAGAAATATAAAACATAAACCAGCGGATTACAATGGATTTGCAGAAGATGTCATCTGTTTAATGCTTATCTTTCATCTTTAATACTTGCAAACTAGTTTTGAAATACTTTTTGCAAGGCATTTAGTTAACTTCTGAGAGATTGCTAAACAGGAAAGCTGCGCTTAATGCAATACTGGCATGGGAGTTTACCAAAGGAGATGTTGACATAGATTAAACATAAAAAGTAACTGTTTCCTATTATTCTAATAAAAATAAACAAAATATCCCTCAGTTTGTATTAAGTTTCAACATTTTCTAATTTTAGGGTGTTCCTTTATTTAGTGTGACCATGTAGTCCAAGAAAGTTCATTATCTTTGTTGCCTCTGTGCTTTTTTTTGGGTGGTATCGGAGCTTTGGAGCAGAAGCTCCCTGTTGTTGCCGAGGCTGTCCCAGGTGGTGTCAGGACACGGGCCTGCCAGATGTACCTCTGCTTCCCATTTTAGTTAAGAGAGTTGTTGTGAAATGGTAAAATTTACTGAGCTTGAAGAAAATTTGAGAACTGGTTCAGGTTTTGTAAGTATGTAGAATGAAGAGAGTGTGTGCAACACCTCCCCTCATCTTTTTGAGCTATTGAAAACTGACTCTGCATATTCAGAGTAATTGATTTCAAGTTTTTTTTTTTTTTTTAATTTTTAACCTTTTTCAGTCTATTTGCGTACTTGTTGGTACTTCAGCCACTAAACGTCTTTAATGTGTTTAATCTAATTTCCATGATTCATCTAAATGAAGACTGTAATATATTTTATCCATAAATATATATTTATCTCTATATATCCATAAATATGCAATGTATACATCTGTATATCTTATGCGTGTTGGACTTTGTTAAATATTTTGAACAAAAATTTCTTCAAAGAAAAACCTTAGCATAACCTCTGCTTTGTGCTAAGAAAAGCAGCTGACAAAAAGCGAGTGACCTGGTTTTTATGTGTAGGTAATTCTGCTTACTTTAAGATGGAGACAATATTTGAAAGCTGACACAAGGTTTTTTGATTCAGGTTGATTATTTTCAGCTGAGGGAGGAAGTGAAGACTGCAGTTCTATATTTATTTTGTAAAGCTTATTTACATGCTATGTTTATCATAGAGTTATTAAATGCAGCAAATGCATCTTGCCAAGAATTGTCTAAAATGTCAGCTTCTGCATGAAGACTTAGTGTACCGAAAGCCGTATAATGCAGTAATATGAAACATATCAGTGCAGGCTTCTCACAGAGGCCATAGTGTTTGTCAGCCGTGGGTAATTTGACTCAGACACAGTGTCTGTGTATGGCATGCTGGTCCCCACCATGTGGGAGAAGACAAGGTATTTCCTGGTCCTTGTCTGACAAAGGTGGGAGACCTGTGACAGTGGCCAGCTGGAAGAAGGAATGTTTGTGGGAAGAAAGGAATAAATATAAAGCTCTCAAGGGGAGTGAGAAGGGAAATATAAGAAGTAGGAGGAAACAATTGGAAGACACAAGTGTGAACTGGAGAAAATGGTCAGGAAAAGCTGAGAGATGGATCAAAAGGTGTATCAGCAAGGGAGACGCTCTGAGATTTTGAGACAGGACTGCCAAAATAATCTAAGATCTATGCCAAGGTAAATACAGAATACTGACGTTGTCTATGCCATGTTATTCTGTAACGATAATGGCATTATTGTTCAGTGATGATGTGCCATTCCCTGCTGCAATGTGCTACCCTGGTTCTGCCATGTCCAGAGGCTCACTCCTGGGCTGCAGGACTGGATGTCAGGCTGGCTTAGTGCAATTTGTGTGCAGGAAAATAAAGGATCTTGGGTTTCTCACCCTTGTCCTTACTCCTCTTCTTTGAAGGTCAAAAGAGCTGATTTAATCTTGGGTGTAAAGTTCATATTGTAAGTGTACGGAAGGAAATGCAGAGGGGCAGGAGGGGAAGGGCTGCAAGGTGAGAGGCAAGGTGGCGTGGCCGTGTCCAGCAGCAGTGGCACTGCTGGGCATGGGCAGTGCTGATGTTGGATCCTAGGGGTGCTAGAGGGACCCAGTGGGCTGGGGTACTGGTGGGAGTGGGATGCGATTCCAGCAGCATAGCCGATAAGATGAAATAGAGGAGCAGGGAAGGAGAATGCTTTGTGCTGGAGTGTTGCTGGCTGCCAGAAGGGCTGAGTGTGGCATGCCAGCCGGCCGAGCCTGGCAGGACAGGACAAGGGCCTGCTGCTGTGGGGGGACCTGCCGCAGCCCGCTCCCGTGTGCTGGATGGAGGGAAGGGGCTCGTGGCCTGAGCTGGATTGTGGTCAGCTGCAGATGGGAGGCGACCTGCAGCCTGACTTGTGCCCAGAATAGCGCAGGGTCTCCAAGTGTGGAAGAAGATGCATTGGTTTATTGTTGTAGACAGTTCTATCTTCATGGAGTCTATTGCTTGAGACTCTCTGTATGGGGGCAGTTTTAGAATTTACTCCTCCCAATACTGAGATTGTACCTATGGCTTAACAAACAAACAAACAAAGAAAATTCAACAAAACTCTCCACCAAAGAGCTTTGATTTTTTTCTTTCCTTCTTCCTCTCGCTCCAAAACAGCATTGCAGTACTACTTTATTATTCCATAATACTGCATAACAAAGCAGAAAGTATAAAATAATAATACACCCTACATTGTGCTATTTCAGTATTTTCAATATTGTTTCATGAGGATAAGAATGAATTAATGTATACTTCAGTAATTTGGCTGATAATTTTTTCCTCTGCATCATCTGGATCTACCTCCTCTTTGCACTCACCTTGCTCTGACAAGCCAAGGCTAAGGCTTGAGGCACTGTGAAACAGCAGCCGTTTGCAACATATAAAATGCAGTCTGAACTGATATCTTTATAGTTAGGTTTTGAATGTTTATATTTAGGAGAAAGATGTTCCCTGGAAGCTCAGTGAATGCTATTGGCACCAATTCAATATGTTGTCAAATGAAAACATGTACTTGAGGTAAATATCAGCCAATGACCCTTTCCTCCATCCTGTATTAAATGGCAATAGTGAACGTCTTGGTGACACAAAACACTGAAGGACTATTAATAGGATATTTGATGCTCATGTATTCAGAACATGAAACCTTAGTCACAAATTGTGTAACATGGCAATGTCATAGCAATTTGTTGTAATACTGCATGAGTGACTTTCATACCACTTGCGGACCTGCAGGTATGAACTAATGTAATTGGGAAAATGACATTCAGCTATCTTGTTTTGCAACACAAATATTTTGGACCTGTAAATTACCTTTACTTTTAATCAGACTTTTATTTAATTCAGTTAGTAAGGATTACGTTTAGACTGTCACTGCCTATTTTTCATTGGTTTTATCCTTCTAAAAACTACTTGTAAGGTACTTTAGATGATACAGAAAACGTTTGATTACCTTGCAGACACAAACAAAATGTGTATTTAACATTGTTGCTATAATAACCTATTTTCTGAAAAACTGAAATAATTTTTAAAGTGTATTTTTAACTGGTGAAACTCAGCAGGACAGTAAGGCCCATTGACAATTCCTTGGTGCTATCGAATTTATCTGTTCATTTAAGATATGTAATATCTTATGTGTAGTCTACACCTAGCATACCTTGTCTAATTTGTTATTGTTACATTCACATCACTTCAACATGAAGAGAAGCTTTACACTCAGCTAAAGGAGAATCAGTAGAGCTTGGCCCTTGAAAACTCTGTTAAAGTAGCTTCACTTCACTGTTGTGTAGGAATTCAGATGTTAAAGCGACAGAGCACAGATTAAATTAATACAGTTATAATGGCAGCATCCTCTCTGCCTCAATTCCGTGTGTTTTGCTTGCAGTCTAGGTCTGAATTGCATTTAAATACTTGAGTGATTGACTTCAAATTGCTTCCAGCTATTACTCCACATTGTAGTGGTGCCTTATATCGGTTAAGGATGGCCACGTTATTTTTCCCTCTGAATTCCTCAGGATCAGTGAGTAAATAATCTGATTCCAGGGCAGGGTTGGTTAGAAGTAGGTGGAGGACCACACTGTCACTATGCTAATGTACCCAGCAGGTTTTGGGTGTCTCCGGATGGAGGTACAGTGATGATGCAGTCCTGCCATGGGAACTGTAACTCAAGGAAAACACTTGTCATCCTACTCATAACTGTGGGGTTTAGCTCAAGCTTTGAACTTACTGTTCCTGGAGAACAAGTAGGGAACAGCAGAGCATGTTTACCGCAATTGCCTGTAGCTCCTTCTGCACTCCAGCTAGAAGGCTGAGGCTCCAAAGTGCCCTCACATGCTGCTGCCTTTGGGTTCAGGATTGGTTGCAGTCTGGTTGCTGAAACGGAATTTCTGGCCAGCTTTAAAAACAGCTTGTATTTAGGCAGACACTTTGAAAACCTCCTCATGCTGCTTTGAGGCCCAAGTCCTGCATTTCAGAGCAGCACCGGTTATGTGAGGAAACGTTTAAGTTTCACTTTCTTTTAGTGTTTTACCCTATGGACAGAGTGAGTCAGTATTTCAGGCTGTATAATGTACTTCTCTGAACTAACAATTGCTTATTTTAAAGTACTTTTTGAAAAATCTCACTGAGATTTTATTTCTCAGCCGCCTTTCCTCTTGTCTTATTTGGTGTGGATCACTTAAGTTTTGGGAAGCTTGGTAGGAAAGCAATGGTTCATGGGCCCCTGGGGAATCTGGTTAATTTGTATGATCTACGCTCTCTTCTCTGAGAGTTTAGATTTTTCTAGCTTGTAGGGCCCATAGTGGGTCACGTTATCTCACAAGCACACAGCTTTAGCAATAGTACACGGAAAATGAATGGTTCTCTAGTGTTAAAAATACCTATAAAGAAATAAAAAGGTCTGCAGTTGTGTGGGAGATTGCCAGTGACATAGTATTCCTGGATTTTTTTTTTTTTTTAAGACATTGTAAGTTGTTTGCCATGACCAATGGGAGAAATATAAGAAAATAGCTGCTAATCAAAAAACTGAAACAATGAGTGCATTCTGTAATGTTGTCTCTTATCACTCTTTACTAGGCTGAAGGAGAAGGTCCTTGTTCCATCAGTAGGACAATGGTGGCCATAAAATCTTTTGGCCTGGATAAGCAGTGCACCAAGGCTGAAGTGTTTCCATTTGGGCAGAAGTGGTGTTCCGTTGGGACTTCTCTGCACAGGACTATTGGCAGTGGTTGTCATGAATTTAGGACTTTGGTCTTTCCATCTCTGAACTCAGTTGCTATTTCCGTGCTGTGGGAGGACAGGCTTGGGAAGCAATTCCCTAAAACTTAAAAACATTTGTCAAATTTTGTAGCTCAATTTGCAGGACCACAAGTAGATTTGCAAAATCATTGCTATTTGGAAATATGACTCCTGACTGATGCATCTCTTATTCTAGTGAGGAATAGTGGCTTCATTTAATATCGTTTGTAAAACTTGGGGTGGACCAGTTCTACAAGAAAACGAAACCTCAAAGTTTTGCAAGAATAAACTATTTGGAAAGGAAAGGCAGTATTTAGTTTTTCCTGTTTCATGCTGAGTATCATTAGAGTTTGACCTCAAAATTCTGTGTTTCACCAAAGTGATGTTAAAGTTTAATGAACTTAAACATACCTTTCATCCTGGCTTAAAATAGCAGCAGATCTTGAAATGTTAGGATTCCTGTAGGATATTTCATTTTCTTGTCAGCTCTCTTAGTGAAGCCTCTCTTCAATATACCTTATTTCTCTCTCTCTCTCTCTCTCTCTCTCTTTTTTCTGTTTGTTTGTTTGAGGTGGGAGATTTTTCTTCTTTCCTTGTCTCCACTTCTCCCTCGTTTTGAGCCATCTCGGTTCTGCAGCTTGTTCTGCCTTCTCACCCACATTCTGGGCTACGTTACTTTTGCCTTCAGTTGCCTTGCCCCCACCATCCCCAGTATTTTCTTCTCTCTCTCTGGTGCATCTGTTTCCTCTTTAACTTCTTTCCTGACGCTCTTTCTTCCTTTCAGCTGTTTTCCCTGCTCTGTTGTCCTGTTGGGTTCATCTTTCTGCAGATCCTCTGAAATCTGTTTCCTACATGGGTGAGCATCCTGCGGATGCTGCTTCCCGCGTGGGTGTGAGCGCTGGGCAGGGGGCTCGCAGGAGCCGTGAACGCAGGGTTTGCAAGTGACTAGGCCACACTGGAACAGAAATCCCGTGTTGGGATGTTTTAAAGTACTTTTCAGTGACTAATTTTAATAAATGTTATAATTAGACTTTCATCACTTGACTGCTGCCTGTCCCACCAAGCTCTGGAGTGTTGTGCCACTGTGGCAGTGCTTGGGCAGTCTGTTTTTCCGGGGTTGTGTCTTGTGGGAGCAGTTGAGGATGGGAACGATAGTGATTTTTAACCACTTGGCTTTTTCAGATTGATTTTCTGTGTTGCTTGCAAGGCAGAAATTGCCACTTCAGTGCTAGCCAGCGCACTCAGCCCGAAGCTGCCTCAGTTTGGACACCCATCTCCATTCCTTCTTTGTCTTCCACCAAGCTTTGCGTGCTCCTTAGTGGGTGACAGACACGACAGTTTTATTTATTCTTTCCAGGCTGGATGTGAGAGGGCTACTGAGAAAAACAAACAGTAGAAAATAGTTTGGGGGTTTGAAATGCCCTTCCTCTGGCTGAGGACTTTCTGACCGGATGGTGTCCATGAGGGGTTATCATGATACATAACGCAAACTGCAAATCAGAAAACAGAAATCAGGTTATATGGAAAGCTAAGAATTACTTTATTGGAGATAACTCATAAAATCTTTGTTACTTTATTTAGACTACAGCTTGTTTCTTCAGGTCTGAAGTTTTGCTCACTTGCCTTCTTTGGATGAGCACTGTCTTGATAGGTCTGGTGTAATTCCTGTTGCTGCAGGAAGAGGAGGTGGCGATGCCCTGCCAGGTCCTCCACTGAAGGCTGTAGGTGTGCTGGAATTGAAAGCTCTGTAGGATCAAGCCAGAAGTGGTCAGTTACTGTCCTGTAAACAAGCACCTCCTGTGTTGGTTTGCTCGTATTGTTTCTCCCTTCATAAAGATGAAGCAGTTCAGCACTACCATGTGTTGTGAGTTAACTTTTTAAATGTTTTAATGAGACTAAATTAACATGTTTTCATGCAGTCCCTGATTTAAGAGATAACAAGTATCTGAAGAATAATTATTGTGACATTCACCCTGTTATCCTGGCTGATTTTATGGTTTCTTGTCATTAGAAGCCCTAGAGCAGCTTTGAACTTTGTTTTGTGATGAGAACTTAATCCAGGTCAGTGATCATGGACTTCAGTGCTGGCTCTTTCGTAACTTCAGAATAACTTCCCTCACATGCCCCTTTAGAAATGAAATATGCTGCTGGGAAATAGGTGGTTC
Organism: Alectura lathami; assembly: GCA_013399715.1. Lineage (NCBI taxonomy): Eukaryota > Metazoa > Chordata > Aves > Galliformes > Megapodiidae > Alectura > Alectura lathami. The sequence continues at coordinate 150,765 of VXAV01006378.1, read as the reverse complement.
TTGTTTAGTTTTCTAGTCACATCAGTGCTTTCCATCCTTCAAGTTTTCTGTTGTGAATTTGTCCCACTCCTTTATGCTTCTTTCAACCTTATCTGCTTTTTGTAGTGGCAAGTGTTTTTTAACTAGAGAATTTCCTTTCAAAATGGCAGTATTCTTCAATTTAGTCTCATTTGTTTCCAGCCATGATCATGTCTCTGTATTCACCTGTGGAAGTGCTTAGTCTCATAAGTCTCTGTCTGTATGGGATGGTAGTACTCATTTCCTTGTCTTGGGAGATGCTATCCCCTCCTGCCTGCTATCCCCTCCTTCTACACTTCAGCCCGTTCCACTGAATTTCTAATGCTGCCTCTGGGGTTTTCTGTAGGATACACTTCTCCTGTAAACAGACTTGCTAAGAGTGGGCTACAACTTTGTGAAGGTCTTTCTGCACTTTGGGAAATAATGGTGTATTTTAGCCTGGGGCTTTCCTTTTTTTTTTTTTTTTTTTTTTGTAAATTATTGATTTAAAGTTTGCTAATATCCCAAGGGAAAAGTAAACTAAAGAACTTGAGTGACTACAGATTGACTGAAAAGATGCATGATGACCAAATTCTTTGTGTTTTTTTTTTTTTTTTATTCTGTCAACATTAGAAAAATTATTTGGAGTATGCCTGCTCCCTTGGTATTACTGATAATGTTGTTTGGCTGCCTTAGGATGATTTAAAACCTTCTTTGGAGGCAGAAGTCTTCCAAGAATTATAGGGAGGAAATAAATGAATGGCAGATTTTAAATTTTATTTTTTTCCAGCTGCCATTGAAATGGCTATGATTTTTTTTAATATCATCAAATATCATGTTTTCAAAACAGTTGTGCCTGACTAAAAGGAGAAGGGATTTCCACATTGTTGCGTTAGGAGGTCCTTGGATTTCCTGTGTCTGTTCTTCAGTGTCCTCTCTTGCATTCAAGGAATCAGTATGGTTAGCGGACAGACTGGGCACGAACTTGACTTGGTTAAACAGAGCTGGAGGTAGGACAAGTCATTTTTTTACTATCTGTCAATAACAATAATAAAAAAAATACCCTGCAGTGGTGTTAAAATGGGAACATCATTTGAATCAGAAGATCTAAGACACATTCTCTGCTCTAGGGCTCTGATGGCATCACAGAATTGACCTCAAATACTTACTTTCACAACTCTACTCTGTAGTAGCAGTCATGCTAATTATCTCCCCACAAATGTGCTTTCAGCTTACCTTCAAGGTTTTTAAAGTTCAAAAATCTGTTAATATTGAGAACTATTTCCTGCTGGTAGAGCTAGTGATTGGCAAAAACAAAGTGAAATCATCTATTGTTACACTTACACTTTTATTTCTTACATAGACAGATAAATATTGCCTCTAATATTCAATTGTTGTTTTTGCTTGTGTTTTTAGTTAAAAATAAATTCTGTGTAGAGCAGTTGCATCTCCTAACTGTGGCATTGCTGCCATAAATGGATAGGTAGATGTGAAGTGTATACAGAGCTAAACAGAATGTAAGAAGTGGACAGTGTAAGTCGTCCTGTTGTCCTTATGTGGAGTAACCTTCTGTGAATTACAGAGAATGGTCTCCTAGAAAATAAAGTTTGTATTCCTAATTGCTGGCAGAGAGTGAATCCGACAGATTTCATTATATGCTGGGGTAACTCACTTCTCCTGCCCCAGGCAGGCCGTTGGAGCAGCAGGGGAGGCTGTGGGATTGCTGCCCACGGCTCCGTGCAGGGTGCTGTGGCTGCAATGGGGTGTCCTCGGGCTGGTGGTGGATCTTGACTCTGGTTTTTGCAGGCCTGTGAGTCACCTGGCAGGGATCAGTCAGCTTGGCCAGTTGTGTGTGGCACAGCCCTCTGCAGTGGGAACACTTAGTCAGAGCCTTGTGAGTTTCCAGTCCCTGGTGCAGAAAATACCCGTGTAGCTGCTCCTGGGGTTTCACTTAGAAATGAATGAGTTAAATAATCAGGCTGTGTGCTTCAGATCCCTACTGCATGCTCGCTTGTGGTCTATATATTTTATTTATTTTTTATTTATTTTATTTTTTATAAAAACAGATGTTCAGAAGTAGCATATCATTGTCACAAATAAGAAAATGCTAGTTTCTGTTAAAAAGCAATTAGGATTTCAACTAAAATCACTTAATACATCCACAAAACTGGTTGCAAGGGTCTATTCCAATTGTCGAGCCTCTTTACCGCTCTGCCTTTGTTTCACTAACATCACTGCTACTGATCCGTTCAAAACAATGTTGCTAAATGGTTTTTCTGTCTAGTTGTTCACACTACATTTTCTTCTTTCAACAAATGGAACAAATTTGTCTCTTGCTACAAGGACTCCATGCTGCTGCTGTGCTTATCTGACTGAAGAGGAAAGAATCAGCCTTGCAGTGTTATCATGTCCACTTGTCTGAAAATAACTCTTATTTCCCCTATGGTGAGAAACGTCTCCATACAGAGGCAGAGGAAAATCTGTCATTGTTATAAATTCCCAGTTACAAATCAGATATATATTGATATTCTTTCTGATCTCCACCTGCTTTGTTGTCTCACCAAACTATTATGCCTTTTAGGAAATAAGAGCTCATTCAGGATCGTGTTTTGTTCAGATTTCAGTGTATTTAGCAGATTAATCTAATGTAGAACAAAACAACACTAAACAACCAGATGTAAGTCTAGGCTTCCTTGACGTTCCTATAACTTAGCTCCAATGCTTGTATTCAATGTTAGATGTAAGGCAAACATCCTAAAGGATCTTCTGAGTTGAAATGACATTCTGTTAGGCATTTAGGAAGATAATGCCTGTTCAGAGTCTGAAAGTATGTTACAGCAGCAGCTTGTATAGGTTTTGAATGTGTTCTTTTGTATAATATCTTTTAAAAAAATATTTGCCTGCAGCTTGCAGGCAGGCAAATGCTTTTACAGACTCTACATTGTGTTGCTATGTTTTCCTTTTTGTATGCATCATTGCAAAAACTAGTAATGGATTACTGCTCATGCAAAATTTTTTTAGCTGTGACAAGAGTGACTGTTGGTTTTTATGTGCTTTGTGCGAACAGGCAGCATCTTGCTCCAATTTATGTGCTTTTTAAACTTAATTTAATTGGTGAGATTAAATTTTGGGTGATACGGATGCTTCTGTAAAACAAGTTAGATTCTGCATCCTCCTAGCATACATTGCTTCTAGAACAGTAAATTAGTTTGTTCTATTTGTATAAGTGTCTTATGATTTTAATAGGCTTAATTTTAATGAATTAAGGATTCAGCTCTTCACTGAGTTCAGGAGACAAGCAGTGCACAGTGTGAGAATTTCCTCAGTCATGGTTCTCGGGTCCCCTCCATGGGAGACTGTTTCCTGCACACATCTGTATGTTGTTTGTAAATTTGAAAGGCTTTGGGCCTCCATGCTGCTCTCTGCAAAAGACAGCTTCCAGGTGTGCTTGTTTCCCCTGTGCTGCATGTGCTGAAGTATGACTACTGGATCTTCAGCGGTGATGTTAGGTTCTGTGCTGAACCTGCCTGTGTGTTGGTTATAATGAGATACTGGAACAGCCATGTACGTTACCGTGACTTAGGAATAAATTTCTTAGTTGAACAGGAGAAAAAATGAGATTGCTATCCTTAAGACTCAGCATGCAGTATGGCTTGATAATGCAGGCTGCTCACTGTCACCAATGCACACTGTTTAAACCTGGCTGTAGTGTAGCAAATGGCTCAGGGAATCAAAGTCCAGACAATGCTAGATTACTCTCTGCTGTAATCTAGCATTCACTTTATTCACCATCTGATTGTTTTAGGTGATCTAATAAATACTGTTTTGTGCTCTGGGGTTTTGAATTTAATTTTTTTTTTTTCTTTTCATAAATATTCTTCCTCATGAATCCATGCTCATGTTGATATTTTACTTTGTGAGATTCCAAACTGACTTCCTTTGAAATAAAGTTTTGGACTGTTTGTTGGTGTACTTCAAAGGCTGCAGAGGCAAGGAATCAATATGATTCAGCCATGACATCAAACAGGCCACATGCAGAAGTGACAGTTGAACTTCCATGACCATTCACTCATTTGCCTCTGCTGAGGCTGTCACAGCTGTTAATTCATACCAGTGGAAGTAGGTGTTTATGCAACTTGAATGCATCTCCCACACAGATTTGGGCTGCTTCGGTGATGTATTTCATTTTGGCAGGAAGCTGGGGTGAGTGACTGCAGCCTTGTAGACAGTGAAGACCTATGCGAATACTTGGCTGAAACACCTTATGTCAGGTTTAGCTCTCAGTTTATCTGCATCCTTGAGAAAGGAAACCTACAGCTTCACAAGGAGTCAGCTTGTTTTAAGCTGGTATGGTAATGTAATGTTGATGATGGTGGAATTTTATCTAAAATTCATCAGTTCTCACACTGTGACTATTTTATGTCAATATTTCACTTTGAATTCCTTCACTAAGAAGGTTACGTGTCACCGAAGAAGAGGAGCACGGTTTCCCTAACACTGGCTGCACTTGAGAATGACTGTGTGAAGAACAGTCATCGGTAGAGAGACATTAGACTTGTATCTTAATTGACTTCCACCTCAGAATTTTTGGAAGAGAACTATTAATGTGTTCGTGTCCTGTTTATGTTGGTATCACAGGAACTGCAGCTGTGGATCAAACCACTGGTTCATCAAGCTCCATATCTTGTGATCATCTGGATTAGATTCTTCAGAGCAGCAACCTGTTGTGGTGAACATCTGTGAGGATGTAGCACCCAAGGGTTTTTGCAAAGTGTTTTAACAGCTTGTTTTGTGCCCCAGACATTCTTTATGCTAGTATGCATGGCAGCCTATTATTCCATTGCAATCTACTGCACAGTCCACAGCGTGCTGTTATGTAGTTGTAGTGTCTTCTTTTAAAAAGGGTGTAAGAAAATGAGAGAGGTGTGGAGCGAGGCAGTAGGGGTATTCAAAGGTATGAAATACTTTCTGGCAAGGAACAGCTTTTCAGCTTGGGAAAGAGACAAAGTGGGAAGACGTTATGACAGGGGCCTGAGGGAGGAAGGAGAAAATTGTTTGCTGTCCCTTCCAGGATGGAAACAGGGGTATCCAGTGGCCGTGGTAGGCAGCATGTTCAAAGCAAGCACGAAGAGATGCTGCTTCACCAAACCGAGTTAGAAAGTGTGGTATGCTAGATCTTAAATTTCAAATTGTGGTCTGTGTAGTGGTTTTTAAGCATTTCTGAAAAGCTGCGTCATTTACACTGCAAGTGATTTTTAAAGCTCATCTGAGGTAATGCAGTACTATAAATGATCAAATCGATCATTTATAATCAAAGTCAGCTGTAGAAATCACCCAAACGATTTCTGTCCTCTGAAAGACTTGCTGTGGTGTATAAGATTAAAGTATCAGTGTTTTATATCACTGTAATTATTTATGGAATAACTGGTGTTATACATTTTTTTTCCCCATTGTAAGTTGAAATAAATAAATATATGTATTTTTAAAATACCTATGTTTATTTACTTAGTGCAGCTCATGAAGGTCCTGGGGTGACACTGCCTACTTGAGAACATGCTCTTGGAGGCCGAGTATTGCTGGTTAAACATGCAGTCCATGTGGAGTCGCGTACTTACATCTCCTTGACAAAGAAAATGAATTGTAGAGTAGTACTGCTTTTAGAACTGCTTTACTTGGTCTGTGTTATCTCAAAACGTTCCATGTTGTAGAGTTTTGTTGCCTCAGGCTTCCTATTTTCCTGGTCAATTCAATCTCATCAGGTGTATGTTGATCCTGGCAGCAGATTCTCCTACATATGCATGAGTGTCTGGGATGGGGCATCCCTAATGAGATGTGATGAAGGGGCCTGCTCTTCCGTGCAATGGGGAAATGGCTGGGAAGGCTGAAAAGTATACGTGGGCTGCGGTGCTGCTGTGCTGACTACATCCTTTCTGCCTCTCGCTGCAGCCACACACACATGAGCTGGGAGGTTGAGGCCTTTTTGTATTTTCCCTAAAATCTTTGACCTACTGAAGGGGGGGGAGGGGGAGAACCTAAAGAGCCCAAAGGATCAGGCAGTTTTCCTTCTCACTGTGCTTTGATTATTTGGTTGTTAGAGCAGCTCAAGTTTGGTTCCAGTCTTGGCTCAAGACTGCCTTGAGGCACTGGTACGGCACAAAAATCTGTAGCATCCTTGCTTGGGGCAGAAATACTGATGGAGCATTTGGTGTCTGATGAACGAAGGCTAACGGTTTTGCAGCACTCTAACCCAAGACATCTTACTTCACTGCTAGGCAGAAAAGGATGATGCGCCCATTGCTCTACTTGATAATTGCATGAGAATCCAGGAACAGTAAAGCCAACTCCGGATCTGCTTTTAATAGATAGCACATTGTTACTGGGAAATGCTTAACTGCTGAGACCGCAAAAATATCTAACTTTCTCAGCATGATAAGTAAAATAGATCTCCATGCATAGCTGTGATAACTCTGATGAAATTGAGAGCTTTCAATTTTCCTCCTCAGCTTTTGAGATCGGAACTGTATGGTAGTCAGTGCAAGAAAGATTTGGTGCCAGGACAATTTATTAAAGCTACAGAGAATATCACAAGGTGTAAAAATGTAGCAAGTATACAGTGTCCACTGAGTTTTCACATCCAGTCCTGCAAAGTTACTGCTGGAGTTGGTTTGTCAGACGTGACTATTCCCACTGGTTTGTGGTTTGGGCTTCTGGACTTTACTGTTCTACATACTGAGCTGGCAATCCTTGAGAAGGGCTCTCTGAGTGTGTCAGAAAAGCCTGTCCTTGCTACTGAGAGCAGCCTAATGTACTGCAAACCTGACTTGACACACAGCAAAAATAGAGCAGTGGATTTTTAAAATAGAGGAGAGCTGTGTTCGTATTCAGCAGTTTGCAAAGAGATTAATGACACATTTAAGGTCTTGCTAGGAATTTATTCCATTATCATAAGAGCCTGGAAAAACTACTCATGCAGTTCAAGAAAACATTTAAAATATTACATGAATTGTGTGTTAACACTGACAAAGGATAACAAGAATGTTGCTCTTCTGTACTGGAAATCAGGGACCAAGTATATGAGCTATACCATCTACCAATAAGAAATAGAGTGTGGGAGTTATTTGGATTAGATGCACCTTTAATAGACACTTGCCAACTCTTTAAATATGTTCTATTGTATTGAATGTCCATGCAGGATTCAATGTCTGGTTTTTGAGATCTTAAAAAATAAATGTCGAATCTGTCATATATATGAAGGTTGGAAATGGTACTTAAAGAGCAAGAAAGTACATGCTAATATTAAAAATTATTTTTTAACAGATCTGCACCGTGAGCCTTTTCAAAGGAGCGTGGGGGCTTAAATCCAGGTCTGGCCTTGTAGGCAGGGCACTAGGGCATTATTCACTAGCGTAGATCCAATTCAGAAGACAAATTCAGAGGTGCTGATTTTAGGGGTGAGGCAAGGCATCAGAAAAGGGATTGTAATTCCAAAAACAAGTTAAATTCAGCTGTGGACCTTAAATCCAAATTTTATATGAAAGTCTTCTGCTGCACCTTCATAGGACTCCTCATACCCCAAATTAATTTACCTCACACAAATATAAGTTAAGTAATATGTTTTCTTGTGTTATTATACTAACATTAGAGACGTGTAAAAACAAACCACAGTCATGAATAAAAGATACTAAGGTGCAGTGGATGCAGCATCTTAGTGTGCCAGGCTAACAGTATGAAATGTTTTGGGAGTTCTCTTCAGAGTCATTGTGAAGACCTCTGTAGCTGTAAGCTTCTTCCTGGTTTGGATATATATATA
>VXAV01006378.1:132443-142923 GCA_013399715.1 Alectura lathami | reverse complement strand
CATTTAAATATATTATGTATAGGTTTTGAGGTTTTTCCAACTCTAGAACGGTTTCATGCAACTCCCAATGTTTCATCAACTAAGCTGAAATGTGAGTCATTAGAAACCCTGAGTTAGGATCAAAGAAAATGCATCCTAGCAGAAAAAACAGTGTCCTCCACAGTTCTGCCTCTTAGACAAGCATTTTGTGTGTCACAGTTGTAAACAGAATTCACAGTGACCCCTATCTCACTGTAAATGGCAGTTTTATATATAGTTTTGCCTGAAGCATTTTAACTCCAAACATTTAACATACTATTCCCTTGTGTTAGACTTCCATTTAATGTTTTCCCATGATTTAATCATGAGTCAAATCTCTTATTAGTTTAATGGTCTTTCCCGCTGGATGCTATTAGCCTACTCTGATTGTATGTTCTTTTATTTTTGTTTTAAACTTTGTTTCACTGTGTCTCTCTTCCTTTCCTGTTCCTTTTCCTGTTGTCCTCTTTTCATTTCCTTGCTGCTGTTTCCCTCCTATTCTTGTTCTTCGCAGGACTGTTTTCCATGTTCCCTTTGTGTTCTAGCTTTTTGCATTTGTTTGTATGACACTGTGATCCATTTTAGGGTTGCGGCTTCAGGATGTAAGACAGAAAGGCCTAGTCATTTGAAAAGGTAACTAAGCAAAGGAACCCCCTAGCTAATCTGCGTGCTCTTTGCATACTTAATACGGTGTTCTAATTACTATTCTTTTTGATGAGATACTGCAGAATAGACATGCCAAGTCTTGCTAGCACGGAACAAAGGGCTCCCCCATAAAATTACTCTTTGCAACAAGATGCTGTCCTGAGCTCCCACCCCTGCCTCCTGCTAATTAAACCTATAACTTGGGGAATTCCTGTAGCTGGGGCTCTATGGTGTAAAAACTGCCATTTGTTTACTGACTGTATGCTATCCCCAAGCTCCCTTTTGCCTATTGCAAGATGCAACAGAAGGAGAGAAGGTTTCTTTGGGCAGTCTGGTGATGCCTGTTCTGGTACACACTGTGGGACATGGGAGCTGTTTGCTGAATGGGTTTTGGTGACTGTTTACTTAGAAGTTGCCAGTTTCATGGCTTGTAGGAGGACTTGACGAACACAGAATTTACATGCTTCTTTGTCCTCATTTGTTAACCAGCGCCATACTGTCAGCATAGCCAAGGAGAGAGTCAAGAGTTCAAGTCCAGAGTTTTTTTCAGTCTTCACTCCATATTAGTACTAACAAAAGCTCAGCATCCTTTATGCTTCCTTAGCTTTTCCTTCAAGTTTCAATTTCCATTTTCTTTTGTTGAAGCAAAGAGAAGAGCAAACGTATGTAAACAGAACTCCATACTCAAGCCAAAATGCAATAGACATGATTGAACAGCAGTCAGGAATTTTAAGAAGAGCTTTTCAATGAATATTTAACTACTACATTAACTGAGCAAATAAAGAACATGCTGTTAATATTTATACTGTCTTAGCAGTGGTTCAAAGGAATTTAATATGTTTTATAGTTCATACAGCAAGCTGTGCGTTGTGTAGGCCTTCAAAGAATGCCCACATCTAGTAACTCTCCAGATCTCCCTAGCTGTCCTGTCTGTAGGACTGCACGTTAAAACATCCTCTCTGAATTACGGAATGTCTGCTGTTCTCTGCAAAAGCACAATTCTAAGCAAAATTCTCCACAGTTATATGCTAGCACCAATCCGGCATGTTTTGTCACCCCAAATTGATTTCTGCCGTAAGTGACTATAGGAAGAGCTGAAGTATAGACTGTAAGCAGCTCGTATGCTGCTAACGAGCCTGCCTCTTCCAGAACTCAGTGTGCTGTCTCCTGCATCTTTATTAGTGTGTCTGCTTCATAGCAGAACTAAAAATATTTCTGGACAGTCCATTTTGGAGAGTGAAGGTAAGGAGGTAAATAATATTTGGCTTGTTTGCTCGTGTTTAAAGCTTTAAAAAATATTGATCACTGGAATGATGGAGACTGGTTTACAGACCAGGAGGCCAAATGCAGACCCTAAAACTGAATTCCTCCACTGTGTTTGTTAGTTAGTTTTTTTTTTTTTATTTATTAAAGATCATTCGCTAGTTAATCTTTTATCTAAGAGTCAGAGTAATACTTACTGGTGGTATTCCGACACTCAAACACAGAAAACTTAGGAGATAACCTTTTAGCTTTCATTAGCTTACTGAAAAAGGAAGCTCACATCCTCTCCCAGTAACTTGGTCTCTAAATTGCTTATGGCCCTTTTGCGTCGCCTACCCTCAGTAGGACTCCAGGTCTAAAGATCTTCACAAGAAAAGTGCCACACAGAACTGATAGAAATGTTCAACTTCCATTTTTTGTTTCTGATTTTGCTCTTCCCTCTTGCTGGCTCAGAAAAAGACATTAATAGATGTTGAATTAAGACTTCATCAGAGGGTCCATACTTCATTCACTGAGAATCCTTACAGCTATTTTTACTGCATATAGTCATAATTGCTCCTGTTGGCAGAGCAGAACTAATCTAATCTGCTTTGGCGGCTGAAATCTGTGAAGGAGCCAGGAATTATGTCTGTGTTGAATTGTTAACCCTGAACAAGCAATTCTGTCAGTACACAATGGGCTATCACTTTGTCTGAGTACCTAGTAATCTGATGTTAATGAGCATATACATAATAAAAATGTGACATCTAATAGAGATGTGTAACATGCACCTGTTTTGGTAACCCTGCTTTTGTGATCAGTCTGTCAAAAGGCACGTGTTGGGGGGACTGTGCAGCCTGGCTTGCAAAGAGGAGCCCTTAATATAAGAGCAGCTCTGTCTTGTAGGTACATCTAATTTTCTTCCTTTATTGGATATGGTTGAAATAATTTTTCTTTCTCTGTACATTCCCAGCAGTGGAAATAGGAATGAGGTCTTTCCATCTAATCTTTTCTCATCAGCATCCCCAGAAGTGAACATGAAAGATCAGAAGCATACGTTCTGTGCTAAGTGCTAAGGTCTTAGAAGAGCATGAAAATATCCTGGCAATGATATGTTATCCTTTTATTTTTCTACCTTCTGTTTTTGCTTAACTCTGCTTTGCTAAACTTATAAATGAGGAATGACAAACATCTCCCATCTTCACAACCCTGTATATGCTTCCTGTATATGTATGCCAAGTCAGTATTTCACAAAATACTAGTAAAAAAGTATTTGTGCTCCTGAGATGCATGAATTGAAGCCAAATTTGCTCATCTGATTCCTTTCCTTTTATACACTTGTTCTGAATGTGTGGCCTTTCCTCAACTATTGTTGACCTTAATGCTTGATTACATAAAACACCACACTTGCAGTGCTGTTAAAGGAGGAGTGGGAGGCTTCAGCACTTTCCCTCATTGACAGGCCCTATTCCTCTTGAACAGGGCAAGATGTGTTGAGAAGACAATTACCTAAGCATAACCATCTTCTTCTGTGCTGTGCTTTTTTTGTCGCAGCTCCTATATGTTAGATACCAAGACTACCTGGCCTCAGTTCTGAGCCAGTTTTGGGAACTTCCTGGTGTCTTTGCAGGGCTGTGGCCACAGCATTGCAAAACCTGAGAAGTGCAGGGATGGAGGGATAGATGTTCCATGTCTGAAAGTAAATCACACTGCAATTGGTACCTGTTTAAGAAATAGTGGAGTAATATTTTGCAAATTTAATCTCAAAAGGAGAGGAAAAACCCACCTTCCGCCTTACATAAAGTAACAGCCAGCTGCTTTGTATTTAATGTCCCTTTGTAGCCCAGCATCTATTCAGACCATCTCAGAGGCTAAAACTTCAGTTTGTTCTGTGCTTAGGGCTTGGTCCTGGCTTGCCCTACACTCTGTATGAATGTCTGTTGGTCCAGATACAAATACAAGGAAATTGCTACCTACCCAAGATATACTAATTGCTGTTTTTTCCACTCTTAGTAATTAAAAAAAAAAAAAAAAGTTGAAAGTATAATGAGAATTCTGTCCTCTCTAAATACTGGTTGTTTCTTGTCCTTTTGGTTTTCACTTGCCTGACTGGTGTTGCTGTGTTGCAATTTCATATAAACGTCTAACGGCAGAATTTGATCTTCAGAGCTCTTTATGTTGGTCTCTGAACACCCTTAGGAATACTTTTAGCATGAAAGCTACGTCTAGATAGAGAATATGGTCTGTACTAACTGACCCTTATTCCACTGAAACACCTCAGTACTAGAATGTATTTTCTCAGAACTACCTCAAAGACTATTGTAATAGAGAGTATATGAAAGTGATTTTTCTTTTTCTTTTGCATTTCATCTTTCACTTCATTAGAGGCCTTGCTAGAGAAATCAGTCTTCCCTCTGGGCAGCTATACTCCTGCCTGTGTTTTTTTGTGTCTAATTAGTCATTTCTATTCTGTTCTCTTTTGTAAAGTATTTCTGTGTATTTCTGTCAGTGCCCATAACCATGCACTATGTTGGAAAAGCCTCAGATAAATTCTTTTTGTGTCAAGTAACAAATATTACAGTAGAAAACAGCATGCTTTTTTTTTTCTGTGGAACAGAGTATGATTTGATTTTCCTGCTCCCTTCCAATGTAAGTTTATACAAATACAGTACCAAGTATATAAACCATGCCTATATTTTTTTGGCAGTAGATTTTTTTTTCACACATTTGTTCTTCTTTTCAATAAATATTGTCTTAATACCTCTTAGAAAATTAAATTCATTGTAGAAAGGACCAGAGGCCGCGAATACTCTAATCTGTTCCATAAAAAAGGCTTTTTACAGAGTTGTAACATGTCAGCAGCCCTGGCAATACCAGTATCATCTCTTGGTAGAAGTGTAAGTACCTGTGTGGTGGCACATCAGGGGTACTTTACAAATATCTTGATAACCTGCAGATGTTAATATTGAAAATGGATGGAGCAACACTAGCATGCATTATGAAATTATTTTTTTCCACCATCAGTATATTAAACATACCTTGTGGCAGTATTTCTCCAGCCTTGCTGCCACAGAGGAAATCCTGAAAAGCTATCAGTGGTGAGCATCCACTTCTGTGCAGGAAATGGTGGGAATGGGTGTCCCCAAGTTTTCAGGGTCCTGACCATCTCCAGGGGATGGTGATTTTTGATAGTCTGTCTCTTGGTGCTGGGCGTGCTTTCCTGTCATGGAATATCTGAAGAAGTGTGAGACAAAAGCTTTATTTTTCACTAGTGTAGAAGTTTTAGGACTCATATCTTACATTATCCTCCTGCATATTTTTACTGATCCATATATTAAGAATTCTGGACTGTGTTGTCCTAAAAAGTATGTTTTTATGTTATCTTCTAATGAAGAAAAACCTGTTCCTGTACTGAAAGACAGTGTTTCCAGTGGTAGAGACCTTCAGAGCTCAGGCCAAGTGAGATACATTTAGCTGTCATTGCATCTGTACAAGAACTGCTCTTCATGCCTTTGATCTCCCTGCGGTGTACAAACGCATGATGTCCCTCCCCACCCAAAAAAAAAAAAAAAAAAAAAGGCCAAAAATGTAGTAGCTTTCCCAGTATCCTCAGGACCATACTTACTAATGAGAGACTGCATACCTAAGCTGGCTTCTTACTGCTGGTGAGTAGGGTTGTCTTTTAGAGAACTTCCTCAGATTTGTAATTTTGAGGTTTCTTTTACTAATTTGCAGTTCTTCATACAATAACCACAGTGATAAAAATCTTTGTTTTCATTGAGAAAATTGTTTCTTTAGATGATTGCAATATAATGTTTTGGAAATATTTCTAAAAGTTTTCTGGATAACATAATTAAGTGACTTTTCAAAAATGTAAGTACTATATAAGCAGTTCTTTTTAAAGATATATTTTTTTCTCATATGCTTTATTGGAAAATCCTTGCACATAATACAAACGTGTTTTAGTAGACTGAGTTGTATCCAGGCAGCTACTGTGGTTAGCTTAATAGCTCAAAAATAAACCTTTCATTTTCTGTTTTGCAAGAGGAAACTGAGGGATACTGAATCATTAGATGCCCAGCTACACTCACTAATCTTCCTGTGAGCTAGCAGGGGTTAGTCTGTATTGTCTGGAGGCCTGTTCTGTTAAAGGCACCATTTGGTGCCTCTAATTGACAATGTGGTCTTGTCCCAAGTGCAGGTAAATTTGACAAATGCTTAGTCTGTGGTTTCTAGGTTGTATAAGACACGTAAGATAACTGCTGTGTTGTTTTACGGTTATTGAATATTAGATTATATTATGTCAAATCTGTTTAACATGGGATGCATGTTAAGTGCCCTTCAACACATAATGAGATAGTGGGTATTAAGAAACAATTAAAAAAGCCCCAAACAGTGCAGGGTGGGGAGTGGGCATCAGAATCCTTTCTGGTCTTACTTTTAGGAAAGGAAATTTCTTAGGCATATTCTATCTACAGAAACATTTCTTCTAAAAACAGTGGGCTAGAGAAGCTTAATTTCCTGTAATTTGCTTTCCCATCTAGTTTCGTCTAGCAGATACTAATGATAATTTAAACGCCAAAAGTTGACAAAATTCTCCCCAATCTTGAAATGACTGGTAAGTCATTTTGGACAAAATGCTGCCATCTTTACCTTTTATTGTAGGAGACCTCTGTTAGGAAGACTTCGAGAAGTTCTGCAGAACAGGAAGAGCATTTAGTTTGTTCATGCCTGCTGGTGCACAAGCAGTTTTTATCTGTGTTAAAAAGCCAAATGCAACTTCCGGAAATGCTTGAGGGAAATCTAGGCCAGGTTTCAGGCCTGTGACAGCTCCTGTCTCTCCCTTAACTTCTGGCTCTGTTTAGAGGTAAACAACTTAATGAATGCAGCTGTGAGCTTTCTTTGAATTACCCCTCATCACCCCTAATCCACACTCAACATTTTCTAGGTCTTAAGGAGGCAGCTGAGTTTTTTCAGTCAGGAGAAAAATGAGTGGCTGTGAGAATTCCACTGCAGGTTTATCAGTACTGAGGCTGAATCACTGCTCTACATGGACAAACCTAGTAGCCTTAGATGGTTTTTAGAATAATAATTAAAAACATGAGGAAAAAAAATCAGAGAACAATAACCACTTTGTTTTAAGCTGATCTTCTGGTGATTTCTCTCAGGAGGAGCGTGTATGCCTTATCTATTAGTTCTATTCCTAACTGTAATTTTGGCTTGAAAACTGTAATTTAAGTAAAACGAGAGAAGCTTATGTTATCAAGTAAGCAACCTAGACACATTTTCTCAGACTGCAGCAGGCATAACTGCTGGCTGACGTAAACACTGCGTGGTCACTGAGCGGCTCTGTTGGCTGTGCAGCACCAGCGGCCTGGCGTGGATGTGGAGCGCATGCAGACGAGAGCACAGGAGGGCCGGGCGCTGGGTGCAGGCCTTACCACCAGCGCGTGCACCAGTGACCCTGAGACCTGTTGTGTGCATGTTGTTAGTTGCAGGTCAGAGTTTGTCACAGTTACCTCTCCGAGAGCTCCAGTGACGGCTTGTGCGGCGCTTTGCTGTGAGTTTGTTTGTTCTTGTCTTGTCTTGATGTCCACTGCCACTGGAGTTGTCCACTTCCTTGGCTTTTCCTGTTGAACTGTGCTTTTGTGTGAATAGCCTTCTAATCAGCCTGATCTACCAGATGCCCTCTGTCTGGTTGGTTAGCTCTGTCTAAGACATGAAGTCCTGTTGAACTGGTATTTTGTTGTAAGGCAGTGTTTTGGCTGAGTGAGCAGTTTGGATATTACTGGGCACTCAGGGTACATATGATTATGATGCTTGTTCAATTAATTGTTCAATTAATTTCAAAAATACAGTTTTTATGTAAACAATGTTAAACAGGAACATGCAGTAATGTTATAATCAGTCTTAATGTAAATAATCTACATTCGTATCAATCTACTGTAACGTGGAGAATGCCTGGAACTCAGTTCTAATATTGAGTTGCTGTATAGGTGCTTATAAACCCGTATTAAGAGCGCAGTGCTGTGGCATTTGAAATATTGGTGCTTATAGATGTTGTATTTGGTTTAGTACTGTATTATATAGTGGATCTTAAGGCTCTGCAATGACAACTTTATGGAGCTAATGTAAGAGGGCAAAGACGAAAGTACAGAAATCAAGGTGGTTTGGGGATATTAAATTTCCAGTAGATACATGGAAGTGTACTTTTTCACCTGTGATTTTTATCTCTTCCTGTGGTCCACATGGCAAACATGTATTCGTAATGTCTTTAGTGTATGAAAATAGTATGTGTGACTAAACATTCAAACTAGACGTTTATCTTAACAAATGAAGATACTTGATCTGTACACTTAATAACTTTTTCATATTAATATAATTTCATTAAGTTAATTTCATTTAAAAATTTGAAGTCCTTATTTTGTTCTGTGGTTTGCTGTCTGTATGGAACTGAAAAGTAACAGTCTATGTAGACTAATTTGTATCCAGTAGCTTATTGTCATTTCTCTTTGTTTACATAAAAAGAGAAAGCAGCTTCTGTTCACAAAACATCTCCACTCAGGATTTGGTTAATGCTTATGAATCTGAAGGGAATATTTATGGCTGAATTAGAACCAGAAGAAGATAACAGTACAGTGGAAATGCTGACTTGGAAAACAAGTGATTGTATCTGTGAATTTTGTAATATATTTGTACCAAACTGAGGACGCAAGTTGCTGACTGACACATTTTATGCTTAGATTTTTTGTTTTCTTTCCCCTAGTTTCTTTGCTTGAAGAATATAAGGACTTTCCTTTCTGCATGTTGTGAAATATTTGGGATGAAGAAAAGTGAACTTTTTGAAGCATTTGATTTGTTTGACGTGAGAGACTTTGGAAAGGTAAGGATCCTTTAACAATTATATCCTGAGTAACACTCATGTTCTGCTGCTTGAGGATAGAATATTTTTTCTGAAGATGTGGTGTAGACTTTGTAAATAATGGATGGGCATTCATTAGGAAAAAAGGGGGAAGGGGTAGGAAAACAGAGGAATTAAATAGAAATTGGAGTATTTCATAAAGGGCAGAGGAAAATTGCTGGTAGGAAAGTTTTGAAGATATGGAAAGGGGAGAGAGAAATTTAACTGGATTGGAAGATGCTAATTAAACATGCATGAAATATGTGAAGATGGCAAAGCTTGGTCAAGTACCGTGCAGTAAAATCACTTTTGATTTAAAAAACAAAACCACCACCAACAAAAACCAAACCCAACAACAGTGTGGAACTGGAAACTCTGAGCCTTTTCGTTCCAAGGCCATGTGGTGCACAGCATGTTTCTTCCATCTCAAGCACTTGAAATTCATTCATGTATCTTCCCTTGTCAATTTTGTTTATTGACAATTTCTCAAGCTGTTTTTTCTTTTCTAGCCCACTGTAAAGCTTAGATGCAGATATGGTGTGTTAATGTGGCTACTCTAATTTACACAGCATGAAATATATTCTTCTGTAACTGTATCACTAGTTATTCTCTATATAAAAGCTTTTTCCAGTGTATTGTTCACAGCCTCCCACGTGTTTGTTTGATCAGTCATTGCCAGCGTATGTTCAGTTCAACTTGGGTTTCTGTTTTTGAGTCATAAGGTATCATTACCCTATTTCTATAGAAAATGAAGTAGCAGCGTAAATAGCTATTCATTCAAATGTGAAATATTTCAAACATTATTTCCTTTTTTATGGGACCGTACTTTCACTAAGTTTTGTGCTGCCCTTTCTGTAAAGGCAATGATGATGGTGTGAGAGTGCAAGTGTAAATCAGGTGTGCAGTATGATTGAGTGTTGGAAAATTATCAGTGAATACTATTAACGAAAATATCTAACTATTTTTGCTTAATCTTTTGTCAGGTTTTTAGGTCTTTATTTAAAGAGACAGAGAAACCTGGTAATTCCATGTGTTCCTTGGTGTTGCTGAATGCCTTTTTTCCCTCTTAAATTATATTTAAGGCAAAGCATTTGTTAAAATGTAGATTCATACAAATTTAGTGTGTTGATCATTTAAAAAAGTTTATTTTCCTTTTGATTGTGCAAGTAGTAGAGGAATTTAAATTGTTGATTTTGATTGTCTTTGTGGAGTATCAATGTCTTTAAGGTATTAAAGATATCTGATTTACTAAATATCTTAATGTTTGCATCAAGTCTTTTATGCATATGTCTAGTGCACAGATGTCTTTTATTATTGTAGCCTCTAATTATTTGCTGAGATCTGTTTCACGTTCCCTGCACATGAACATAACCAGTCTGATTTTTAAACAGTCTGATTTTGAAGAAATACGTTGTGATGCAAATTATTGTTGCTATATCATTGAATACAAGTAAACGAGTTCTGAATTAAGACTGAATTTAGCCCAGTGCAAATGTTTCTGACACTCTTTAATTGTATTTTTAACAGAGTTTATTTTAGAACATACTTCATGTAAGTAGAGTAATTGGTTTAAAAGCACCACCACCAGCAAAAATAAACAAAACCCGTCAGTCTTCCAAGACATTTACCGTTTTATTTCTCTTCCCAAAGTAAAATTAGATCTAAAGCTTGAAG
>VXAV01006378.1:110109-125687 GCA_013399715.1 Alectura lathami | reverse complement strand
TGAAGTACCATTTTTATAAGCTGTTCCATGCTGTCTCATGTTTGCACTTGAGTTCATTTGTAAGAGAATCCCTCTCCTGTTTTGACCTAGATTCTCCCACTTGCTGCCTGGGCTCTCTGCTTCTTCCTCTCGATGCTCTGGGATTTTGAGATTTAAATGAAGATAAAATAATGTCTCAAGAAACAGATAGAAAAAGGCTATTGCAGTTACCTGGGACTGCTGATCATTCTGATATTTCCCGATACCCCATGAAATGGGCTTGACATCAGCCTATGAAGCCTGTTGCCAATGTGTTTGAATTTCAGATAAAGATGGAAGACAAAACTGCCACTGAGCATTTCTTTGGGTCAATATGCTTCTACTTTCATCATCAGTGGTGCAAATTAAACATTTTAAGTCAGAGACTGAAGTAGGGCACGCTTTCGCTGTTTTTACTCACTTACTGATCCCCTGCCTCTTCTGAGCTGGGGGATGTTTGCTTTCAGTTGATACTCCTCATGTCTACTTATAGGTGTTAATTTTGAGTCAAAATATGATCACTGTGTAATGAAGGAAATATTCCAGTGGATGTCTTGTGGTGGTTTTTTTTTTTTTTTTTTGACACTCTTGTCAGTCTGTTTATACTTTGGAAGTGGTAGAAGGGAGAAATAACTTGGTGTTGCTGTGTCTCAGCTCTGGTGAAATCTGTCTGTTGCACATCAGCCTTTTATTTCTCTAGACAGCAATTGGGTAAAGCTAGAGTAGTCATTTATTCTAGTTTCCTAACTAAATTCCTACAACTTTTGCAGGGAAGACTTGATCTGACCCATAGACCTATGAGTGTTAAGACTTACTGCAAAGTAATATTAATATATGAAGTAACAATTAATGTGTTATCATTAATATTTATTGCTATCAAACATACCTGGATGTTTTCCTATTTTAATTTTTTGTATCTCTTGACAGTCTGACTAGGCTTTGCATTGAGTTCAGAGCTTGTTTTCTGAGTGGGCATGTTTTTTTTTTTTTTAAGTGGCTCTCCATTTCAGATCTAAATCTGTGTTCCCTTATACACTTATTTTTCCATAACAGTGCATTCTGACATGGTTTACTGCACATCTTGTTTAGATCATGAGACAAGACTTGTGCCAGTGCACACCAAATGCAGGCTTTGCTTTATCTCCTCTTTCACATTTATAGTTTGCATTAATATTTCTGGGGAAAGAACTTTGAGTGGTTTGGACTATACTTTCTGTCTGCTTGTAACAGTCATAATAATCAATGTTTAATTGAACCACGTGGACTGAAGCAGAGTCTATTTACAGGGTTGGGTGGGTTGTTGAACACTTGGCTGCTCTTGTAGCTGAAGAAGTAAGCTGTTATTACTGTTAGATGATGGTAAAAGCAGCAGAACAATTTCAGTTAAGGTATCTGAATACAGACAGGTCAAGGACAGTCTGTGGGCTTGCTTGCTGTATTCCAACAGTGGATTATCTCCAGGTTTTTAGGTAATAGGGAACAGCACCCTGCATAAGGTGCGTTAGTGTTGATGCACTTTTCACATGCTGATCAAACCTGTTAAGTTCTCTGCTCTTGTTGAAAAATGCATGCTCCACCACATTCCTTTGGATTTAAGGAATGTATATTCATAACTTGCTTACTTATGCGCTGTTTACTGTAAGAGTTTTCATTTAGCTCTTTAACTTAAGGCTTAGCACTTCTCTCCTCGACCTTTATGCTCCCTCTTGGTTTTAGTTTTCCTGTTTCTACTCCTTTTTCTTCTACTACCATTTCCTAGCTTTGGAACCCATTTGATGCATTTCAGATCTACTTGTTTTCTTGAGAAGATTTTTAAGGCTATAGAAGAGAATCTGAGAAAGTCTTCACTTAAAACTTATTTCAAGAGAAATACATTTACAAGGTTATGTTCAAAACACAGTAGGATGCTAATTAAAAAGTAGTACTAAGCTGGGCACCTTCTTTAGGATGGGAAGTGATTTTGTGCAGGGTTTACTTAAGAAAGCATTTGGTTTCTAACTGTTGCATCCTTGAGGAGTTTTGATTACAACACTTACCTTAATTACTGTGATACTGGCAAGCTGTTCTTCCTAAGGTGCTGTTCCTCTGTGCCTAGCCTTTTATCTGAGCCAGAGACTGACAGGAAGCACTATGGATTGCCTACAGCACCTTTTGCACTAGTGTCTGCTTTTCTTACTCTTTCCTACATCTTACTTTGACTCATAGCTGACTGTATCCCAAAAGTCAAAGGTTGAGGGAAAGCAGCAGAAACAAACAAAACTGATATTCAGAAGTGAGGAACTTGAAATAGTTACCACTCCCTATACTGCTTGCCAAAATATCTTCGTTGTATGCATTAATGATGAAGACATCATTTCAGTTAACCTGATACATGTGTCTATGCATGGTATTAAATTAATAAAACTAGTGCCTTTCTTTGCTCCTTTCCAATGTATTAGAAAAAAAGTTAGACAAAATGTAATTATTTTTTTTCCTCATATTTTGCTTGGAATGATTTGAAATGGCTAAATTTTCCTTTTAGTGAAAGGTGTCCTGTCTTCCAGATCTATATATCATGTGTTTAAAATGTTTTTGAAGAATGTCTGTGCTAAATCTCCACCAGAGAGATTTGGGCCAGAGTCCCGATCAGTAGCTGAGGGGCAGAAATTGCAAGGTGGGGGGAAAATGAAGTAATGGCTTCAGCCATCTGTTGTGCATTGTTGGGATTTCCTGAGCAGTTAGTCAACCAGGTGTGAGCAGTCATTCTCCAGGTAGAACTGCAGATGCCATCGTGAGACCAGGCCTGCGAGATGGCAGTGTGCTGTGGGCAGCATGTATGTGCTCGGTCTGCGGAACCTTCCTCTTCTGTAGAGTGCAGGGGAGGGGAAGAGCATCCATATCTTTCTCTAGCTTTTAGCTGGTAGTTCTACTATGTACAGCAGAAGTGTATTCTAGTGAAAAATCCCAAATAATAGCATATTTTCAAAAACAGTAGTTGCTGTTTTGATTCTTTATAAGTATTATAAATTCAGTGCTTGTTCGGTCTGAAGGATGCTGTACTAGTCAGATTGGACAGAAAAAGCAGCAAGTGAAAATACAACCAATTTCAATAGAAAGTGAAACCTATAGTGAATGGTTTGCAGCAAGAAACAGCATTTATTTCATAAAAGGAAATAGGTATGAGATAATGAGAAGTGTGTCGAAAATGTGTTAGAGTCTCTTAACATGTTGGTAACAGGGTCAGGGTTAGAGAAGTGCTCGGTAATAAAGAATTGTGTTCTGCTGGTTTTCTTTCTGACCCAGGTATTTTGATAAAAAAGTGTCACAGGAGTGTATACAAATGTATTTATGAATTTAAGCTTTCACCTGCTGTAGGTGATTGGGATCATAAAGACTACCCTGCCATGAAAACTACTGTGTCTTTCTGTGTAAACACGAAGTGTATGTAGGGAGACGGCTTTTTGTTTTGGTCAAATCATGTCACAGCAGAAATGTATAGCAAACCAGCAGGCTGATGTTGAGATTAGGTGTGCCTGGCACTGTCTGTCCTTGTTTGGCTATCAGATCATACTGTGAAGGGGACTCCTATGTTAGTTAGAGAAGAAAATGTTTCAAAAGGATGGTTGATTTTGGAGCAGAGAAAATGAAAGGCGTGGATCCGGCTGCTGGGCCTCTGTGGGTCAATGAGGTGCTGTTTGCTTTGCTCAGTTCTGCAGAGTTCCTAAGGCGTGGCTGGAAGGAAGAGGCAGAAGGCACATCACCCGATGCGAGCCTTTGGTCAGCTGGAGGCAGTGGGTGCTTGGGAGCAGCCTGGGGCTCTCAACAGTGGATCCTTGCCCACATCTGCTCCCTGCTCAACAGAAGGCCCAAGAGCAGTCCTTCCTCTGCCCTTATCACCTCCTCTGCCCCTGCAGCCCCAGTTCTGGGACTGTCAGCACCCTTCTTGTTGGAGGGCTTGGTGTGGGGGGAAAGTCACTTGTGGTGCTCTAGGACTGTGAGGGTTGTTTCCATTGAGAGCAAAGGTTTATCTGCAGGGCTGAGTGATCTGGAGGCAAACTGCCTTCTGCATATGGGTCACTGCTAGCTGAGAACGCTTCTGTGCCATAGCAGGGAGCTGTTCTGAGTCTTAGCTTCTGGGTCTTCAATGCTGGTAACCACATCTCCTATTAGTACTGTAGCAATAAAGAAAAACATCAGGAAAGGGAAGGGGGAATATAGGGAGGCGAGCAAAAGTAAGGGGGCGTTTTGTGCTGGGACAAGCAGACCAAGGTAAGAGCACCTTGGTACCAAGAAAAGAAAGTTCTTAGTTCTTATGCCAAAACTATGGTTGTATTTTCAGATAGAGGTGATGAAAGAAAGTACTTCATATTCCAGTATGAATCATGAGATTTATTTGGACAGGTTCTATTGAGCAGATGCCTTGCACTTTGCATAAGATTTCTAAGGTGAAACACTAGTAATAGAAAAATGAGAATTGCCAAAATAACCATTCAATCACTAAAGCATTCAGTGCCAAAATTTTATCATAAATATATTTGTTGATAAACTTGAGCCTGGTTAGAAACAGTTGTAAATAGTGACAGCTGCTAAGTGGAAAGTGACATTACAGAAGAAATTAAAAATATTGTTAACAGAAATGAAATTAAATGACACACTTCAGCTCCTGCTGACCTCTGCAAGTGAATCAGATCCTGGATTTCACCTCAGTGTTTAGAGCTTTCTGGCATTAAGTTTTAAGACCTGCCTTTAGAGAGCCTTTGATTTGAAGTAGCAACGTGGGTGCGTTGTGCAATGTGCTGCTATGCCGAGGTAGCGGAAACATGAATATCTGAGTTTTTGGAAGGTGCTATTCCAAGCATATTTTATATGTAACTTTTAATCTTGAAATAAAGTAAAATGAAATTCCTGAATTAAACAGTTACCTACAAGTCTGAATATAGATTTAACTGAAAGCCATTTTGTTCACTGAACATGTAAGGGACACGTGGCAGAATTACATAGTAAAGCCAGTTGAAGGCTAGCTGTCATGAGTATATTTAATTCTCCAAATTTCTTCTTCATTGTTAATTTAAGAGGCTGAAAGGTTCAAAGTGCTTCTAGATTAGAACTGATTTGAGCCAAAATGCACCAGTGACGTTGTGGAAGCGCATAGTATGTGTTTCCTGCAGTAGACAATTGATGCTAGCTGAGTGATTCAGTGCACTCCATAACTGAGTTTTTACCAAAATATGTAAATGACATTTGAGGGAGGATTTACTGTCTGTGTTCTTGCGGGTATTGTAGCAAAAACCAGAATGTAGCTCACTGCTGGGGGGTGGGGGCTTTTCCACAGCTTCCCATTCAGCTGTCACTGGAGCAAGCTGTTGTCCGAAACTCACACCGTGGTTGCAGGTGTCGAGCAGAGATGCTCTTGATTTCACAGTGACTAGGTAGCAGATGCTGTCGCTCTTTCCTCCCTGGTGCTAGGTAAACATAGAGTAGTCTTCCTGTAGCTGATATTTAGTACTTTTACGTAATACTGCAAATCACAGTGCCTGCTGTGTTCAGCTGTACTTGCCAGCACCACATGTGCTGTGAAGTGTTGAGATATTATGGAAAAGACTCACTGGAATATTGAGCATATATGCTTAAAGCTGTGTTTTAAGAAGGACCTTTCCTTCCAGATGTGGGACAGCAGTGTGAACCAACTGTTCCTTGAGGCACCTGGCCAGGCAGGGCAGATGGACCTTGGCATGCAGGGAGAGTGGGACTGGTGCCAGGAGCCTGCGTGAGGGATTCCTGCTTGAGAGAGCAGGGAGAAAAGGGCAACTGCTCTCCCCAGTACTGTTTTGCTGTACTTCCTTAGTCTTTTATCTCCCTGTGTATCACTTTGACTTCTTTCCTTTGGGGACTAAGCAAATCCAGCTCAACCAGTGGAGGTCTGAGGTATGTGCTGAGAAAAAGCGGCATCATTCTTCATCACTTCTGCCTCAGCATCTGGTAAGACATTTCTGCCTTGAGGTGCAGCATAGCTGTATCCCTTATGGCTGATGTACCGAGTGCAACTTCAGGGGCTGCTTCAGGTCTGGGTGAGGTGGCTGGGAGGTGACATAGCCAGCACCTCGCACAGTGTGTCTCTGGAAGATTAGCCAAGTAAAACATGGCATTAGGGAGGGGAATAATGCCGAGCTTGTGCCAGTTGCAGTCTGTCCAAACAGCTGGCCCTACTTACTGTCTATATATTATTGCTGTCAGAGACCTGATAAGAGGTTGTAGTTTGCATGTTGTGTAATGTTCCCCTGCAGTGAACTCCTGCCTGCAAAAGCTGTCTCATCAAAAGAAGAGGAATAAGGAGTTAGACCAGCTTTCTTTGCATGTAAATGTCTTATCTGTAAGTTTTCCTTTAAACTTTCTCTCTTGGGTAGGTAAAGAAATTTCCTAGCTGTTTGAAACAAATGGCCAGCCTTGCAAGGGAATAACTGTGCATGTTTCTCTTGAGAGCACTTTCTTTTGCATTTAAGATACTCCGCTGTTGTGACTTCTTGTGATTTTAAATGATCACTTGGTCACCACCAGTTTATCCAAGCAGTCCAGTATCCACACACATACATACACATACACTTGCATCTTTTGAAACTTAAGCACTTGCCCTCTCTTAAAACTTATTCTGGTATACTAAATACTGTGAGTGGGATAATTCTGGGTTTATTTTGAGAATGTTTTTTAACATGTCCTGACTTTTATTTTCTGAGGGAGTTCTCCCTTAGAATCTCTCAACTAGCTAAAAAAAGCTTGGGAAGCTTGACCACCTGACTCAGGCGATGGACACAGGTGCTTTTCTCCATCTGTGGGAAACAATGAGTCTTGGAAACAAGCTTCATCACAAGTGTGGAAAGATTAGATTGGTGTAAAGTTAATGAAAGTTCTTAAATCACCTTGTTAGAAATGTCATCATACTATCTTCAAAGTGGTGAGCTCTATGTTTTTGTATATGCTAACTTGGAGACTCTATGTAGACTGGATGAGATTTTTTTTTCTCAGTTTCATATTTTGTGGCATAAAATGTTTATAAAGAGTGATCGTATCTTAAAAACCAGTTTTTACTGGCCAAATTAGTGTAAACTGGCTTTCAGTTAAGCTAAATATTTTATATTTATATTAATAATGCATTAATATTCCATCAATATTTTTAATGGACAGATGTTGAGTTAAAAATGAACGTCTCTGGCTTAGCTGAAATATTCCAGACTTTATACCCTCTTGCACCCTGCCAAGTGTCAGATAAAAGACAAGATGTTAGAGTTTGTCCATGATATTTAGATTAGATTTTATCACCCAAAACTGGGTGAAAGAGCTCGAATACTTAAAACTTATGCTTAGCATGCATTTTCATGAGGTAAATATTACAGAATATTTCACATTTACCTTTTTTTTTTTTTTATGGAGATTTGCCACCCACAGGTGGGTGGCATAAATTCAGAATCTGTAGAAGCAACAACCAAACTGATTATAATGCATACAAAGGCAAGATTTATTAATTAGATTAGCCAGCAGTTCATCAGTGCAAGTATGCTGATGCTGGTGCCAAGTTAAGTGAGAGTGCATGAGAACCTTTCTATTCAAATTGCAGAACATCTGTAGATTTCCTCATGCCTGTTTTAGCTGTGGAAGCATTTCTTTCTCTGGTCAGAATACTCCACCCATGTCTGGAGTTGTCTCATAAACACTAAGAAAAGGTGTTAGTTACAAACCTTGCACAAGCAAAGCAATAATTCCCCTCCCTGCTGCTCCCCCACTGTGGGATTGGTTCAGAAACATGGGATGTGTACAGGATAAAGTGTTTATAGCTTCACAGTGGATTTGTTTGGATGAGCTGGATTTGAAGCCCTACGGGTGTTTTACCTGTCCATACTGAAGCAAGAAGGAGGAGAAATTAGGGATGGGTGCAGGAGGAGGGTGGTGGAGTGCAGAAAGCCTGTGCTGAGGGCTCATTGTGGGGCTGGACCTGCAGGGCTGCCCATTTCCTTCCTCCATGCCTGACTCGGCATCACCTTGTGTTCTCCTTGCTCTAGCCTTACCCCTAACAAGCACAACCTGACTGTTTCTACTTAATTATACTCTCATCACATAATTTTTAAACTTATTTTCCTTTTTAGTTACTGTTGGCACTTCATTGCTGCCTTCATGCTTATCTTCTCTCATCTCTTTTCTTTGAAGGCTGCTGTACCTCCTCCCTACAGTGCTTCTTGGGCCTCTTTTATTTCTGCATTTCGGATTTGTTTCCCCAGTCTCATTTTATTTCTTGCTTTTGGCCAGGAGACTTTTGGTCCTGTTATTCTTGTGCTTACTTAAATACTTCAAATTTTTCTTCCTACCTGATAAGTACTCACTACCTGCAAGAGAAAAATGAGAACTCTATTGGTAAATCCTGCACTTTGGCTTCCTCTCTTCTTGTACATTTGTTAGAGCTTGAACATTGTGCTGTCTCTTATCATTTTGGTCATGTAAGAAGGAATTTCAAGTGTGGTTTTGTTTGCATCCTCTTGCATCTGATTCAGAGCATATTTTATATGTTAAATAGTAAATTAAGAGCAGTGGTCTATGTTGTCTGGCACCAGCAAACCTCTGAAAAAGGGAAGGATTTTAGCACTGATGTTCTGATAAAGTTTTATTTCCTCTATCCCAACTGGGAAAAAACAAACAAACAAACAAAAAACAAACCCTCAAATCAGCAGAGAACTAACTTGCATCTTTGAGACTGACAAATTGTTCAATAAAATTCTTCTACCATTTCAAAACTTGCAAGCAACAAACTATGCTGTCATTTATTTGAACTGATTCAAAAATGCCTTGATTCTGAGCCATAGATTTTTATTGCAAGTGTTTCTGTCTTCATTATTTTATTTTTAATGACATTAAAAGAAAAAAAGATTTGTATAGCAATAGAGGGGTGTGTAGGAGATACTATTAATGTAGCAGTGTCTATAACAAGTGCTAATTGATGTGTGGGAGTGGGTACTGCTGTGACCTTTCAATAGGGCCGGAACATGGTCTTGCACCAGATTAACTTTTCCTGAGTTTCTGAGTTCATTTATCAAATTCTAAGATAAAGCAAAAGATTCTTCATTTAAAAGTGAATTAGAAAATATTGAATCTGAGAGAAGGATAAAGCTTTATATTTCTAATCAAATCAATACTTACAGATGTGACTGAGAACTACAGGTGTTTGAACACAGAAAGCAAGGCTTGTGCCACAGGATATAGGGCAGCAAGAAGCACCTGGGCAATGAAGCTTCTTAGAAGCCCTGACTAGGATCTCCAGAAGCTGCTCAAGGTCTTGCCAGAGGAAATGCTGCACGGAAATGGCAAGTCTCCTGCCAGGGACAGCTTTGGGCTGAAGGGAGAGGTCTGGAGCATTCTCTGTGCTGCAGTTGGGCTTTTGTGGTGCGTTGATGCTTGTGTGTGGTGGCAGACTCGTGTAGTGCTGGCAGTTCTGAGCTGTGTATGGGGCACACAAAGGGAAAAAGGCATGTAAGGGGGTGGAAAAAAAAAAGGGATCTGACATACAGTTAACGAGGTACAGCCTTGTATGAGTGTAAAACTTTGGTGGCGTGAAGTCCTGCTGCAGGGCTGTTGTGGTGCCACAAGTTATTTCAGTTCTGCTGTTGCATTCAGAAGGTCCCAGCTGGATTGTTCAGCCCCTCATGTTATGGTGGGCGAAAGGCCTCTGCTTTTCTCACTTGTTCTGGGGTGAGTGCACTCTGTCCAGCAGTTCCTGGTGCACTGTCTGCCATGACGTGTGCGGCTCTTCCTTCCAAAGCACAGCTTAATACCAGACACTATGAAGAAAATCAACTCTGTCCCAGCTAAAACCAGGGCAAGAGCTCATCTCTGCCTAGTTCAAGGGGAAACACAGAGTGCTTAAGCTAATGATACTTGCTTGTTTCTTTGTGTAAAAGCTGATTTGGTTAACTTCTGAGTGGATGCTGGTGTGCTGGTTGGTTTATTGTTTTTGAATTGGGACACCTGTGTCTATCACACAGACAGACACTGTGAGCCTTCAGCTCCTGCCATTGAGGTAGATGGAGCATATGGATGCCAACTGGGAATGGTCTGGGTGTTCCTGGTTGTGGCTAAGAGAGGAGATGCATCTCATGTAGGAGAGTGAATAATAGAAGCTTTCTTTCTCCTGAAATATAATCTTTGTCTGGCAGGCATGAAAGATTCTTTCTCTCATTGCTTGGATAAAGCAATATAAAACACTCATTTTCTGAGTAGCTTCCCTGAAATGGTATGTGACAATGAATCCCAGAGCTAGGTTAGAGAAGGCAGGCATTTCCACCAATATCTGAGAGCAAGTATTGCTTTCACCATGTTTCAGTAATGTAAACATGTGTGGAAGTTGATCTGCTTTCTAAGCTAAACAATGAGATTGTTTGAAATGCTTCCAGTCCCCTAATGTAAGAAAAATAGAGTGATTAATGGTAGTAGCTAGTAGATAAAGCTACTCATCATACTAAGTCTTGTTCTGCTGTTTGCATGCATATTGAAAGCAATTTGACACAGTGAATTTGGTTGTTCTGATAGGCATGGTACCAAACTAACTTGTTTTTCCTTCTGATGCATGTTTGCAAGTGCAGATATCTGGCAATTCAGGGAAATTTGTTTTGTAATGTTAAGTAAAATGTTATAAGCTAAGTCGGTGTTTTGCAGGTATTGTGACTTGGTACAGTTGTATCAGCTACTTGGCTGCTAGAAAAGAATTGGTCTGGCAGTGTGCTACAGACCTTACGATGGCTTTAAACTGATCTGTGCTAGTTCACTTGGCAGAAGAAATCCTAGTGGGAAAAATCTTGCTGTGAGGTTTCTTATAGCCTGTGGAGCCTTGAACCAGGCAGGTGGTGAGCCCTTTTGGCAGCCCTTCCCTTGCCTGCTCTGCTGGTGAGTCAGCTCTGAGAGCTGAAGGCTGTTCTGAGAAGTCTCGCTGGGACTGCTATAGGCAGTGGGCAACCAAAATGTCTCAGCAATCAAAACCAGCTGACAGCTTGAACTTACATTGCAGTAGCCTTGCCTGTTACATGTATAATATACTAAATGTCCACGGAGATCTATCTTTCAGCCACAGCAAGAAAATAACACAGCTAAGAAAGCTGTTAACACAGCTAAGAAAGATTAATGGGACATGCTTATATGTCGATATTTTTGCAAACCACCTTTGAGGGAACTGTGACTCTCTTTGGTCACAATTTATTTCATTTACATTTTCAGGTTTGGTTTCAGTTTTCTAATCTTCTTTCCTAGTTTTTGAGATGAGATTTTGTCATCTCCAACTCCATCAGAGGCTGACAACATTACTTTTTTCTAGATTGAGATTCCTCGCCCTTCCTCCTTCAGCTTCCTTTCGCACTTCTTTCTGTTGTCAACATCTCTCATCTTTCCCAAAACTTAGCTTTCCCCAAACCCTCTGACTTCACTGCTGAGGATTACTTTTCACACATCTACCTGAGTTCAATATTGCTGTGTTTCAACGTTTTTGATGCTGCCTGATTGCTGAAGCTATTATTTTTGGTATGAGTACAGCAAGGGAATTTCTTTGCTGTTGGAAATAGCTATGAGCATTTTAATTACTGCTAGCCAAATAAAAAGGGAAAGCTATAAATAAAAAGGGAAGGACATTGAAGGATGCAGTTTTAAGAAGTATATTATGATTAACATGGGATAAAACTACAAGCACTAGTACTTAACAGCTTTCTTGAAATCTTGACATCGAGGCTGTTTCAGTCACTTTAACATTCATCAGCCTGCATACCTTTTAACTGTTTTGTTACAGATTTCCAGTTTGATGTAAAAAATGGAGAAGGGAGAAGCATAACTCAGTTTAGGTTGCTGCTGGATGCAGTGCATAACTTCACAATATTTACTCTCAACTGGTGCCTGTAGTGAAGTCTATGAATTTTGTTGCTGATACAGATAATTGAAATTTTTTCTTTCCCCAGAGCAGATGACCCATGAAAATCTAACCCTTTTTTCCTGCAAAGATTGCCTCTCAGTAAGATCTTTGTAAATACAACAGTGCTACTAGTAGAATATTAAGCATTTGGTATCACAGATGGTTTATATTTCATACTGTGTATTAGACAAAAGCAAGGTGCTTATAGAAGTCTATTTGGTTGCCATGTATTTTTCCAGTTTTATCTGTCAGAAATGGCTTTGTGCTTAGACCACATAAGATGTGATAGCCTTATGTCCATAAAGCACAGCCATTTCTGTTACCTTATTCTTTGTCTAAGACAGAGCATAGTTTCAGAATTACTCATGGTGTGTTAACTGGGTGCAACTACTTGCCCTGCAGTTAATTTTGCATTCATTCACTCTTAGGCTTTGCTGCTGAGAGAGACTGCAGTGGGACAGAGTAACACTCCAGATGTGGTGTTTGGTGTGGACACTTCATTGGACTGAAATGCCCAATTCATGTCAAATTTTTCACTGAACTATTAGGTGCTGTGTGTGTTTTTGTCTTAAATAAGTAGGACTGAAGCTGACCTTAGCTTTATAACCTGCTACTAGTCCAGGATATATGTTCAACCCAGTTCCCTTTCACAAAAGTGCAGGGCAGAAACAAGTGATTGAAGAGCAGAGGACAAAGGACAAAAATTTTTCATAGTCAGTAGTGCTACTGAAATCTCAAGATGCATCTTAATATTAAATCAAACTACATGATAGGTTAATGATAGACATCTGTGGATTGCTCTTATTTATCACAGTATCTGCTTCTAAGATGCACAGTATGATTCCTGTCATGTGCTTGAAGAACTTTTAAATCTACAGCCAAATGAAACCTGAAGGAAACATTTATTACCTGAAGAATGTCATATATATGCAAAACCTAACTTTGTTAGACATATTATAAGGAAATTTGATTTATCTCTGCCGTTTAGCTCTGGTACTGCTGTTCCTAGGCTAGTGTCAGGCAAGGTGTCTGCTGTGACCTCTGATACTGGTGCAGCAGAATAAGGCATTCCTCGAAATCATACTCGAATCATTTTCTTCCTTTCTTCCTGTGCCTGAAATCCCACTGCTTTGTGTTGGAATTGTATTGGAGCCTCCATGAACAGCACTGCATCTCTTCTGCCATGTGAAAATGACAGGAAGACTTAGAGCAAGTATTGTTTTCCTTAACCAGACATTGCATCATGTCCTATTGTAGTGCTCAAGTAATTCTGGTTTATATTGGAGGGAATCAGGGATCTGGTGTTGTTATGAGGTCAGGTTCTGACAGTTTAGTAGAATGGGCAGAAAGCCTAATGTGATACTCTGCTTGGTACAGAGACGAGAAGCTTTTGATCTTCTGCTATTATTTTTGTGTTCAAATATTTTTTGCTTTGCTTATATTCAAATACTTCTGCAGTTTACAATGTTAATAGGTGGCTGGCTTAGGAAAAAAATTGACCCAGAATAGATGTATGTGGTAGATTAAAGAAAAAAATCTTAGACTTACTGCCCTCAGATGTCTTGTTTGTCTGTCATTCCTGTCTTCTAACTGATCCTCTAACTGATGGTAAGCTCTTGAATATCTGACTGGCTTAATTTTGCTGTAGACAGCATAAGGACACTGTCAGTGAAAATAAGGATACGATGTCACTCAGATACTGACAGCACAGAGGCTGTATTTTGTAGGTTATCACCATTGCATGCAAATGTATTCCAATTGTTTTTTTTTTTTAATAAAAAGAGGAATCATACTTTCCCTTAGTTGTTCAGTTCTGTCTTGGAAATGCAGTACTCCATGAGGGGTAAGTTCTATCTGTACACAGATAAAGTTAAGCTGCAGCGTGTTCAAGGGAATGAAACTGAGTGATGAAGCGCTAGTAAATAAAATCAGCAAGCTAATTTCTCTTTTTTTTTTTTTTTTGATTTTCAGAGTAAGGATCTAGCTAAAGGAGAATAAGGTACAAATGTAATAGGAACGTGAATCTTGTTTTGCATTTTCTTTCAATACAGTATGTGTAGTTTTGCTCATTATCTAAAGGAACAGACAATTAGAGAGAAAAGCAAACCACAGCTCTTTTCAGGTTTCTGTAAGGGGAGTTGGTAAGTTTCCTGCTCCCATTGCAGAATGTCTTCTCAGGTATATTTTGTTTTCCAATACCAGAGGTGATTTAAGATGAGAATGGAAGAAGGTGAGAGTAAAAGTGAGTTATGCTGGCCTGTAGTGACCTTTCTGTAGCAATGAGGGCAAGTGCAATGCTTTTCCTGTGGATTGATGCATTTCCTTGTCGCTTTTGGTTGAGTTCTCCAGAGCATGAGGCTTGAAGATAACCAAGGGCTTTTATAAGTTACGGTGCAAGTGTGTGAACATAACTGCACCAAAGAGAGCAGCTTGCTCCCTTTGCACTGCCCATTGTTGCAGGTCAATTTTCCTGTGGAGAATGAGAGGACACAAAATGTGTAATTACTCCAATAAATACTCTTATCTTCAGTGACTGTGTACTGGAGCAAATTTCAGTGGGACTTCATACCATTCAGCAACCTGGGCTGAATTTGTAGTCAGTGGTTAAAGTGAATTCAGAGAAGGGAGAAGTGTGGTTTGCTCAAGACAGGAAGAGAAAGACCTTCCTCTGCTTTTAGCAGAAGAGAGGAAGAAACACTCCGTTGCACAGTCTTCTCCTCTTATCCTTCTTGCTGATATCAAGGTTGACAAGGAATTGGTTTAAATATAAAAGTGAAATAATTCAGTGGGAGGGTAGAAATAGAAACCACATGCCACTTAAACTCCAGGATGCATACCTAAAGCGGTATCTGAGGTGCAATCAATAATGAATACAAAAGCACTTGTTTCTTCTTGCAACATGTTTATGCTAATATTGATTATCCAAGGTCAAGCACTCCCAAAATGTATACAAAGTGTACTAACATCATAGCTGGTATTTGCAATTTAGAGAATTTTCTTGTTGTTAAAGGACAATGGCAAAAGAAATACGATTTTGAAAGACACAAGGCATTGATTTTATATCCATTTATACATATATATTTTATTTATTCTGTGGTCCACACACTGGACACCTTGGAAAATCCTCCTGTAAGTCATTAAGGATTAATAATCGATGTTTACATTTAGGAAGAAATGTGGACTATATTAAAAAGTGACGTTTAAAATACAGGAAAAAGCTATTTTGTACATGATTGTTTAGTGTTTTGATCCTTATAAGGTAAAAACTGTGATATTGTCAATAAGAATGTTTACAAAGGATTGGAAGAGAGCGATAAAAAGATCTTGAATACAGTTTGAAAACACCGTGACTATCAGTTATCCTGGTAAAAATTATTGTGAAGGGAACTGGAATGATTCAACAGCACATGCCTTTTGTGGAACTGGCCTGAGCATATCCTTTTAAATTCCTCTGCCTCTTGTGAGAAACTTAAAACATAATAAATACACCAGGAAGGACAAAATCATATTTAATTTTCCTGCTTTTACGCAGATAGTATGCTTGAAGGCAGTCTGCACTCATGCTATCAGCTGCAGCATTTAAGTGCTCTGTTTGTGTTAAAGCAGTGCTTGAAGTAAGGCTGTCATTCTTTAAGTAACACCACCTTAGCAA
>VXAV01006378.1:21922-32224 GCA_013399715.1 Alectura lathami | reverse complement strand
CCTTGTCCTTGCTGCATTCCCTGTTTTTATAGCTGTAAGAATAGGTAACAAAGGTCTACAGCAAGCTCAAAGTTTGCAGATAGACAGCCAACATGCTCTGAAAGAAAGGACTGATTTAGGAAGATTTCATGTCCTTTCCTGTAAGAAAGGCATTTGTCTTTGCATTGAAATTCTGGAAATATTAAGACGTGGCCTTGGCTGATTGTCTACAATTCTTGTCTGAATTCAAAGCCCCTTGAAGTCAGGAGACATTCTTCTAACATGTTAGTGGCTTTTGGATCAGGTTAGAAATATTTGAAAATGAAGATTTTTTTTTCCTAGAGAAAAAGGAAGTCTTCGCTTAAGACTCATAGGAAAGAGGAGTGCATGTTCAGTACAGACAAAGCTGTTTTGTGCCTTTGTGTTAATGGCATCTGGTATATCTGCAGATTCACCCTTCCACCCTAGTGTCCTATACTGTCATTATTCTCTATGTTAAAATGATCCCTGCCCAAAGAAGAAACCACATTCTGCATTGTTTGGAAGTAACAGATGCTGGAATCAATTTTGATGGATATAGGTTATTGTAGGGCATGCATTATGCATATTTTTGGGAAAAAATAGCTTTTTTAATCTGCATGAAACTCTGAGGGTCATTCAGTGCCATTCATAAAGCCAGCGCTGCTGTAAAGAATGTAAGTAGTTTATATGAGATGCTGAGAACATATAGAGTGGATATTGTAACTTACCCGGTGCTGTGTTAGTTCTAAAGTGTAACCTTCTTCCTTGACCCATAGCTATAAGATGAAATACTCAGATGTGTGGTATGTTTTATGAAAGGTACTTTTCTGTAACGGAGCCAGATTGGTACTTATTTAACCCTGACTCTAGCATGCTTTCTGCTTTTCTTATGGCCAATACTTTAGATAATCAAGTTGTGTTAGGTCTGTGCCACAAAACTTGGCTATGAAGACTTTTCTNNNTGGCTATGAAGACTTTTCTCAGAATCTTGGGGTTTCCCTGGTTTTCAGGTGAAGTAAATGTCAGCAATTTATTGATGTAGTAACTGGGCCAGCTGGCTCCTTGATTTCAAAGTCAGAAACTGCAAAGCTGGCTTTGCTTCTTCAAACTAGGTAGGTATTTTCCTGACAAAAGCTTTCAGTTATGTGGAAATGTGACCTCATGGAAGTCAATGTGATTTTTCTTGGGATGTTAACTGCTTTTAAATGTATTCATTTAAAAAAAAAAAAAAAAAAAGAACCAATATTTNAAAAAAAAAAAAAAAGTACCATATGTATATATATATTTTTCTGAGATTTCAGGTATTCTCAATACTGCAACTATGTATATCATAATTGCAGTATCTAACGCTTGTTGTATTTTACATTCTAGCCTTTAATGTGTAATTATTTTTACCATTTCCATCACAAATGATTTGTAATTACCCTTAAAACAGCTCAGGCTTCTGTAACATACCACTTTTTTTACTGTCTGTTTTATTACCTTACAGCAAGAGCTCAGGGTTATTAATGAGTGTTTTTGTGATGAATCCCTGTGCAAATTAAGAAAGAAATTTCAAGAATAACAAGGAAAATATTCTAGGTCTTGTCTGTCTTAACTTCTGTAAAACGCTTGATATACTACCTCAGTGGAATTGATCTGTTATGAGAGGAGGCTAAAACAAGTTGGCTTATTTAGACTAGCAAAAGGAAAGTTAAAATGGGGATGATTGCTCTCTGTAACAAAAACTAATGCAGGCAAGGAAAAGAACTATTGAGGCTGCTGCCACTGGGTGAAATGGGTGCAAGTCATCCATAAATGTGTATACGTTGAACAGTAGAAAATGCTGAAATGGAAATTCTGACATGTACAGTACCAACAAACTAATAAATTAGTTTTAGGATAAGTTTGCTAAACATAAAATTGTGTGAGCTGATTCCAATGATAAGAATGCATGGGATTTAATCTACCACGTCTCTCTGTATGTTGTATGGGTTAGGAGGTAAGGGGCTGACCAGATTTTGTCCAATTAAATGTACATATCCTCAGTGCTACCCTGCTAAATTGCTTGAGAGCGGCTGTTATCAGGTCTGTAACTCTATGATGAAAGGAATGTTCTGTATTCCAGTTGACCCTTTACCTCAGTTCAGTAACTTTTCTGTACCCCATTTATTTCTCCTACACTTAATGGTGTTATGAGGAAAGTCCTGTGAGAAGAACATTTATCCGTGGAAGAAAAGCTGTTCTAGAATAGCATGTACATCTTTCTGATTGATTCAAAAATTTCATTTAGACTCTTATTTCTGGGAAAACTTTTTTAAATGTTTTAAATCATTTAAAGGAGACAGGTCCTTCTGCTGATACTTTCATGTAATGAGTAAAAGACATTGGTTGCACACTCACTTCTTTTACATCTTTGATCAAAGCAGGCTGGCATTCAATGGCTGCTGTTGCTGACATTGAAGTGAGTATATTCTCCGCGGCTCAGACACTACTGTTGGTTGCGTGTGAATTTACCTTCAACTCCTGTACTTTGAGGTACAAAGGATCAGAGTCAAATCTAATCTGTGCTGAAGTAATTAGCACCAGAAAATAATTTCCCTTGTTTACACATGCATTTTTTGATCTCTGGCATACAAGACTAATTCACAGCATCATTACTAAAGTGGATGAATGAAAGTAATACAGTAATTAATGAAATCCCTATGCTGTTCTGCATTATTGCAGTGTACAGGAATCCTGGCTATGTGTCCCTTTAGTTCCAGATGTTGGTTTATGTAGGTCTGGTAGGACGTATATGTTGTGCTAGGCAGTGCACATTCATACTAAGGATAACTCTCGGCACAAAGAACTCCTAAATAGACCGAATATACAAGTAGGTGGTAAAACTACAGAAGCAAAATGAGGTCAGATTAGTAAGGAGTAGCTGCAGCAGGTCAGCACTGTAGTCATTACTGTTTCTGTAGGCACTATGGCGAAGAAGTTACAGTATATCTGAAGGAAGGTAATTTTAAGACCTTATCCTGAAAGCCTATTTGAACAAACAGCATTATTTCTATCTATGCCAAGAAGCGTTAGATCAAATCTAACGCTATCTGCCAAGGGAATTTTACAATACAAATTGGGGCAGGATTTTACAGAATTAAGCATACTGGCTTATACACAAGCATTCTAGGTGTAGTATATTTTAAAATGATTAATTCTGTGTTTCCTTTAGAATAATTCTGCAAGTTGACATGCCACAACTTTTTTTCCAAGTTCTGTTGGCCTGGTTTTCAGACATGCCAAAAATCATAATTACCAGTGAAATAAAAATAATGTCATTTTATACAATTAGGATTAATTTAATAATGTCAGAAATGTGCTATCTTAACAAGCAGCAAAGAACAACAACAACAAAAAAGCAAATGCAGCAGGATTTGCACTGAAAAGTGCAAGAGTATTTCTTCATTCTCATCTGAGATTAATACAGAAGTGGCATTTTAAGTATATTGTATCTACACACAAGTAATGTGATAAACAAAACCCCTAGAATCTAGGTTTTGTAAAGCAGACAATGTTTTTATAGGGTTGGATAGACTTCCAGGCATGTATCTGAGTGCATGCTCACAATTTATTACATGTACAGAGCAATCATTTATATTCTGATGAGGGAGTTTTCTTGCGTTAGTTGTCAGCTTTGCGTAGATGCTTGTGAGCAGCATCGCTTTTATTTGCCACACAGTAGGTTCAGCGTTTCTTGATGCTCAATCAGAACTTCAAAGCATGGCAGCCTTAAGTTGAGAAATAAAGCCAAGTCTGGTATTTAGCTAAGTGGAACAATAGCTTACTAATAATTAGGTGCCAATTTTAGGTATACAAGGTAACTTGAAGAAATAGTAAAAGTAATAATGTCATTTAGATTGAGTAACGTAGGAACTGGTATTATTTTGCTTGATGTTTCATTAGTACTTTGTGTTTATTCTTAACTATGGAGTAGTAATTACTGAAATTTCATGTTTCATACAATTTAGAGGAGACCATGAATAATTGTATTTCTTGCTCCCTAAATTGCAATAATGATCTTGCAACACAAACAAGTCTGTTCTAGACCTAATGATCCTTTTTCTTAGAAGTACGTTAATTATTAACCTGATCTCCTGTGACAAGATGACTTGCTTAGTAGATGAGGGAAAGGCTGTGGGGTTGTTTAAATGGTTTTTAGTGAAGTGTTTCCCACAATATTATTCTGGAGAAACTGACTGCTCATAGCTTGCACAGGTGCACGGTTTGCAGGGTAGAGGAGTGGCTGGGTAGCTGGGAGTGAATGGAGTTCAGTCCCGTTGGCGTCTGGTCATCAGTAGTGTTCCCCAGGGCTCCGTGTTGAGGCTAGTTGTGTTTAACGTTATCAGTGATCTGGATGAGTGCTCTCTCAGTAAGTTCACAGGTGATACCAAGTTAGGTGGGACTGTTGATCTGCCTGAGAGTAGGAAGGCTCTGCAGAGGGATTTGCATAGGCTGAATCGATGGGCTGCGTCCAATTGCATGGCATTCAACTTGGGTCATAGCAACCCCATGCAGTGATACAGGCTTGGGAAAGGGTGACTGGAATGCTGTCTGGCAGAGAAAAACCCAGGGGTGCTTGTTGGCAGCTGGCTGAATATGAGCCAGCAGCGGCATTGTTGCTTGCATCAGAAAGAACATGGCCAGCTGGCCTAGGGAAGTGATTGTCTGCTTGTATGTGGTACTGATGAGGCTGCACCTTGAACATTGTGTGCAGTTTTGGATCCCTCATGACAAGAAGGATATTGAGGTGCTTTGAGCATGTGCAGAGAAGAGCTACGAATTTGGTGAAGGGATAGAAAACAAAACATAACAGGAGGGAACTGGGGCTGTTTAGTCTGAAGAAGAGGAGGCTGTGGGGAGGCCTCATTGCTCTCTGTGACCATCTGAAAAGAGGTTGAACTGAGGAGGGTGTTGGTCTCTTTTGTCAGATGACAAGTGACAAGACGTGAGGAAATGGTCTCAAATTGTGCCAGGGGAAGTTTAGACTGTACTTGAGGAAGAATTTCTTCAGGGACAGGGTGATCAAACATTGGGAAGGGCTGCCCAGGGAAATGATGGAGTTTCCATCCCTGGAGGTGTCGAAGAGATGTGTTGATGTGGCACGGAGGGACTTGGTAGGTCAGGCTGATGGTTCAGCTTGATGATCTTGAAGGTCTTTTCCAACATTGATGACCGATTCTATTAATTTTCAGTAATAAACTGGATAAATATGGCTGTCCAGATGTACCTTGGTTTTGTGTGCTTTCACTCTTACCCGTATTAATAGACATTCTCACAAAATCTTACTTATCCAAAAACTTCGATATTAATATTATAAATGAATACGCCCACTGAATTATAGCAGTTTTGAAAAAACCCATGTGCAGCTAAAAACAGGGAGATAATCATACAAATTGTAATTTAAAGATAGAGGAAAAATGATTAACAGTAGATCTGTTCCATTAAAAGGATGCTTTACTTGAAAATATAAGGAGTGAAAAAAATGCTTTCCTAAGAGCTTTCAAATCTTTACTATGTTTCTTATGGAGTTGGTACTTTTTCACTTGATTTTGAGTATTCTTATAATATCACAGGACACTGTTTTAGTGCTATACACTAACAGTCCATAATACTTTAAGAGGTTTTTACAAATGCAGTTATATTTATAAGAACATAGAGTACCTACAATTTTCTCTTCTGGCTGAAAACTCTCTCCCCCTTACTTCATACCTATTGGGGAGGACTCTTGAAACTGTAGCTACAAACAGTGACTTAGTTCCTTGTAGAGGTAGTGAGNAAAAAAAAAAGAAAGTGATTCACCTGTCTAGATGAAGCTTGTATTGATATGGAAGAAGTAGAGTGCAACCAGAATTCTTGTCTTAAAAATGAAACATGAAATTGATCTAGCTTGACTTACATGTATCTGAAAATATTGTCAAAAGTTGAAGGGCAAAAAAAAGTCTTACGAGAAGCCTAGAAGGGTTGTCATTCTTTTAAGACGTTCACATGAGCGGTAGGATCTTTGGTAATCTTCCAAAAACTGAGATTCTTCACGTGGGTGTCTTTAATACTAGTTAATCACAATTTTTTGCCTCAAATTACAAAGACGTAATGAAGATTTGAGCCTTAGACTGATCCAGGGATCTCTGCACATATGAAACGAAGGAAGATGAAGGCTTCTGTAGGACAATTCTTCATGGAAATGAAATGAACTATGCCCCAAGAAGGAGGGAGGACAAAGGCTTTTTTTTATTCTTGCCTTTTTTTCTTTAAAAGTAGGATTTTTTTTTAAAATGAGTTTAAAAAAGAAAAAAAAATGTTGAGATTGTATATGACATGCTTACATAAGGTAACCAGGTGAAAGAAATGTCTGTCTTTGTGCCTTAGTTAAATACCTGTTAAACACAGTGTCTTTTTGATTAATTGCTTTTGTGGTCCTTACATTTCATAAATCGTTGCTAACTGAAATATATATGCTGATTTTTTTTTTATTCTTCTTAAGGTTTACCAAAAATGCAAGTAATTCGAAACTACAATGGAATACCACAGCCAGCGCCGCAAGATGGTCCACCATTGCATATCCAGATTGGGGACACAATTGAGCTAATTACAGGCGATGCCCATAGCTTATTTTGGCAGGTACAGTATCATTTACCAAATGGCATAATTCCATTAGTCTCGGATAACAAATTTGTATTGATAAATTGGTCTTGTATCTTTCTTTTTCTTTTTGAGCAAAAAAAAATATTTTATTTAAACCAAAATAAATGTCTGATTCAACTGTTCTTAATTTTCAAGTGCCAACAGTGCCTATGCTGTGTAAAGCTTCAATCTTGAGTCTTTAGAGCAAACCCAGTGAATAAATCTGCAAGAACACGACACGGGTAGCAATCATTCTATTGGAATTATAGGAGTTAAGGAGAACATTTGGCACCTAAACAGTGAAGTCCTTTGTGTTTTCAGTCACTGCTGCTTTGACATAGCAGAAATGGAAGCTGTCTTGGCAAAACTCAGTTACAGGTAGTAGACTTATAGGGCAGAAATTTTCCTGCAAATCAACCCCACCTAGTGTCTTGATGACTTCTCAGCTCATTTGAGGACAGTTTTTATGTACAGAGGAAATTAGTTGTCTTGATAGAATTGAGTGTCATGATACCCATCACTACTACTGTTACTGAAATTTCTTTTTAATTGAACACTATAAAGAAAAATTAAAAATGTTGGAAGTTTCATTACTTTAAAGATAGATGCATTAAAATGTCTCATTTTTCTTGACTTTCTTAACTTTTTGTGCTAGAACCCTGTATACTACTGATATTATTGAATAAATGGAAATAGAGCAAAATAAAAGAACTTTAAAAGAATATTAATAGAACAACAACTGGGAAATATTTCTTGTCTTCAATTGTTGTGTTTGCAACTTTTTTTTTTCTTTGAGGCTATAGGTTATAAATTAATGAATGTAGTCATTATAACAGCTTGGTCTGTAACATCAGGGGAGTCATAACTGTTTTTTGCTGGCTTCATCAAGGACTGAATCTTCTCTAAACTCTTCAGGACTGAATCGGTGAACTCTATTCATGTACTGCTGTGTGGTCCTGAACAATATTTAACTTGGGGAGGTCACGACCAAACAAATTGCTTTATCTATTAAGCAATATATAAATAATTGTAAGAGAAATGAAAATCTGTTATACATCAGACCACGGATATGAATTTTGTCAAGTGTTGGTTGTTAGATTTTGGCCTATATAATTTTATGTTTATGGCTTGGTTCTGCAAAATTTTAACTTCTGATTCAGAAAAGTACTTGTTCCCAAATCAAGAATGTGCTTGAGAAGATGGTAATCATCAGACTAATACATTTAGTACAAGAATTGTTGGCACCTTGTGAGACTAATTCTATTGCTATGTACATCCATCCATCAACTCAATCAACTGGAATTTGTCTTGGATGCTGTTTGTACCTATCACGTTAGTAATTCATCTAGAATCTCATTGTGTTCAGCTAGCAGAAACTGGAAAGTGGGGGAGGCTTTTTCCCCAGAAATAGATTTGAATCTCAGTGAAAATTGTCATTACAGTAGAAAATCCTTTTTTAAATTCCTGTCTTTTCACAGACTGCCCAGTAATGGTTTTTATAAGACTTGCATTGATGTCTGTATTTTAAAATGCGTAGTAAGAAAAAACTTCAAAACACCTATTATTATGAAAACCAGATTTTTTTTCGAAAGATGTTTTAGAATAATTTGTAGCTGACTTGTTAGAATGGATTTTAAAGTTGACCATTGCTCATTTTAGAAATTCAGATGTTTCAGAGGAATATTTGTGGTTTAAGTATATTTTTTCATTCTTTTCAGTATATCAAATAAATACCACAAGTTATTAAGCGATACTTACCTTAAACTATAGTTCAAATGTGATATGATCAAATGTGTTTTGACAGACATTAAAATTCTGCTAGGTTAATGTCTGTGTGAGAGATTGTATAGCAATTACTGCGGTAATCCTGCAGTCTGTCAAGGCTGTATACACACATGAATCTACCTGTTATGCAGTCTGGAAAACAGAAGTATGATTTCTTTTTCTTCATGAAACAACAACTACTTTTCTGAGAGGCAATCTGACCAATCACAGAGACAAAAAGGTGGTTGGGATAAGCATTTCTGTATTCCATGCACTCATTTCTGCCTCCCTAATAGTATCATCCAAAACCTAAAATTCTTTCAAAGAGAAGATGCAGTATAGGGGGATGGATACTATCACAAGTTTACCTTACTGTTCTCAGTAGACACCTGGCTGTGTGTAAAAAGAAGGATGTTCCTACACTGATCCACCTATATCCTGTTTTGCGTGACTGTTTCTTTTCTCAGTCAAGGTGCAGGACTGGAAGAGCCATAGAAGGCCTAGCTGTTGCTTGTTTAGCACAACATTTAGAAACAAATGGGACAGAGAGAAAAACTGATGTTTTAAATGGAAATTTCAGACCCTTAATGAGAGCACTACTAATTGTTTCAGCTGTAATAGTGTACCTTTTGAAGCAGTCTTATTTCTATTGTAGATGTGAATATTT
Organism: Alectura lathami; assembly: GCA_013399715.1. NCBI lineage: Eukaryota > Metazoa > Chordata > Aves > Galliformes > Megapodiidae > Alectura > Alectura lathami. The sequence goes on along the minus strand of VXAV01006378.1, from coordinate 23,148 downwards.
CTCTTCCCTTCTGAGTTTGGTCTGAATAAGCTGGTACCTGCTTAACCTGAGGGTAGGCTTTCAGGGGTGCTGCAATGCCTGCAATAAGATATAATGTAATTCTAGTTTTGCAGGTTTCCATTGCAATTACCCACCATCCTCAGGCAATTATGTTTCTCAAGTATGCCAAAAGAATACAGATATTTCTTGGGCTGATTCTCTCCATTCTCAAAACCAGATTTTCTCTGATGCCGATTAAACCCCTATCAAGTAATTGCTGTTACAGATGTCCTTTGTAATGCTTCATTAGTTAGTAGTCCTGTTGTAAACATCCAAAAGCCGTTGTATCGTAAACGTACTTAAAATATAAAATTAGAAATTATGCTTCAGAGAGAGAATTATTTTTCCTATGTTGTGGCATAAGGACAAAATACTGGGGCAATGTAAAATGATGTTTTTACAGGTTACTGTGTGAAAAAGTCTGAATGTGGAGTGGCACTAGCATGAGATCTTTATATTCTCCATACAAATATGGAGCACAATAGTTCTCATTTGGGAAGAATTTTCCAGAAGTCTGGGAGTGGTACTGTATCATTAGAACTAACAGAGGGGAAGCGTGAATCTGATGTGTTTGTTGAAAGCAGTGGCCTCAAGCAAAATTGACAATATTCGTTTTAAGACTTCCCAGGTAGTTAGTTATGTGCCTGAAAAATATGATGGGCGTTGGCTTCAAGAAAGTATTTTAGAAGTGTAGAAGATGGAAGGAGGTAAGCATTTTGATCCAGAACGGGTATACTTTGAGAGATGAGCAGTTTAGAGTAGCTAATAGGAACTACTCTGCACAGAGAGGTACAGAAAGAAACTTGCTTTTGTGGGTAAAAGGATGGGGCCAGAATGTGGTTCCTGCTTCCATGTAGTAAAACACTGCAATTGGTGTACACTTAAAAAAAAAAAAAAAAAAAAAAAAAACAAAACCAAGAAAAAAAANATAACAGAAAAAAAAAAAAAAAAAAAAAAAAAAAAAAAAATCAAATCCAAGGAAGTAAGGATTGAAAGTTCAGAGAGAATATAGACTTGAGTGCCCACAGACTGGAAAGGGGATGAAGTAGGAAGGAAAGAGGAGTTTAAGCACTTCCTTGCTCAGATGAAATCGTGATAGAACGTTAGGGCCTTAATTTCTACATCAGAAAACTTCTCTGTTAAATGATTCCTAAGTCACACCTGAGTAGATGTGCTGAGTTTCTGGA
>VXAV01006377.1:200013-220490 GCA_013399715.1 Alectura lathami | reverse complement strand
CAAAGACGCTGTGGGAGCAGCCATGTGCCAGCCCCCGGTGCTGGCTCCGGTCCCCTGTGGCCATCGCAATAAAGCTGGGAGATCCTACATGCATTTGTCGGCTTCATTCTCCTCTGCCTTTCCTGAGGCGGACAGCGCTAAGGGCCAGGACCACAGGGCGCTCTTCTCCTCAGCGCCTTCCCAGAACTTCCGCCACGTGGCCCAGTCTAGGCTGAGTGGGGTTCTGGCCCCGGTCCCAGTGGGGTAAAGAAACTTGCAGAGGGTGCACTCAATCCCACAGTCTAAGTCATCAATAAAGATGTTGAAGAGCACCGGTCCCAGGACGGACCCCTGGGGGACACCGCTCATGACTGGCCTCCACCTGGACGTAGAGCCATTGACTGCAACCCTTTGGCTGCGACCTTCCAGCCAGTTCTTTATCCAATGAACAGTCCACCCATGAAATCCATATCTCTCCTGTTCAGAGATAAGGATATGGTGCGGGACCGTGTCAAAGGCCTTGCACAAGTCCAGGTAGACGACATCCGTCGCCCTCCCTTGGTCCACCGATGCCGTCGCTCCATCATAGGCCACCGGATTGGTCAGGCACGACCTGCCCTTGGTGAAGCTGTGCTGGCTGTCTCGGATCACATCCTCATCTCACATGTGCCTTAGCATCTCCTCCAGGAGGATCCGCTCCATGATCTCCCCAGGCACAGACGTGAGGCTCACTGGTCTGTAGTTCCCTTGGTCTTCCTTTCTCCCTTTCCTAAAAAATGGGCGTGTTTCCCTTTTTCCAGTAAATTGGTACCATTCTTACAAACCGTTCTGCAATATTACAATAAAGTAAATTTAAACTAGTTTACTCTCATGTCCCTAAACTTATTGGAATAGACTTGATATACAATGTATGCAGTTGTGTAATAACTATGTTGATTCCAAAACAGTATCATCAACATATTTTTGAATACAAAATGTAAAGAAGCCCTACATCTGAAATGAGTTTTCCTTGAATATTCATTTCTTGTCTGAAGTCTAAAAGAATGTAATACAAAAAACTTGCAAGGTCAACCTTGACCATGAAATAGATTATGGAAGCATTTTGCTCAGAGGACTCCCATTCAGAAACTACTACATGTAGCAGGGTGATGAAAACAGTCCAAAATTTCCGGACCAGTCTTGAACAAAGGATGAAATTCAGAATGGGCCCTCCTCATCACAGACTCCCTTCAATTCCCACAAGACTCTGATCTCTAATTGTAACTATCAAGCAAGTTGATTACAATGATTTTGAAAGCGCCTGGAATTTTCCCAGTAATCTTTCCAAACACGGCCAAGTTCACTTGGCACTCCTTGGACTGATTATAAGAGAGACTATTAATGGAGAGCTGAGTTCAGTCCTCACCTGAATTATCAGGAGGAATTTCTGCAAATAAATCCTACTTCACCCCTCTGTTTCTTTCACCCACTGTGCCCAGGTCAGCCCAGTGCCACGGCAGCACTGGTGAGTGTCAGAGAATGACACAGTTAGCAGCTCTGCACTCTGCACTGGGATAAGTAGAACGAAGGCTGCATAGTTCTGATCTGCATTACAAAGGCTGAGAGACTTTGGAGCAAAGACTTCTGACCTTCCTTTTGTTGGCAGTTAAATCCTAAAACTGAAGGTATTCTATGCTCAGGTATTAAACAGGTAAATGGTCATGTATACGTAGCTTTCCTCTGTCAAAAATATCTTCATTTCATGATAAATTTGAGCCATTTGGAGTGAAAAAATGAGATAGCTACAGATGATCAAGTTCTAGCAGTAACATGATAAAGCTTACATAAATATTTCATATCAAGAAATGAGAAAAGCCTGAAGTATTTTCATTTGAACCAAAAAGGATGCTTGATATGCAGATTTTATTTCATTTATGAATAAATGAAAACTAAATACCATTAACGATTCAAGGTGGGAGTTGGAAGTTAAAGTTAACTTGAGTTACCAGAGCAGCATACACCAACACAATACGAGTGCATAAAGCTTGAGGGAATTCTATCCAAAAATACGGAAGAAAATCTTAAATCATGAAAACCAAAAAGTTCTTTTTTAAGTAGTCTGCTATCCACAGTGGTATAAGGCTTATTTTAAATGTTATCAAAATAGAGGTAATTAGGTTGGCATTAAATTACAGTAATAAAAGCTCCTGAAATTTTCATTTGTGTAGATGTTTAACCTCCATCTTCACACTCTGAAAATGAATACAGAAAGTCTGATTAATTTCCTATTACGTAACATCTATCAAAAGGAACAGAAAACATGGAATAAAACAAAACTAAAAAAGAAAGAAAAATCATTTTAAAAATCAGTTTTACCTACTATTTCACAAACAGAAAAAAATAATTTGACAGTCATGCTGGAAGAAAAGTCCTAAAAATAAAAGCTAGCAACTTAAAATTGCATTTTTCTGTACAAATACTTGGAGATGTGGAAGTCTAAGTTGCTAAAGAATATATCTGACCAACAGAAAACAGAAAAATAAAATTTAAAAAAAAATCCTGACAAAACAGACTTTTCAGCTATTGCTAGATGAGAACATAACATTTTTCTTTTTATTAAGCAACTAAAAGAGGAAATAACTTTTTTTATTAATCTAAAAGATGGTAAAATTCACTACAATATCAAAATGCATCCAGGTACACGAGATGCATGACATGAAGGACATCTACAATCATATTAGACATTTCCATTTATATTCACTGCAATAAGCTTCTTTTTCTTATGCCTTAATGGAAATTAAATACCTGTTCCTACTTTTCTCTTACACAGCTCAGCACAAGCTATTCTTGAGGCCAGGAAAAATGGAGTAAAAGATGATATTAGGAAGTGATGTTTAGAATTCTTGTAAGAAGCCTCTTTGTCATTAATTATAGTGAGCCTTCAGCACCAGAGAAAGGGCAGATACAAATTCATATTAACTTTAAGTAAGTGAGAATAATCAATATTGATTTATCACACTTATTCCGTTCTTGACCTTTTACACCCAGCTCTGGACAATACAGTACAAGCCATAAAAATATCCTACTTTTTCTAGACCTTGATATTTGCTTTTCTGACAGGAATGTGGATAAGTATTTCACCTGGCAATGACATATTGAAAATAAATCACAGCAAGTGTCCACATAAACACAAGTTCCCTTCCAACCCAAGCCATTCTATGGTTCTACACTATCTTCTTGAGTTATGGCTTGTCATGGAAAATGTGATGTTAATTAGGATATGATGGAAGCAGTCAATTTTTGCCCACTCCTAGTCATCATTACATTGGACAAATATCAGCACTTAAATACACACCTGTTTACTGACTTAAAGTTACTTTAATTGATTTACTGCCAACTGACATACCAGGATTTTAGTTATTTTAATCATCCATTTCAACATCAACCTATAACACAATAGCTGTTTATCCTGTGGTAGCCTAAATATAACAGTACCTAATTAAATCCCATGTTTTCAGCTAGAGTAAGTAAAATCTTTTATTTATAGCCAGCTGATGATTATACCAGAAGACATCAGCAGCTTTCACAATTCAGAATTCCTTTCTATCAGCTGCAGCACATACGAGGAGGAGATAATTTCCATGCTCTGGAGAAGGCCAGGCCAGAAGAAGGCATGATTTCTATAGGATGGAGAGAAGGTTTTGTATTGCACAATATCTTCTTAGACTGTAATGTGCTTACACTTCATGTTATACATGTATATTCTTGTTATATATTCTTTGGATCAACACTATTCTGCCATGCCAAACAATGTGAATAAAAATCTACCTCCAGGGTATCACTTTTAACCACTATTTTGCATTTGTATTTTTGTGATTGTCTAGTGAAAGCACGACAACTCCCAAAACATTTAATAAAGGATGCAAAATCAGCACATTATACTTGAGACACAGGAATCAATATTTTACTGAAAGTATTGCTAAATATCACTTATACCCTTCATTTTTTTAACTCAAATATTCTAAATTCTAATTTTCTTGTACTTAACAATTAATTACATTACAGAGCAGATGAGGATGACTCTAAACATAAATATTATGTGCAGAACAGAGTAGCTAAGGCAAATTCAGGATGGTATACAAGCAAAATAAAACTTTCCTGAATCAAGATGCAGCTATGTGTCACTCTACAACCAGTATCCGCAGTCTCCTTCCAGGCGAAACAGGCTCTCCTATTTTAAAAATGAGTGGACTCCAGTCCACACTTTCAAAGCTGTTATAAACTAAGCAGTATTTGACAGTTGAGAATTTACAGATCCTAATTTTAGAAACATCATATGGATAGGATCCAAGAAAACAGAGGCAGTGCAACCTGCAATGAGATGCAAAGGGGAACAACTGAAAATCTCAGCTTCATCCTAAGAAAAGTGAATGCCCTTACTTTGCAGAATAACAAAGCTGTTCGCTTTTTTCGTTTTTTCCCGTCACTTTGTGTGTTCTAGAATTCCAAGCAAAAGAAGTGAAATCAAGAAGAAAGTCATTCTCACTATTTTAAAAATGTTATTTTAAAACTAATTTAATGATAATTGCAATCACATATGATGACTTTCTCATGTTAGAGCTACCAGCACTAGGATATTAAATATACTGCTGGTTCAGGTAGGTACCTGCAAGACAACCATATACTTCTGTGAAAATCTGTTGTTGTTCTCTAAATAACCCAGACACAAGCAGAAATATGCATTAAATACTGTTACTCATACCAAAGCTTGCTATATGCAACCAGGGGCTGTTATTTGGGTTCTATGTATGAAGGATATCTTGGTCTTAATCCACAGTATACCAAAAATGCGAGAAGTGGGGACTCCTGGGGCTGTACTGATTTTGGGAGGAGCTCCAGCACAGCAGAGCCACCAGAAAGGTGGATCTAGGATAATGGAAGCAATGGGAACTACTTCTATCCAACAGTCTCGCTTGCCAACCTCCATTCAAGAAGGTGGAAGCGTAATTCAAGAGCAAATGAGAACTGCAACACCCTCTTCTACTCTCAGAGCAGCAGCCAATACATTTCAGCCAGCACACTTCCCTTTTTGACTGGTGAGGATTATTCTGTTCCATTTTCTATCTGTAATTACTATTGGCAGCAGAAAGCCAGCTCTTTTATCCACTGCCTTTTGGATAACCAATTTATTTTTTTGAAATCATTCAGATCATACAACAGAATTCCAAGTATCCTTCTCGCCACTTTACATTCATTTTTCATATGTATGGATGTTGTCCCAGAACAAAATACTGATTTTTCATTAATTATCTAAGGCTGAGCCACAAGGCACTTAAAGAAGGAAGCTTTAAAGGAACTCCTTTGCCCTCAGACCATCTTCTCCATCAAATATTTCTGCCAAAACAAAATTGTTATGATGTTTAATGTAAAAGGAAAAAAAAAAAAAAAAACTATGAGAATGTTACAACCATGTTTTAAACATTTCAGCAGCAATCCTTACTGTGCATACCTTTATAGGAGCATATTTTGGTCAGGTATTTTCTTGACTTAAAATATACAATACATAAAATATCATAGACAATACCAACACCATAAGCACAATTTAGAAAGCGAGCTTATCAGTGGTCCATTTAATGTTGCATCCTGGTTTGAACAGTTGCAGTAACAAATGCTTTGGAGGAGAAATGTTGCAAATAAGAGAAGTCTGAGAAGTCTGCCATCTGGTAACCCATCTACATGGAAGGGTTCCTTAATGGATCTCTAGCTCTTCCTACAGAATGCAAGAAAAGCTTTAATTGCAGTAAGCATTCAAATGAAAATGGAATATATGTAGATTGCGGGAGGAAAAAGAAAAAAAAAAAAAGGAAAGAAGCAATTTACTTTGGAGTAATGTAATTTTATTTAATTGTTTCTAATTAAAATTATTCTACAAGTGGAAAACAAAAGTGTCTATTAATTCTCTGCATACACTAAATTTAGTTATAATCTGAGTAGTTATTCACAGTATTTACTATAATTATTGCAATACTTCTGTAACTTTGATGATTTAAAAGTTTTGGGACTTGATACCAAGTAATGGTTTCTGCTGCATAAAGCAAAATAATCTTTCAAACTCCCAGTGCCCTTGTACTTCGAATGTGACTCACTAAATTTACATTTTGTGAAAGTACATGTAGGAGTAAAAGCACTTATGTATTATCAAGAAATATGACATTATAATCCCATGAAGTTACCACTTATAGAAAAAAAATAAAAATGTTCCCATTCTCTTCCATACTAAGTGTAAAGTGAATGCCTTCCATTAACCTTACCTTCTATTAACTTTATAAAGAAAAAGGATGCTTCACATTTTTGCATATATTTTTTACTTCACTTTTAACACAAAGTTTTAAAATCAGCCATGAAACACTGAAATTGGAAATATTTCTCAATAAATGTTAACTTACCTGAAAATCACTTTTGTACTTAAAACTACTCACTGATTTGCTTCAAACTTGACAAAAAGATGTGGATCAAGTTTGGGGGAAATTTAAAAAATGCAGAATATTCTGAAAACATCTTTATTATATACTTAAAACAATGTTAGGCCATGAAAGGTAATTACTGTATTTTCTTCTTTGTCTCTCCTCCTTATCTCTCTCTCCCCTTTTTAGCCACCCGGCTTCTCATGTGGTTCCTCAAACACCAATAGACCAACAAAGCAAGCACAATATAGATTCAGTGTGCCATTTTTTGCTGAAATTTGCTAACTGGAAACTTAACGGCATTCTTAATTTCTGCTTCTAAAACACCTTCTTCACACAGATAGGCCATTTCATTTTACAAATTTTTTAATACTCAAAGCTACAGTCTATCACAAGTGACCTGTGTTCGATTTACTTCGCAGGGATCCTGCATTAACATATGGTGCAACCACCCAATGTAGTTCACCCCACTAACACCTGAGCATATCCCTCCATCAATACACAAACAGAGAAGCAGGGGAAAAACGCAGAAACATCAGCTGCAGGTGGGTGTAAACTTAACTGTGAATCCCTCAAGCACCAGTGCTCGCAGCTGAACCATGTGGGAACGCTCACAAGAGTAAAGAGGAGAGTTTCAGGTCTGAGGTGGTTCTTTTTTCCCCTGCCTCACCTGTTTATGAGGAGAGTGCATCACACTGCCCTGGAGGAGCGATGGAAATTGGGAAAACAATTGTGATAAAAAGAACAGGGTGTAAAACATAAGCTTGATTAGAAAAATGGCCCTAAAAACAAGCAATGCACAGAAAGTGACGTGGCTACAGGCTAAAAGCTTGGAAAGTTTTTGGAAAGCTCCTCTGAAGGAGCTGCTTCTGGAAATCACAGGACAGACCAAGAAACAACCTCACGCAGCTGCTTTTCCAATGGGGAGACTTCACAAAGCCACAGACTGTGGACCCTAAGGGACTCTATTTTTTGAGTACATTTCTGTTAGTTAACAATTTTGATGGCATATTACCATTGATTTCTTCAAAAGAAACCACTTCACAGAGCGACTGAAAAAGGCCCCAAACTGCCACCTTTGGGCACAGACATACTAACGAAATATCTGCGAGGTGCACTCTCAGAAGTTTCACTATTTCAGCAAGATGGACTTTCTCTGTCAGTGAAATGGTATTTACACTTGCCTAATGAAACTCAAACCAAATCACTACCAAAAGACCAGGATGAGATCATGTATGCCATGGCTATGCAAGAAAGCGCGCACGCGTGCGTGTATATTTTCATAGCAGTAGCACACAGTAAACCACTTCTCCCACAACATCTTACTTCTTTGCATCACAATAGTGCACTGAACACACCAATATAAAGCAGGCAAACTTTTTTTTTTTTTAAACTCAAAACACAGTAAGGTTAAAAACAGGCACTTAGTTAAAAAAAGAGAAGGGAAAGTGCACTGTAATAAGTAAAGGGCTACTGGAAATCAAAATGCAGAGGAGAAATTTTAAAAGGGACAAAGAGCAAGAATAATGAGTTAAATCAGCGAAACAATTATTAAAGCGTCTGTTTTGAATATCTGAAAACTAGAACTTTGAAAATTACATGGAAAATTCTGTAGTGCCAGGAGGATACTCCCAATGAAAAAGTTTTTCCTAGCTCCAGCAATTCACTAACAATTCATCATTAAAACTTTGATTCCCCAGGACACCTTAGCAGCACTCTTGCAGCGTTAGTAATAGGCCATTTAATTCCCCTAGTTGATTTCTAACTTCTAATTAGGCTTTAATTCATAATATAACTTTCCATTCTGATAGCCTGTATTCTTAAGGAAATAAGGAATTTATCTTCCTCAGCTATAAGTTTTTTACACTGAAGACTGCTGACTTATGCTGTTCTTTCTGCTCATTTAACATCTCCCTCAAACTACGCTAAAATAGATCAATTTTTGTGAGTATTATTGAAACATTCTGGTGTTGCCTATATCTGCTTTACTCTTCCCAGCTGGCAACAAATGGCTTGATTTTGGAAACATTTCCTGTCTAAGGCAAGTGTTGGCAATGTTCCATGAATTACTATCTCAAGCCACTTCAGAAGACCCTGCATACCAAGAACCTTATATTTAAAACTGGCTCTGAAAGTTTCAGCTCGGAACAACACTAAAGAAACTCCTCCTTCCACTGCACATCACGAAGAGGCAAGGTATCACTGAGGGGCACTCATGTGAACGCGGTTCCTATTTCAGTTCACCTCCTGGGGGTTGCTGCAGTATTTGACTCTCTATAGGCTTGCACACAACTTCTTTCCATAAAACTAGAAAATAATAATTTAAAAAGCTGCTGTTTTCTCATTATGATTCTCATTCAATTTTCTACTGCACAAAGTCAATTATTAGCCTGGTATGTCTCTGAGAATTCTTGTGATCTTAAATAGAATAGAGCAATGAATGGGAGCAGAACAAGGACTGGGGGTACAGTTACAATGGAGCAGAACAAGAATTGGGAGTAGAATAGAATTGGAGTGCTCCAGAATTGGGAATAGAACAGTTTAAGGGAAGAATCAGGGCTGAATCATGGGTAGGACAAAACTGCCATAGGAATTAGAGCAGGATTCCTCGTCAGTGCCCTCCACCTGCAATGCAGCACACCAGCAGCTCTCCCCGAGGATTCTGGCAGCAGCAGCAGCGCCCTGCTGAGCAGTGACGAGCACCTGGGGGAGCTTCCCTGCACCGGGCCGTGTCAGCACAGAAACACGCCGGGACCCTCTCACTCGCTGAAGCCATGGGGAAGAGTCAGACAGTCACACAGATTATCAAATGGAAATCTGAGCTTATGACTTATGCCCAGTAAATTTTCCTGTCATGTTTCAGTTTCACTTGTTTTGTTCTAAATGTCAGCAAAAGATAGAGTCAACCAAGAAAGAATTACAAGATTTTTTTCCCCTACGATATATAGCACTGCCAGGAAGGGATTGACAAGTGATATAACACTCAAATATTCATCCCAAGCCACGGAGGTTAAAAAGCATTGCTTCACTGCAGTGTTAGCATTTTCAGCTGCAACAAGCCTTCACATCAACACAAGTAAAAAATCCATTGCCATTAGTTCAGTTCACATTTTTGAAAGAGCAACACACATCATTCATGCCTGCAACTAACAAACACGCTGTTTTCCTTTAGTTTATTGGTATCAGTATAAGCAAATGTGATGGCAATCTAATTGTGTCTGCCACAAAGCAGACAGCATATTCAACATCCAGCCAGAAACTGGTCTGGTTACAATCTGAGGTTAAACTTCCATGGGAGGTTCATTAAATAAACAATTCACCAAATAGCCAGATAACAAACAAAAGAAGTGTCCCTCTTGTAATCTGCTCGGAGAAAACTCCAAAGAAATGAACAGTTATTCCAAATTGTCTTTTAATTTGCTCCCAAGGATTTCTGACCTTTCTTTTTTTTTTTAAGGAAAATACTGAAAAGTATTCCTTCCAAATAAACTAACAATTTTATACAAACCAAAGAATGCTTCCAGACATTTTTATTTCAAGTCTACCTTAACATATCAGTCTGAATAAATAAAACTTTAAGGCAGATAAACAGCATCTTCAAGGATAAAGAATTAGGGAAGGGCTCTGAGCATTACAAAACTATACTCATTTAATTTCAGTTGATTTTGTATACCTAGTAATTTAAGAAAGAAAATGCTTAGCTTTCTTGTTTCCAGAAAGAGGACAAATATTATTTTAAAATATGATAGAACAATTTAAGTTGAGTAATAACTATATAATTACAAAATGTGCAGATAATGGGTTTGGTATGAAAATTTTAAAAAGCATTGCTCTGTCATTAAATTCTAGACTATCAGCATATTCTACTGAATATTCATTTTAAAAAACAGTATTCTAAATTAATTACTCAGTTGTAAATATCAATTCAGTTTGCATGCAAAGCAACATAAACCTGCAAACAGAAAACTTATTCTGAAAGAGAAAGCTCACCTAAACAAGAGTCCCAATGGCAACGGGGAAAATAACTACAGGAAAGCCCCCACACTTTGAAAGTTCTTCAAAAACCAAGAACAGGTGGAATGACAGGCCTTAACAAGCAGGGCTGGATCAATGTAGCTGACGAAGAAATATGGTAACCAAGGGGCACAATGAAAGCACTGTTTTTTTTGTTATTAAATATAGCAAAATATGGTTGAAAAATGTTTATTTTTAACGCCATATGGGAGATGGGAGAGATCCATCAGACCACAATACTGATCAAAATCTCCTCATCAAGCTTGACAGATAGCCAAATCAACAGACTGACAGATAGACAGAAATTGCATATGGCTCATTTCCTCTAAAAAAACAGACTAAAAATAGGACCTTACTAATAATTATCACTACATTTCTTACAGTGGCTATTACAGCACCCACAAACTTCAGCGTGATGTGCGCTTGACAGGAGACAACAAAACCAGAGAGTGTGTCACCCTAGAGAGCGAGGGAAACGCAAAGCGAGATGAATCGGACGGGAGGAGCTGTCTCCCTTAACGCCCGCCGGGTGTCCCGAGGTGCGGGACAAGAGGGCCTCGAGGCACCACGGCATTCGCGGGAGCCAGGAGCCTCAGCCGGATAAAGGGAGTCAAGGATAAAGGGGCTGCAGGATGAGGAAGGAGGACAGGCCTCCAAAACCCAACCAGCTTGGCTCTGGCTTTCCAAAGCCGAGCTCTGCAGCAGCTCCGGAGCTCCGCAGGCTGCACCACGGTGCCCCAGGCAGCAAGGCTTTGGTGGGATGCTTTCCCCTCCCATACGTTCCTCTTCATTATTCTCATATTTTCTATTTGGCATGTAGGAATGGTATAATACCAAGTTTGAACTGAATTTCTCCATGACTATAAAAATATTTTCCATTAAACAGATGTCAGCAAAATTTTATGGAGTGAAAATTGAGTAACAGATGGCGAGGTCTGTGGAGTTCAAAGAGGCTGTATTTTATTAAAAAGGAAATTTGAGGAAAAGAAGTATTTTGCTGGAAATATTGATGCAGTGTTTAAGCAAATGTAAAAATATTCTTACTTGATAGAAAACAGTAAGTTTTTAAAAAAGAGGTATTCATGCCATAAACCTCAGACCATTAAAAAAATAATTTTACTTTGCTTTCTTTTTACTGAATATGGTTTTTCAAGCATGACATCAAGGTTCTTAAAGAAAAATAATGTACATCATGGAGGAAGAAAAAACACCCAGCTACCAAACCCAAAATTAACAATGACCTTGACTAAGAGTTCTGGACAAAATATATCCGGTGTGGTAGCTGTGGCATCAACTGTTGTGAAAGTTTATGAATACTTCAGTAATAAATACTTTTAATATTAAATTTGGGATAACTATTCAACAAAGTCCTAAATAATGGCAAGGAAGCAAGGCTGAGAAGGATTATAACTCCTGACTACCACTACTGTATCAGCTCTTTTCCAGCTTTAGTACTTATATTGGTGGATTAAAAAAATTACCATCGGTAGAATACAGGCAGAGAGCTAATGAAATGAAAAGAATGACATACACATAACTATAGAATAATGTGATTGCTCTCCCTATTCCTATGGCTCTCGAGACTTTTTTCAAGGTGATATTTTAAACATATTTTATTACATCGCTGGGAAAACAATTTAAAAGGGAAGTAGTAATTTCAAATTCATGACCAGGCCATCGTGCAGCAGAGTGCCCTAAGGAACAGCAGCGAGCGAGCTGATTTCGCTGTCCATAGGGAAGGACTGAGGTATCCAACAGTTTCAGAGCCCTTCCCCACGAGAAGAACTGACCATTCTCCAGGCGAGTCCTGTGCTCGCAGGCCACACCACAGCTCAGGCAGCCCAGGGTACCCACGCAGCACTGCTCCTGCCACTGGGGCACGGTGCGGCGCAGAGCCGTTAACGAGCAGCAGCATTTGTGGTACACGGACCAAGGCTGTGCCCTCTCAGTGGTTTTTGACCCTGACACCACCACCAAAAGAAATACTCATTTTGCTGCAAACACCATATTGTATCAGTGAAATACACTACAGTATAATGCATTCAGCTTATGTTTGGCAGAGTGATAACAGAGTTGGCTAATTCAAACCTACACAAAGCAAAATAGCTTCCTCAAATTCTGTACTGCAGGTTTTTGAAGGTACCGGTTACCAAGAAGCAATGTTCAGCTTTACAAGTCATCCATCATTCCTTCCCCTGTATACTGAGTAATTTACCACTCACATTCAGGCATCTTACGCTTAGTTCCAAGAGATCTAGCAAAGACTTGAAAAAGTTTTTGTATTCAGATCACTACCAAAATCATTTTGGTCATATTGAGTACAGCCCTCCAACCTTCACAAGGAAAATAAACATTCAGACAACTGATCAGCTTCAAATATCTTGAAAGCACATACCTAAAATACATTCACAGAGCTTTCTAAAACTAAACCGCAATTTTGTAAGAACCATCGGTGGGGGAGATTGATGTGCTATTTACAGTCTCCTTTTAGCAATGTTCCATATCAGTTAGAACTGAAGGTTTATTATTGTCAAGGAATAAAAAAAAAAAAAAAAAAAAAAAAAAAAAAAGGCAAGTGACTGAAATTCATTAGATAAATGAGAGACTACCTTGATATAAATATTGAAGAAAATGCAGCTTACACATCTCAGGCATCATCTTTTAGAGTTGTTCTTTATCTTCTGAAGGCAAACACCACTACCATTGTACAAAAACCCTGAAATAATTTCCGAAACACCTCCTCTTTATCTTCAGCTGTTCAAGGATTTTATAGCTTTCAAAAAACTCCTTAAACACAAGACATCTGGTGGGGGTTAAGCATTCAGTGTTAATGGCATGAAAATATCACTCTGAGTTTTGAAAAAAGGCATTTTAAAAGCCTGACCCAAACTGATAACTTTGGTTAACATTTTCATTCCTGGGCAGCTAACGTAAAAGGACTGAGAAGAGAAACCAGTTTTACAGGGAGGAGAAGAATGGCTTTCCTGTACATAGTGAGCAGATCCACAACATCCCCATCCATTTGGGAAAGAGTTAGAAGCACTGATGGATGCACACACACACAAAACCCAGCAGGAGCACGTGGTGTGATCCACAAAACCCCAGCGCAGCCACTTACTCCTTGGAGCAACTGGAAGGAGGGGAGGAGGAGCTGGCTTGGGACTGTTTTCATTCTGCATAGATTTAAGTGGTGATCTAACCTGTATTTAACAAACACAAAACGAAATCCCACATAAGACCATCAGTTTGATTCTGCAGCCCAGCACCTTGTTTAAAAAGCACAACAATTGACTATGCTTTTATAGGCTGATAAACAACTGCCATTTAATGATCAGTTGTTGCTAATGGTATATTCTTCCTTCAAGGCAGTGTGGCTAACTGCCCAATTAAGGACTGCTATTAACAGCTTCAGACAAATAAACTTAACAATAAAATGAGCTTGTTAACAGCATCGTTTTAAGGACACCTTGACAGCTGTTATCACAGTGTAATGAGAAGTTTCTGAGGAGTTGCCTTTCAAACACTTTCTCTGACAAGTGATTTTTTGGATAAAATACTGTGTTCACCTTGCACCATATTTGCACGGGAGAGAACAGTACATTGAAAAGATATTATTCTCGGTCCATAATACATTCTGGGGGAGCTGAACTAGCCAATTGTTAGAGTTCAGTGTGGGAAAAAAAAACTTTTTAAGAACAAAACCAAAAAATTATATTATTTTTCTTGTCTGTAGCAATAATTATTACCAACAGTATTGAACTAACTTTGCTGAGAATTTATGCCATTTGAAACTACTGGTGTAACAACACTGGTGATAACGGCAGCGAGCTCCCATGCTACTGGCCAGAACTGCATTACCGAGGTACAGAAATTTAGGGCAGATCTCATTTTCCCCCATACAGTCTGGTGGTTTTGTTTGTTAGTTAAAAGCAATTACAGGTCACAGAAGAGCAAGACACTGCTCTGTGAGCTGGTAAGGTCAGCAGATTGCTGGAATGTGTGCAATGTTTGTGGTAAGGCTCATGACTGTTACTGACACTCTTCAAGACGTGTACATGACCAGGAGGTAAAAGGGAGACTGCCCCATCGAATGCAGCTTCACATTAAATGCCTTCTTCAAGCAAAAAAGAGGGAAACTGAAGAAAACTGCCCACCATTCAAGTGAAGGTCTGTCTGAGTAATTGCTCTGCTTACCTGATTTGATAACACTAAGTCAGCCTTCTGTGCGTCCTTCATGGGTTTGACATAGATTAGTGTAGATTAATCGAACTATGAACACCCGCAATCAAAAGCCCCCACCCTGCAGCAGTTGTATGACTCTTATTTATACGTAGGATTTGTAAACACGTGAACAATAAAAAGCACCTTGCCACAAGAAGCATTTCTGTGATACAAAGCAACCAGTAAGGGCCATATTCACCCAATACAGGAAACACTCCTGCCCTCTCCAACGTTTCCGTCCCGCTCACCCAGAAATATAAGCTGCATTCTTCAACAGAATGCCAAAGAAAGTTGCATTGCAGCAGATAAAAAGTCAAATTACTCAAAATAAAATGCACCCTCCAAACAACATCAGATAACTACACATTAGAAGGTGAATAATAGTGCCAGCTTCAATTACCAATACCATAGATAGGCTCTTCGCTGTGACATCCAGTGACAGGACAAGGGGCAATGGGTGCAAGCTGGAGCATAGGAGGTTCTGCTTAAATATGTGGTCAAACTTCTTCACAGTGAGGGTGACAGAGCACTGGAACAGGCTGCCCAGAGAGGTTGTGGAGTCTCCTTCTCTGGAAACATTCAAAACTCGCCTGGATGCCTTCCTGTGCAATCTGCTCTAGGTGTTCCTGCTTTGGCAGGGGGATTGGACTAGATGATCTTTCGAGGTCCCTTCCAATCTCTAACATTCTGTGATAGATACCTGAAAATAAACTAGGGACCTTGAGAAAGAAAGCTCAGTATCAGAAGCATGTAAGCTGATGAAACTACTTTTAAAAAGTTCAGTAGAACTCTTACTGGACATATCAAACAATGCAAAGAATAAGCATGTGTTTACTGGTCTAGATAATAATAAATCCCTGATTCAAAAGTGATAAACACTCAATTTGTAATTTACACCAGTTCTTATTACAGGACAGAATTTTTTGCAGATACAGTACAATAGAAAGCAGCACTGTGCTACTTTTGAAAGTAAGAACAGGAAATGGATTTTCTTCTTTAAAACTAGTGGTACTCATGGCTCTAATTGATCTCCCTATTTGCTATTTCATCCTAATTCTTTCTTACGAATATGTTAGAAACAAAAGGAAGCATCAAACAATTTTATCTGACTATGCAGCTTTTTGTCACTAGATTTGCAATTCCTTTCCACTAAAAAGCATTTTGTGTGAGGAATATTTCAATAGTTGTTTTTAATCACCATTTTCTCCCTCTCAAAACCATTACAGAAATGAATTTTCCCATCAAAATCAGAGAAGTTATAGCTTTGTTTATCTAGGTTTTTATGCTAGCCTTGATGTGCTTTTTTTTGAAAAAATAATTAATCTGACAATAATGCTGTCAGATTTGCCTAACTTATAAAAACAATTTGCATTAGTGAGATCTAACTATAAGCCATTTGAGATGACAATGATTTCTTGTGCTTGTAAAAATACTTTAGCTAAGCAATGTCGGGCTCAGAACCTTATTCAGTAATTGCATAAAGAAAAATTATGAACCCCATACTTCAGACAACATGTAAAATGTTTGAAAAGGATTACTTCTGGATGGTCTCTAAAATGAAAGACACTTTTATCACACCTTACAGCACAAAATGCTGCTCCACTATTTTAAAACTGAGAACATGTGAAATTAATAGAGTCATTAACCACCTTTCTGGGGCTCCCAGATTAATTAAATTTGCAGACTCAGCACTAAGATCTGCACACACTTTCCAAACTTCCAGCAAGCACCAACAGAACAGTAGAACTGCTCCAAATACCACTGTGTTGTACAGGAGACCGGAAAAAGCTCATGCACTGCATGGAGAAGACCATCAGTTTCTAGAATGAGGGAAAAGTGTACAACAGAAAGCAAAAGCCTGGAACTTTGGCATTAAAGCACCTGACAAATGTTAAGCTTTTGTTCCTGCATTAATTCTCATTCAAGAGTGATGAGCAGTTAAATGTCATATGCAATCGACCAAGGGCTTGTCCTTGGTCACAATCTGTAAATGTGCACATAAACCCGCTGGCAGTTCAAGACCCTGCAAGATAAACTATTCCCACGTGTACTTTTTAAGAAGCCAGCAAATATGCTAGGGTTACATATTTTTATTCAGGAAGAAGCAGTACATCTATGAATGTGACTGGACTCTTTGAAATACCAAGCGAAAACATAGCTATTGATTACCTTGACAGTTCAGTGACATATATTTTTTAATTTGCTGACTGAACATAAGTGAACTATGGAAGAAGATCAAATGACTGTGTCCCTTAAAGGGACTCTTGCATTTCTAATCCCATCAAGTAGGGAAAGCTATTTACTGACTTTGGGTCCCAGAGGTAAAGGTCACCAGTCAGCACAGACATCCTTCAGCAGGTAAGAGAACATATAGAGGGGAAGGGGATGGGGACCACGTGAGGATTCACACTCATTCCAGTAAAAAGGAAAAGGAAAAATCATGAATTTAAAAATATGCACCAGTAAACCCAGGAATACAGAAGGTATTTTCTATTTAGCAGCTCAGAAAAGAACAGAACTTAGTTGGAAACTATTTGATCAATGTGGGGCTTAATTCCAAGAGATGGTTTATTTTCAAGCCATATCCATAATAAAAGTGGTTATTTGCTAATATTTGGAGGCAAAAGGGAACAGAAGAAATCTATGCTGCTTTGGAAGAGGATGGGGCTTATTCTGTCTATACAAAATGAGTCTATGAAACCTTTTTAACTGAGTTATTTTAAGACGTGCTGAAGAGTTGGCACCACAGAGAATTACTTAGCATAGATAAAGAGGCACGGAGCCTGGACAAAACAGGGATTGTTGCATCTCAGGCTGGGCCGTGGGTTACTACTTACCTCTTCTTGTCATTTGGGGGCAGCCATGAATTAGGGTGCCACTGCAGTATTTTTTCTATAGAAATGTCCCTGTCCTGCACTGGCTGAATTATTTTTAATGTGTTTATTTATTTATTTATTATTTTACAAAACCATCGGAAATTTGGGGCCATTATCAGATTCTCCATAAATTTTTAAAACTAATTTTGCACTGGATGTAGAACAAAGCTGGAAATTTGACACTAATTCTGTACAATGGACAAAGACTAAAGTTGCATCAATGTGTTTATGATAATTTCAAATGACAGATGGACAAAATAACATTAAAACCCCTGGAATTACACTGTGTATAACTTCAAAAGACGAAATAAGGCTTACCATGAACATAGCACACAGCGTGATGCAGTCTTTGTGCCACAGCATGCAAGCCCTAATAAAAACAAAGAACAAATAATTTCAATTTTCAGAAATATAAATGATGATTGGATACAGTGAATGTAAAAAACAGAAAATACAGACCAACCATTTCAAAGCATCTGGTTTCATTTAGATTCAAATGGTTTTATTGCGCAAGTAATAAAATTAACCTCATCTCTTCTGTATTACTTCCCCAATGCACTAACCAGAAAGTAAGCTTAAAAAATAAATAACAAATTCCAATACTCCAATATAGCTGAAGAGTTAATTTTCCTACCTAAAAAGAAGTATGAAAATGCTTAAGAAATATAAGTAACAGCTATTACATTTGTTGCCATTTATAATTATTCCGTAGAAGCACTGAGTTCTCAAATAGAACAGATAACACAGGTTATCCTTAGAATTAATTATTTTGAAGGGAAAAAGGTCTAGTAAATAAACATATGCATGAATCAGAGTACATCAAAGTTTAACTCAGTTACTTTTGGAGGAGATGAAAGCAAACATCTCTTCCAAGAATTACATCAAGACAAACATTTAGATATCTCTGGTTCACAAATTTAACTCCAGCATTACTACGTTTTCAACAAAGAATCTATTTAAAACCATCTGGAGATAATTCTAAGTAAACAGAGACATAATAGTAGACGCGTATTATATTTGTTAAGCCCTGACTCGATAAGCACAGTCTTGTTAAACACACTGTCTAACCACCAGGCAGATAATTATTTCACTAAGCTGCGAGGCTTATGCAGTTACAGGCAATGACAGCCTTGTAACACTTTCAAAATACATTCAGTACCAATTTGTTTTTCTACTTTTTAAAGCACTATTGAAACAATACAAAATGATGCACAAACTGAATATGCTATTAAGAGTCAAAAAGCAATTACTAGAATGTGTGAGCTCCACTATGAACACTGCATAGGTTCATATGGAAAACTGGAAAGACAACAGAACTTACTTGAGAGTCAAGGCTAAGTTGGGTTGTCAGGTTTCATCACTAAGTACATTGAAATCTGGCCAACAAATAGGCTGACACACCTGATATAAGTGCCATGGAATCTAATCATTACAAGTTGACATTCTTGCATCCTATGCAGAAGGAAGTACAAACAACCCGCTCCACTACCTGGGCTACCAACATCACAGCACATCTGCATTTGTTCCAGAGTTCTCTCATTATGGAAATGCATGAAAACTAAAGCTGTAACATTCTGAATTGTTTGCACAATACTGAAGCAGCCCAGCTTCCCTACAAACTTGCAATGCAATCCAAACATCAGATTCCATTCCTAGCAATTTGCAGACAACACCATGAATCAAACTAAATGCAAAAGAGGGAGACATACTAGGGGAAATATCTAAATGCAATAACGTGAAAGTACAGCAAGTCTAAGTAACTTCAGCAGCAGAGATTATAANNNCAGCAGCAGAGATTATAATGATGCAAAGTAAAATAAATGAGGAACAAGGGAGAACCCCAGGTCGGGACTCAAAGCAGCACAGATGCAGCCACTGCAGCAACAGGAATACCTAGCCCTGCTCTGCCTACAGCACAGCTCTCAGTGCTCACAGCTGGAGGTTTAGGCTGCAAAAAGTGCCATTCTGCCTATGCTACAGAGCACGCAAACTAGTTAGTAAAGGTAATGCAGATTGCTGTAAAATTCCCTGGGAAGGGGTCTGCTTTAAGGAAGCCAGCCAGTCATGAAACAAATTAGTTTTGCACAGAATTTATCATTAAATAAAATCCTTTATGCTTCATTTGTTTCCCTAAATTGTTTAAACCATTGCTGGAGCAGAAACTGAGAATGCTTGCAATCACTCATTTTCTACATTTGGCTGAAAAGATGAATAACCACACAGAAACTGATAATCAAAGAAATCTGGTAGAAAAAAAAAAAAAAAAAACAGTTCATTGATTTTAAGAATGCTTTTGATGAGGAAAAGGTTTCATCTTCGCAGGTCAAACTGAAGATTTAGCTATTGCAGAACTGATGCCACTTCCAATTTATGTGATACCCTAAAAAATTGCAAGACCAAGAAAACAGCCTATGTGACNAAAAAAAAAAAAACAGTATGTATTAAAGGATTCTTTTAAAGGAAAAGGATTTTCTCCCTATTTCATGCTGCTGCAGGGTGCTCACTTGTTGCCAGATGTCTTCAGGAGACGTACATTTTTATTTATTTTTGCAGTCACTTCTCTCTATATTTTGGGTTGCTTAAGCAGCTTTACAACGTCAGGCATAGGTATCACAATCTGTTCCAGCCTGCTAAAGCGATCCTAGGAACTTTACCCATATACAGTCCAACTGACCCAATCAATATTGCTCCTTGCAAACGATGCAAGAACAGAACTAACATGGCTCCAAGTTTCATGAATTAATCTGGGGATTATAGGAGTCTGGCTGAGGGACTCAGAGATAGGAGTTGCACGTTCCGTGATGCCCAGTAAACTTGTAAAATACTGCATGGTGCCTTTGAGACTCAGCACATCTGCTGTGTTTGCTTGTTCCTATGAGGTACCACACCCAGCCCTGACCTCACCTCAAGTCAGTATTTTCATCCTACTAATGTTTGGGGGGTA
>VXAV01006377.1:185049-197469 GCA_013399715.1 Alectura lathami | reverse complement strand
AAATAAAATAAAATAAAATATATAAAAAAAAAAAAAAACACTTAAATACTTGTTTCATTGTAAGTGCTAGAATCAAAGTCACCATTTAAGATTTTTAATTACGAGATCTGATCAACTTTAACCTAAACCTTTTACATATCTGAAGAGGTCGTACCCCCTGTTCTTATGAAATTGTTTTGATTATAAGAACATACAATAGCTCAAAAGGCACAGCACCATCTTTAGCACAGACATATTAGATGTGTGTATCTTCTAAATATCTCATTCTATTACTAACAAATGACTGGATTTGTAGCAGAACTCAAACTATTTCAAAGAAAGTAAGAAAATAAAACATGACATTCTGTGCAAACTCCTTCACTGCTCATATTTACCTGTGCATTTTAAGTTGGAGTTATTAGAAATTCCTTTAATAAATTTGGCTGATTCTAGAATATTACCTGGGCTAGAAGAATCGTCAGATAAAAACAACACCTCTACGATATTCTAGAGCTTTACAGCTGTGTTCAGCAGAGATACTGGATTGCTTTCTCAGGTCTGTTTAGTGATCCAATAAAATTCCTAGACGCTTTGATGATGTACAATAAACACTATAAAAATTTGTTCAAAAAAGAATGAGATTCATCACTCATGGAACCTCAAAAATGTAATTTGGGTTTCAAATATATACATATGTATTTTTAGAAAAATCATGTTCTCTTATTTCTGAAAGCACCATTCAAGAACTAACAGAAATGCTGTTTTTCAGGCATTCCCAGCTAGAAATCACACACTCCTCTGGCATGTAAGGCTTCTCGGCTACTCACAGCGATGCCCGTGTGCTGAGCTGGCGTTCAGCCAGCGAGCAGCACAGTAGCCAGCTTCCACACGGCTAGCTGCACATGGACAGGGAATCAGATGGAGGAGCCGCGTGTTGCTAGCTACTGCCATCTACCTCTGCTGCAAGGCCTGCCTGTGACAGCATGGGCACAGTCGCACCACATGGCTCTTCATGCTGAACCAAACCTGCTGTCGGCTGTGCGCCAAAAGGGACGGGGGGCAGGGAGAAAAAAAGGAATGAGAAAAGATTGTACACATTTTGGGGGAATAAATGACCTGGCAATAAGCTCCTACAGCTACGAATAAGACAGATGTACTTGCAGCAGACTAAAAAATCCACCAAGGTACCAAACATACGCCTGCTGTGCGCTGTTACGTAAGAGCAATGCCTCTGAGCCGTCTGCGTGACAGCAGAAGCTGTCACCAGGGGATAAGCAGAAACAAAGCAAGCAACCCGATTTAGCAAAAATACAAGTTGTTCACTTATATCACCAAACGACAGCTTTAATGAGCACAGTCACTCAGATATTTTCTTTTAGCGAGGATTTTGAAACACAAAACCAGCTGTGGGAGAGTCCATCCTTCTCCCTGCATAGTCTTAAACTCACCAGCTATGAACAGCCCTGTTATTTCTGACCCTGTAGATAAGCCTCTTCCTTGTTTCATCTCGTTTATAATTTTTTAACATCTTTCTACAAAACAGAAGTATCGTGCTGAAGTCCAAACAGTCTTTCAAACGTAGCCACTGTTAAATAGCATATATTCTTCCTGATTTTACTTTTTGTACAGCTTGCCATCAGTACTTTTGAGCTTTACTTCCCTACTACATAATGAACTGCTCTCCTTAGACGCAGCTACTTTCTTCCTTTCTACTTTCTTACTACTTGTATATGTACAATGAGAATTTGTACAGCTATCTAACAAAATTGGATATAAACTCCGCCTTAGAAATCTCTGCAATGACTCTGGGAACCTTAACTTCTCTGTGATTTTGTTAGAAGAAAAAAAAAAAAAAAACTTAAATGGTCTATGAGCCACTGAAATTTCTACTGTATGGATATATTTTTTTTAATTTATTCACAAAGAAATATTTTTTAAGAATCGGTTGAGTTATGCAGGATTTAAGTGTTATTACATAACTAGTTCAACAGCTTCCCCCACCATGTACTTTTCTCAACATGTAAATTTTTTGAAGTTATTTCTAAGGCAATAACTCGATATCAAAAGTTTAATTTCAGAGTGTGACAGATGACAAATCTTCTTCCTATTTAAGTGCTTCCCCCCCCCCCCCATAGTGCTAGTCTAGTCTGTGCAGAATATAAATGACCAACCAAAAAAAAATCAGGAAGAGAATTATGAAGCATTTTCATAGTCATCTACTCAAAAGCATTTTTCAAGGTTTTTCATTAAAATTATGTCCAAAATCCATATTTAAGAGAGGGAATTAATGCGAGGGGGAAAGCGGTTACCCTCCCCAAATGATACTGATTAAAGAACATTTCTTCAAGACTGTCATGGATTTGCTTAGCAGTATGTTACACTCTTGTCTCCTCCAAAGGAAAACAGTATGCATTTAGAATTTATACTAGCTCCATTTACTGTAATCCCATTTATGATATTGCAAGAGGGAATGCTGTCAGTCTACCACACATACAGAAAGGAATAATTTCTGCAGCTTTCTGTTAATACAAAGGACTGCAGAAAGTTTAACACCGCAGTTCTGCGTGTGCTTAAATGCTGGACGAGGGCATATTACCAAGGTGCACAGTACTGCAAGCCCTCATGTAAGAAAAATGCATTAACATTAAACCCAAACTGTCTAGGAAGATTGTTAACCTTTTCAGTAATGCAGGGAAGCTAGGTTTAATCTACTGCTCTGCTTGCTGCTGTAACAGATGCTCACAAGGACATCTGCGATTCTGACTGCATCACAGGATGGGCTGTACTGGTAGTGAATTTTCAGCATGCCGCTACTTTTTGAAATTTCGAAAGGTAACAAGTATTTTCTTTTTTTGGTGGTGTTGTTTTTCTTTTTTTCCCCTCCCCCCTGAGTATCACTAGGGAAGACTTTCAGCTGATGTGCATGGGAAAATAACTTCATTCCATCCATTTCAGAGAATCTCTCTCAACCGCTGGAGAAAACTGCACACACTTTAAGTCAACCCTTAACAGCACAAAGCCTGTAATTGTTTTCATTTACTTTTGCTGGCTGGTGGAGAATGCATCCTGAAGTACAGAGCTCATCTGTCCACAGTCAAGGCCCACCAAGAGACAACCTGTAGCTCAACTAAAGATCTTCTCCCAGGGAAGAGCTATATAACCCTGATATTACAGCCGTTTGCTGGAGAGGCAGATCCTAGCCACAGGCATCTTACCGTGAATTTAGAAAACCAGAAGCATTCCCACCATTTTACCCAATGCTTTAGCAGATCTGCTTTCTACTGCACGCACACACGTTGTTGAGGGATGGGGTACCCGTGTCCCTCTGTGGGGCACAGCGCTGGGGGAGATCCAGGCTCGAGCCTGGACGTATCATCCACTCTGTGTTATAAATACAGCAATCACCATGTCCAAACACAGGTTCAATATAGCGCTCAGTCACCTGTTGGTTGATTTTGAACCCTCTAGTTAAAGAAGAAAAAAAAAAATCAGTATAAACACTGCTCCTGCAGCACATTCAGTTGATCATTAATGAGAATTCTGGTGTGGAGTTCATCAGTGGATATATATTTATCTAGAAAGTAAAAAAAATACTTTGGAAAAAGTCTATGTGGAAGAGAAAAATTGCTGACAAGCTGTCTTTAACAACAACTTCAATCATGAGCACCCCTGGAGGTACTACAGTTTAACCACCATCCTTAACACTTCATGTTTATTGCTGTTGTATTTTTAGAGAAAGAGTTCCAGAGTTCTCTTGATACAGAGGAGAAAAACATTGCACATGAAAGGAAATAAGCCTGATGAATCATCTCTATCCTCAAACAGAAGTGGAGTACTTAGATGTCACAATCGTTTCCTTTTCTTCCCTTCTTTTTTCTGCTTTGATGTCACCAGTGAAAAAAGATTGGTCAGAGCAGACAGAAAACTGCCTAATGAAGGTCTAGAGTAGCACCAGGAGGATTATTCTTGAGTTCATTCTGGTCAAATTTAAGGCAACAACTCTTATAAGGCATAGGACTGTAATTCTGATATGGCATTATATGCTACCGCAAGACGACCCAAAAAAATTGCACACTGGATGTTTCCGACGACTTCCTCCGACCTTGCAATTCTTACTTTCTTTACAGCAGTATTCTTCTCAATAGGAATACTACATAAGTTATTTTGGAGTATGCATGTTAGTGATGGGATCGTAATGACAATGCTTTCTAATGCAAGCCATGTTGTGCTTTGCTTGTTTATCAACGCCCATGACTCAACAGCAGCAGTCAATTAAAATTTTCTCGGATTAACTAGAATACTGAAGTTATTTTCATGGCACATACAGAAGTGGTTCAAGATGAATTCTTTTGATTCCAAAGCAGACAACAGGCCATTTTATCAATTAAGATGCAACAATGAGATGCCAGTGAGAGCTTTTCTTGTGGTTGCCAGTTAGCTTGATTCCCTAATTATTCCTTTAATTAGGCTGTAGCTGGACTTTTGAAGGAATGCTTCCACGGGCTGTTTGGAGGAATGCTGCTTTGTAATCGGTACCTTATGATGTCTAGGACTACTCCCTGCAAGCTCTTCATGAAAGAAATAACTGGAGCACAACACCAAATAATGTTTATGAAAACCAGTGAAGATGACCTCTCTACTACCAAAGGCAAAATAGCAGTCTTTCAGTAAAGCATGAAGGAAAAGCAGGAAGTATTTTAAAACCTTTCTTAGCTCTTCAAGATCTCTGCCACATAGCTTTCCCTCACACTATTGTCACAGAAAGGCAGCAGTGACAGCTCCGGAGCTCCGGCAGGAAGCCACCCACACACAGAACCCAAAAGTTCTGCCTTGCTGAAGTGGTTTCCCCCAGCCAGGCCTGGACGTGATGCCACTCCTCATCCTGCCCTCCCCTGGACTCCTCAGCTGCCCCAAAGAGCTCTTTGCAACCCATTTATCGATGGCATCTGGGAGCAGAGCGGGCTTTTCTAAAGAGTCACACCCCATCTCCTGCTTGCCCTGCAAACATGTTGCAGACTCAGGAGGTGCATTCCCCACCTGTTCTGAGGTGCCAGGACCAGGCTGATGCACTGCTTCCCCTCAGCCAGGGGTAGATGCATGGGCAGGAGCAGGGAGCACATGCAGACAAAGCACAGTCTGCTACAAGTCCCTGCACTGCAAAAGGAGGCCAAACAGAGGCAAAATGGAGTTTATTCCCCAGGGCAGTACCTTAAAGGATGACCATGCTACTTTCCTGACAATTACATGAGGACATCCGTTCATCACCAGTATTTTCACAACCATTAGAATACGTTTCAGCTGCAGTTTTCTGTGACAGGGGGTTTTGCTAACATCCATAAATTTTCTAGTTTAGAAACGATCCTCCATTGTGGATGAGAGACTTTTGGTTTTGCTGCATTTCAGTGCAGGGAAACAACAGCAGGTTAGAGTATGTGGTTAGAGTAACGTGATTGCTCAAGAACATTTCCCAGTATGTGAGGAAATATTTGAGGAAATACAACCATAAAATCAGACTGTTTTAAAGTTATAACTTTATTTTCCATTTATTGTCCTTTTCTGATATGGTGTGCCTTTGACAAGGGAAAACAGAAGGAGAATCCACAGGAAAAAAACATCACCCTCATCTAAAGAAAATGTAACATGGTTTCAGCTGTACAAGACCTTAAATATATTAAATGCAAATGAATGCAAAAATAATAATCATAAAACGTTTTGGAGGCCTTAAGTAATTTTTTTTTTTTTTAATGCATCATTCACAGAACATATGGCAGTGATGAAATAAATTGTTGTGAGGTTTTTGACCCTTATTTGAGATGACCAACCACCGTGGTGGCTTCAGCGTGCACAAATATGGCCAAGCCAAGCACATAAGAATCTCAGAAAGTCCTGCACAGAATACTCAGAGTTGTTTACCACCAATCAATACTGATTGTATCATGAAAATGCATGAA
Organism: Alectura lathami; assembly: GCA_013399715.1. NCBI lineage: Eukaryota > Metazoa > Chordata > Aves > Galliformes > Megapodiidae > Alectura > Alectura lathami. The sequence goes on along the minus strand of VXAV01006377.1, from coordinate 191,539 downwards.
GATTATGTAAATTCCAACTGATGCCAAATATTTAACTTTACACAAGCACCCACACACCAAACTAATGGAGCAGGAAGGCAATCTAAATCGTGATCATCATTTCTTCCAAGGAGGAGAAGAGAGCCAATAAACAGAAGTCGGCAGAACACTGGCATTACTGTCAGTAATTGTTTGCAAAGGTACAAATGTGCCAGGCTCTGAGCAAGCAGAAACAGTGATACCAGCAGCTGGCCGCAGAGCAGACTACAACCAATCAATACTGCTTAGAGGTTGGTATTACCTATTACACATAGGAACTGGCTTAATTATTATTCCAGTTTCCCCCACATGGATCCCTCTAGACAAACTATTAAACCCTTCATCCACCACTGTCACCATTTGTTTGGTTAATGAGCCATGAAAGAAGCTCTGCTCTTTCTCGGCCTCTTTTCTAGGTACTCCTGGTATATATGATGTCCAACATGAGTGATGTGTTTTGCACACCAGTTTTATTTACTGCCTGAACCAAAGAAGATTTTCAAACACCTACAACAGAACCACAAAAGCCACTTCTCCATCTTCTAACAGAGTTACAAAAAAATCTGAAAAGCTGTTTTATCAAGCAGCAAATAGCTTTAATACCAGAAACTACAACTGAAAAGCAATGCAAAGCTTTTCTTTACTTCCAACAAAAGACAACAGCTCAGTTTCTCTCCAGAGTCATATGCAAGAAAATCTTCCATGTTTTAAAGCCTTCACTTTATGTAACCATTGCATTACATCTTCAACTTAGAAATTTTACTTTAAATTTTCTCTACTCCCATTTCATTTACTTACATATTTATTACAAATAATGGATATTTTCCTGTATTATTTTCCAATGTAGTTTAAATGTTTTTTCTTCTTCAAGACCAAAACACTACTTAAGATTCCAGCTGTTCACTTCAATCAGTTCAAAATGGCCAATTTTGGGAGAGGGAGAAAAGAGTTGTTTCATTTTTGAAGTACATCCATTTTCAGCTCTCTCAGACTGACCACCTAAAATCCATGACCAGCTTTACAGAAGCCCATGGTCTTCACCTTTTCATTTACTTGCCTTTATTCCCCATCAACTACGAAAATTAAAAGCTTTCAGGGATTTTCAGAAAGACCCATTCACATTGGCACCAAACACTAAAATATGCTAAAATAAAATTTTATTGTAATGTCCTGTAATCAGGACCCTGTTGCAAAGGAGTACTGTGTGAAACAGACATTTTCCTTTGTAAGTAAAATTGCTCCATTACACTCCATGCATGTGCACATAATTTGTGCAACACAAAGGTTTCCTTTTCAGAGACGTCTCTGGAGTATCCGGAGGTACATTTCATCTTTCATTAGTATATGTCATATTTTTAAAGCAAGGTAAACTTCAGGTAGCAAAGCGGGGCTTTGGTTTGGTTTGGTTTGAACTACAACTTAACATATAAGATAACAGATGAACAGACATTGAGGTTCTTCCAGCTGAATAGCATCAGACCTGTATGAAGCATTTTCCTCAACACCTGGTATTTATCACAGGTACTGTTCCATTAACAGAGAGTAGAAAATCAACTAGTTTGACTTCCTTAGACATACAACTCTGAAACAATAAGCCGACAGAAATACTGGCATTTATCAATTAAGGCAGCACTACGTGAAGGCAAGCAGGTGACTCACAGAGCAGCAGACTCCTCTCACAGGGAATAGTTTATTATTCTGTAGGGCTTCGATCAATATTCTTCAGCTTTATGAACAGTTTCACTCAAGTTATTTTTCCTCCTGTGTTTTATTTCACTGAAAAGAGGTTTAAACCAAAATCACAGAACAAAGAGGAGCTGATGTCCCAGTGGGAAGGTCCAGATCAGACACAAGTCCTCTCACGGGCTCTGCACCTCCTGTGAGCCAGATGCTCAGAAGGGCCCAGCACCACAAGGAAGCAATGCAGTTTTCAAGCCCCACTGCCAGCAACAGGAGCTGCCAAATGATCAGCACCTTTACAAGCCTTTCCACTAAATGCATCACCTATGCAAAAGCAATTCATTCAGCAGAAGAGGAAGGGGGTAATGGAGTGAGAAACCTGACCTGTGTGTGAGGGTAGAATTCCTGCTGGGATCCTAACATTAAAGGTATCATTGGACAGCCAGTAAAAACAAAACAAACAAACAAATCTTTTGATTCCCTAATTCATAGGTACTTCCTGCCCCCTCAAGAAACACGTGCAAACCCTGTGCTGTTTGCACACACCAGGAAGAAGAGGTAGTAGTGCAAGTTGATGGGAAAATTAGCTGAACTGTGAAAAGGAAGTGGCAAAAATGAACACTACTTTCATAATCTAAACTCAATATTGTTTAAAACTTCTTCCAGCTCACAATCATTTGCAAATTTTTGCTCATTTCAATGGCAGCTTGCAAATCTCACTGAAGCTTGGTAAAAATGATAGTGTTTCATGAGCACAAACTATTGAAAAAGCTGCCATTTATGGCCACAATGAAACAAGAAATATCACCTCTAATACATACCATCTGTGTAAATGGTAACAAGCCCATGCAAAACTCATTGGAGCATCAGAACTCAATTATTCTCGAGTCATTCAGTACAAGCAGAAAGTTCATGTTAGCTCAAGTTCCAACAGCAGAAACGAGCAATATGAACAACAGTTCCCGAAATTTTATTATGCTGAACTACATTTTGGAAATCAGATCGTTCTCAGGTTTTGAAACCTTTCAATGCTCACTTTAAGTTGATTTCATACAACCAGAATTTGAACTGGAATTTATTTGTACAGACTGACGTGTTTTTCAGAGTCCTGCTAATCCATTTGTTGAGCTGCTCCCAAGACTTTCGACTCAGTCCCAACAGTGTTCGATTTGTGGCAGTCAGAGTCTGTGCAGATTTCAAAATCTAAGCATATAGTTTCTATAGCACGTTTTATCTTCTGCTTTCATAGAGCTTTTTTAAGTCTAAACTGTATATTTAAACATTAACCCGTAACGCCCAGCTGGATCCTTCAAAACACACCAGTTCACTTGCACAAAACAAAGCAACCCAACATACATAAGGCTGGCTCCAGCATCACCTACTTCTACCTCTTGCTGGAAGCAGCAGCTCAGTACGAAGTCTAGTAAAACTGTTTTTTCACTGCTACTATCTGCTGAGGTTTGCCATAGTCAAAATACACAATTTGCAAAAATTGCAGGCTTTCAAAATAGCAAAACCACCAAAATAATGAAATTAAAAACATATTTCTAGCTAAAAACTTATTAAGAAATAAATTTATAAAATGAAAAGAAAGAAGATAGTTGCAAGACAAAGTCTGAATTGGTAGGTCAACGCTGATCTTACATTATTCTCTTGTACAACAGAAAAAAGAACCGAGTCTTAGGCAGGGATGAGAGCTTATAAAGCAGCAATTCTGTATCTTTCTCAAAGTCTTCATGCTGCAGACTTCATAACTGAGACCTCTTGCACCTAAACTGCACTTGTGTGGGACAGCCCACAGTGAGCTTCAAGTATCAGACTGAGTCTCAGAAAGGTTTTCAAAATCCTAATTTAAGCTATGCAGATTTGATTGTCCAAAGGAAGTACATACAACACCTTCCATTGAAAGAAACACTATATACTACTTGACTACAAACTGGTTTTGAAATCGGTGCATCAGAAACAGGCTTACAGACCCTGAAAGCAAACAATGAGTGTTACTTGTTTTCCTTTGCAACCCTGCAGGACCAGCATCCAGAGTAAAGCCAATGTGTGATCAATTAATTAACAAGTATTCAGTATTCAAAAAGCAGGGCCAGCTAATTCTCTCACTGAGATTAAGAGAATGGTTATCATTAATGGCAGCTACAAGTACATATATGGTCCTCAACTCAAATATTGTAAGCCCATTTACTCAGACAGACCTACTAAAGCTGTTCACAGAAAGATGATTTCTCTTTTCATACTCACTTCCCAATAATTTTGTTACTGACATACCAGTAATTGCTGTTTCTAAATGCCTTCTCTTCTTTCCCCATTTTTAATTATACTGTGTCAGCACCTAAAAATGTACGAACCATGCAGAAGACAAAGGAGATATATTTCCTGCAAATTCCTTTTTCAAAGGAAGGAATACAAGAGCAAGGCCTACTAGGCAGAAGACACCAGCTTACCTTTGTAAAGCTGTGCACAGGGAGTCCCAGCTAGGGATAAAAATAAACGTGGTATTCTGAAGGGCTAGAGTAGAGAGCCTTAAGGCAAAAGAGAATTACAAAAACCAAAAGAGGGAAAGTTCTGCCTCACTCTTACCCTTGCCATTCTCCCTGAATTCACTTCTCCCTTAAACACAATGATAAAGGAAATGCTTGCTCATCACTCTCTTCAAGTAATACAAAACAAAAAGACCCTCCATTTGCTTTTAAAAGCTTTTCTCTTTAAGCTTTCCTACTGCACCCATATTATGTCATGCCAAATCCAACAGTGCACTTCAGTATCACGGAATATCGAACCCAGTATCCCACATGAACATGTATCAAAACATTTACAAGCAGTAGCTTTTCCTTGCAGACCACTTCCCAGAAGAGAAACAGCAGATCATTTAACATCTCCAAGGACACTTTCAACAGCTGTGTTTTGAATTGTTAATTGGAGAAGGTTAGATGCAGGCAGGTTCATGTTCTCTGCAACTGTTAAGAAACCAGTGCAAAATACCTACTTCTGAGAAGTTCCTTATTAGAGGAAGCAAGTAAAATAATATCTCAGAAGCATTCTGATGGATCTAAAATGAAAATGATTTGTCCTAAAAAGTTAGTAAGGGTCAGAGAACTAGAGTCACATGTAAGATAAACTATCACGGTTCAACTTTTTCAGATACAAGTGAGTTCATGAAAGGCTTCTCAATCACTCTCAAACCTGCCTCCCATCTCCAGAAAACAGTTTTACAAGCCAGAGGACTGTGACAGCACTCTGCCTGTTAAAATAAGGTTGCCTTCCAATTCTCAGCTATTAAGAATTCATTCCTCCTCTCATGTGAGAGGGAATTACCTAATCCATCACAGATCATCCGTGCCCTCAGAATAGCACCTACAATTAGGGCATGCATCTCTAATATTTCATCAGAAAGTTAACACTTCTTCTTGTAACCCTCCAAGTCTTTATCCATCCAACTGTAAAGCCACCGGAACTATGGAAAAAAAAAAAAAAAAAAAAAAAAAAAAAAAAGATGCAGAGGTTGGATCCGAAGAGGAATTAGAGCCCTACTTTGCTAAGTATACAGCCTGAGCAATGGCATAGTTCATTGGTCTCTGGCCCCACAGCAATAGCTGAAGTCCTATTCTAGGGACACAGACTGCCCGTAGTCAAGAATCAGGATATGCCCAGGAAGAGGATTCACCAAGAAAACACACTAGTGTGCATCTGAAGTGCCATCTCAGATCTCTGCAACTTCCTGCTGGGAAGGACTTCTTTTTACTGGGGATTTGTAAAGCCTTCCACATCTGAGGGAATGCTCTTGCCATTAATTTATCTTAATAAATGGAGAAAGACTTCACCAGTGCCTCCTCCCCTCCTGCTGTAGCCACCATGCCTTTGCATAGTGCCAGTCTGGAAGATAAATGATGTTATTCCTATTGAAGTAAGGCTAATACATAAAAGACAATGCAGAGAACTGTTGCAATGACATTTCCCTGCCATCACCCTGATGCAGGGCTTAATCCAGCATACCTGTGGTTTACGAACAGAAAGCTTAACTGGGTTTCCTCTACTTTCAGCATTTCATTCTTTCATGTCTCATTGAGTAACCCTTTTGCCAAATTGCTCTCTGGAGGACACTAAAAGAAATCACAGCAAAACTTCAGTTGTCTCTTTTCTTTTTTTTTTTTTTTTTTTTTTTTTTTTTTTTTTTTTACAGTGGCAAGTCAAGAAGCAACATTTACAGGCAAAGTAAAACTTATTCCTTTCCCCATCACTGATGTACATTTACGTACATTTTTAATTATTTATTTTATAAAATATTCCATAGGAAAGGGGGCTAAATATTTTGATCTAATGGTAAAATAGCCATTTAACAAAATTTTAAAATTCTGCTCACATTGTAATTGGTTTGCTGTATTTACTTATGCACTAAGAGAAAGACACATGAATTACTGAAGTAATTCTCAAAGCCTTTAGAGATTTCTGGAAGTGCTTGAGACCAGAAAGAGTCATTTAATTAAGGGCTTTAGCAGCTAACTTATTTCTACATAGCAGAAAGCTTGATGACATGTAGCACCTAGCTCTATTTGTCTGACTTCACAAACATACCAACAATACAAGCTCTAGCTTTTGCTGGGATATAAAAGTACATTTTTCCTGCAAGATTTCAACCCTGACATAGATGAAAGTCACAGGCTTTTCCCAGAGAATTTTGCTCCACAGTATATCAAAGCAAACATGCCGAGACCTTGTGCTAATCTCACTTAACATGGCATAAACACAACTTCATTAACATTCAAAGGAACTGAGAACAAAAAAA
>VXAV01006377.1:157101-185030 GCA_013399715.1 Alectura lathami | reverse complement strand
AAAAAAAAAAGGGGGGGGGAAACTGAGTACTTAATTTCCATAATAAACACTGATAGGTGCGTAACTGCTTCCAGCCCTGTGCCTGGGAGCAACACTCCACAGGTAGAGCTTGTCGGGCAGGTGACAAGCCGCTGGGCTGATCTGACCTCTTCTTTTTCTTTGCACAACTTTGCATGACGTTCAACAAGACCAAGTGCCAGGTCCTGCACTTTGGTCACAACAACCCCAAGCAATGCTACAGGCTTGGGGCAGAGTGGCTGGAAAGCTGTGCACAGGAAAAGGACCTGGGGGTGCTAGTTGACAGCTGGCTGAACACGAGCCAGCAGTGTGCCCAGGTGGCCAAGAAGGCCAGCGGCATCCTGGCCTGCATCAGGAATAGTGCAGCCAGCAGGACATGGAGGTGACCGTCCCCCTGTACTGGGCACTGGTGAGGCCGCACCTCAAGTGCTGAGCTCAGCTCTGGGCCCCTCACTACAAGAAGGACCTCGAGGCCCTGGAGCGTGTCCAGAGAAGGGCAACGGAGCTGGTGAGGGGCCTGGAGCACAAGGCTGATGGGGAGCGGCTGAGGGAGCTGGGGCTGCTCAGTCTGGAGAAGAGGAGGCTCAGGGCAGACCTCATTGCTCTCTGCAGCCCCCTGGATGGAGGCTGTAGTGAGGGGGGTCGGGCTCTTCTCCCAGGTAACGGTGATAGGACGAGAGGTAATGGCCTCAAGCTGTGCCAAGGGAGGTACAGGTTGGATGTTAGGAGAAACTTCTCTGAGAGAGCACTCAGGCAGTGGAACAGGCTGCCCAGGGAGGTGGTGGAGTCTCCTTCCCTGGAGGTGTTCAAGAAACGTGTAGATGTGGCACTTAGGGACATGATTTAGTGGGCATGGTGGTGTTAGGTTGGTGGTTGGACTAGAGGATCCTAGAGGTCTTTTCCAACCATAATGATCCTAAACCTTTAGTTTATCTATTTCCTAGGTCAGAAGCATTCTGCGGATTTAGGAAATGAAAGCAGTGGGATGTGAAAGCAAAGGACAGCTGTCAGGACTCCTGGATTCTGCTCACCAACGTTTATACATCACTGCTTCAGCTTTGAGCTTCGATTTAACTTAAATACAAAATTGGTGGTTGTTTTCCAAGCAGAAGCACTGGGATGCTTTTCAGTTAATGCTTGTAATTTAAAGCTGAGAACTTCAAAAGACCTACTAAAAACAGAGCTCTATTTTTCAGCAATCATTTTTATAAGTATGGTAGGGAAAAATTACATATATACACGCATGCACAGAGAAATTTTAAAGAAAGAACTGTAAAACATTTGCCATAGTTTCAACAATGCCAATGTTTCTGGCGCAGCTATGGCATTAATGTTAAAAGATGTGAAAAGAACATTGCTTGGTAAAAAGCTCAGCATTACATTGTTGTTTCTCAAGCATCATGTTATTGGCATTTCTTGACATAACTATAGCTCCAGTAGGACTGCACAAACATCCTGCTTCTGTGCTGACAAACTCCGTGTTACCATGATGCAACACTCAGTGGGAGGAAAGAATTTTCTTCCCTTCACACTCTTTTCCTGGTGATAAAGGCCAAAGTGGAATTTCTGAAGATTATCCTTCTGTTACTCCAGCAGCATCGCTCCTGAACTTTAAGGTACTATTTCTGCCAAAACCTCTCTTCCAAATTTGACAGAAGCTGTATTTCTGTGGGCAACATACAGCAACTGTAACGCAGCTGTACAGTCCCACTGCAGTCTGATCAGCTACACTAAAGCCAAAATAATTTAACAGCAGGAAAAAATACCTCATTTGTTGGCTGAAGATACGGTGTGCTGAATATTGCGAAGGCCTTACACGATTTTCTACACAGTTAGGAGTGATCTCTGTGGAAGACTAACATCGCACCCATAAATAAGATGCTGTAACCAATTTCATTTTTGTCAGTGCCTCCCACTCAGAAACCAAGTAAAGTGCTGTTTCTCAGCATTTTATTCAAAAATCATGGAAAATGTAAAGGGGAAAAAAACAAACACCTCATTTTACTTAGAAACTAAAGAAAAAAAAACACACATCTTCAAGTATGTCTGAATTCTTGTTGATTATAAATGTCACAAGAATTCCTCGCATGCCATTTGCTAGGAAATGAAATGGAAATGCTATGGCATTACTAATACAGAAACACCAAACCCTACTATTTGAGGAAAAATATTAAGCATGGTTCTAGACTAAATACAAATGGAAGTGTTTTGAAGATACAATGTGCTGAACTAACAGTAGGAGTGAACAGGCACACTGCAAAGCTCTGGGAGGGTTGGTTTTTGTGGGCTTCACTCTGTGGTTAAGATTTGCTTATGTACCAATTAAGCTGTCCTGTCAGATTCCAGTCTGAGACTGAAATCTCATTTGAAAGGGAACAATTTGCATTCAAACTACTTTTATTCGGTTCTAATGGTGGTAGTGCAGGCTTAATAAAATTAAATATTTTTACTTTTACTTTTTTCCGTTACCTATTTTCTGTACATTTACAAAGCATCAAGGGATCAGCAGCCAAAATTGCTCTAGTGCCTATCTTCTGGGAAACACGCTGATATCACTAATGCACAGAAAGCCAAGCAAACCTGACACTGCTGAAAGAATAATGATTTAATTATTTTTTAATCAGCCTTCAATTTGTTGTCAGCATAGAATTTATCTGACTCGCAAATAAAAGGGAACGCATATTGCTGACAATACTTCATCCTACTAGTGTGATTGCAATCATTTCCCTTGTTTAGATCTACCTGACAGGACACATCAACTTACTTGGCTAGACTTCCTAGGGTAGACTTACAACAGATAATGCTTCAAAAAGGAGCCGCATGTCATGATGGCATATAAAGCTTTTCCTATCCAAGGTAGCTAGTTGAAAGAGATCCTAAATAAATCATACAATTGCCCACCAGGATATTTGTCAGACTGTGTCAAGCAAACTAACAGTCTGAGCTCCGTTCCCAAAGTAAACAGTGGATTGGCTCTAGTTTAGACTTCAGTAAACTGAACGCCTGCTCTCATTTAGGGAAACCTGCCCCACACTCAGACGGAGTTAAGATTTTCAGGTCCAAGTTATGAAGAAATGACTGTAGCCACGTCCCTGTTGTATTAGAGAGAAACTGTCAAAGGGCAAAAAGTGATGTGTTTCTCTATCAGAAATATTCTGATGTCGGTTACTACCTTTAAAATAATCAGATCCACATGGGTTCTTAATAGATTACCTTTGCTATTCACGTGGGCTATCATGATAAAGTCTGGGAGGAAGAATGTCAAGCAACAAATAGCTGTAGCAGAAACCTGAGCAGGACGGTCACTGGAAGGGCGTAGGGGGAAGTGAACTTGCAGCCCTTCCATTTTAGTATTTTTCCCAGTGCCTGGGAAAAGCAGTTGCCTCCCTCTCCAGCATGAATTACTTGTTCATTATATCCTCTGTGCAAAACAAAACTGGTGTTCATAGACTTCCTCAAGCTCATGGAGTTTTAGGCTTAGCTGAGCTTACAATTTCTGCCCTGCAGAACCAATTCCAAGTGCTCCCTGGCCCCTCCATAGCTGTGTGACAATTTAAATAACTGACTTAAAAAGCAGAACAACACAGTACAGCAAGGTAAATCTCTCAGTAACCAAGATCTCAGCTGCTAAACTGCAGTCAACATGCAGTGACAACCATCTCAGCCCTTCCCAGAGACGGAGCAATTAGGCTGTCTGAAGAGGCCTGAATTTTGCCATGGTGACTAATGCATCCAAGAGCACACGGTGATGTGAGGAGGACCTATCTCACAACTTTTCTGTTTCAATGAGACAAGTTAAAGGCTACACTGTGCGGTTTGCTTTTTGTGTTTTTGTTGCTGATTGGTTTCCCCCATTCCACCTGTTCACAAGTTTTGCACATGGCAGCAGAAGCAAGAAGTGGGACTGGTGCTCCAGCAGGCAGAGGTGGGGAAGCATGAAATGGACATGGAAGCTACTGCACAGCCTGCAAATCTCCTCAGCAGGGTAAACCCATTGGTTGTCTCTAATCTCTGCACAGAGAACCTCTTGACACATGCAAGTGTTTAGTAATGCACAGAAAAGAAAGTGTTGTAGGACAACACAAAGTACGGTGGGAAAAAATTTTTGCTTTTAGTTTTCGTCTTTAAGGGTCTGGCAGAAGTCTGATTCAGAAGAACAGAGCTGCACCCAGCTTCCTCTGCATTAATAACAAATCCCTGCTTAGACCTGGGCTTCTGCCAAAGGTTTTTTGCCATTAAAAGAGCAGGTTTCACCGTGTTTTTGTTGGTTTAGGTCACTTTATTTTTTACTTTAGGTCAATACGCTATGGAAACAGTAGAGCAGAGAAGTTAAGTAATTATAAAGGAAAACGAAGATTTTGTTATACCATCAAAAACACACCAACAGTACTCTAAATTTCCACAAAGTCTCAAAGTTCCTTGAGATTTACTTAAATAAAAAGGCATATGGCTTGAGAGGTTGACTTGACAAATCAGATATACTCCAAAGTATTACCAAACTCTCCAGAGCTTGCTGGAGGGAAAAAAAAAAAAAACACTTTTGTAAATGAGCACAACAGTTCATGTAAATGTAATGTATTTTAATACTAATGTAAATTATGAGATTATGAAAATCGTATAATGAAACTAAAAGGAAAAAGCCCTTCATGCTCCCACTTATTATTTAATTTTTGGAAATTAGACATACCTGTGAAATTCCCAAGTACAGATACATTATGCTGAAAGAGAAGAAGCAGTTTTAAGCGACTATGTATGGAAGATTCCTACAAAAGCCATCTCTTGAGCTTTTTGAGCTCTTCAGATTTATTTTCTCTGGTTTTTTTTGCTGGGTTAAAACCTCTACATAACATCTATAGTACTGATGTGTAACAGTTTTTTAATTTTAAAATGAAAACTGGCACGCAATTGATAGATGAGCACACATATCCAAACAGAATTACACCCTCTGGAATACATAATATGAAGGAAAGTAACTTGCTGACAACACTATGTAGTGTAAAAAAACCCACACCAATCCTTTTGCTCTATATGACTCAGGATGCTTTGCCATTTGTATTAAAATAAAGTCTCACTACCTGAACTCCACAGAGAGGCACATGCATTTTGTTTCTACACTTCTGTGTGTTTCTGTGCATGTTTCTGTATACAAAAGTCTGAATGAAACAAGAACATGTAATATTTTTCATGTAAGTGAAGCTACATCCTAGGTCAGATAAAATATTTTGTTCATACGATAAAAAAAGCTATTAATGCCTGAAGTACTGAAATGTTCAGAAACTTTAAAATGTTCATGCAACCACCTAAGTTTTATGAAAACCTATCATTTTTGTCAGTTGCTTGCATTAGTCAAAGCAGGTCACTTTCACCCCTGACTGTCTTGTTATTAAAAAAATGTCCAAATGAATACCATTAAATAAGAACTTTTCAGCTTAGACTATTCCTGTGGCAACATAAAATATTTGTTGCAATGAAGCTTACTTCACTGCACTGAGCCTGATGCAAGAAGATTATGTTAAAATAGAGTAAGGTGCTGAGCACCCTTTGCAGGTAGGTGTCTGGATCGCTTACATACACCAGAACATATACACCAAAAATTATAGAAACTTGTTACTCTAGGATAAAAAAGCATCTCTGAGCACGCAAATGGTTTTACCTTCTCTGAGTCAAATTCAATTATGGTAAAATCTGAGCATATAACTAGAGTCCTTAAGATTATACTAAAGCTACAGCTCTACAACGTATTCATGAAGTTAAACCACTTGCAAGGCTTTTCAGATAAACAGTATTTAAAAAAAAAAAAAAAAAAAAAAAAACTTCACTTAAGCAGCAGCACAGGTGACAGTCATGTATCTGTAGTTGTTTTGCTCTGTCATAAACTATGTGCATCTTTTTGAAACAGGAAAAAAAAAAATCCAAGTGCTTAGTTCCACGGGATACATCTTCCTACACGATTACCATCACATGTTGTGTCAGAATGGTTCTACAGAATGACTTTTTCCTCTGCCTGCATATTAAAAAACAACATATAAAAGAACTTTCTAATAATTCATTTGGGTTAGCAGGGATTACTCTTACTTTCATACACTTAAAATCATGCAGTCGGCAAATATTGTGGTAGTGCCACTGTGACCCCTGCCAAGAATGGAGCTGCCACCTGCCCACCAGCACCAACCCGTTCAGCCCACGCACACTTCGCGTCACTCGGCAGAGACGCAGCCTGCACAGGTAGAGTCACTGGCTCCATCCGACCTCCCGTCCAAAACAAAGCTGCACCTGTGGCTGGATAAAAGGCTGCTGGAAACTTTGTGCTTAAAGCTCAGCTGCTTCAGCCCAGAGTGACAGGGCTGTGCATCACCTGTGGGATCTCTGCCTCATTTATGACAGGATTTGTGGAAGCAGGAACAGAGAATTTTATTCAGTAAGAAATTCTGAAAAATAGAAAACAGATGTTGCAAAAAAACTTCCCACAGAAGAAAAAACCTTGAAAAAAGACACCAGCGGCATGATTTTGAAGAGTCAGCAGTGGTTCTCAGTGCTTCTGGACACACCTGCCCTTCTCAACCACTGAGCAGGCCAGTGGAAACAGGGCGGCCAGAAGCCCAGACTTTGTGAGGTCTAACTGTGAAGCAAGGAGCTTTGCCCCTGTTCTAAATTCTAAAAACGAAGGTGTGCAGGCCTCCTGGGGCTGTGGATCACAGCTACCCTGGTAGAAGCTCTGTCCAAAACTGCCAAGCCAAAGCTGAGCTAGCAGGAAACAAGCTGTTTCCAAAGATCTGCTTCATTGGAATTTCAAAAGGCTACATTTACACGAACACTTCGGGTTACAATGAATCGAAGCTTTTCAGCCAAAACCAGTTTTGTCACAAGTCTTCACCATCCCTGCCACCAAACTAAAAGCCATGAAAAGAATGAATTTATTATGCAATTCTGGCTGCCTGGCTTCTTTCTCTGCAGCTACTGCAGAATTCTTACATGACCCAGAGCAAACAAAGTTTTTCACCCAGGCTCACAAGATCATGTGCTGTACCCCATCTGAAAGCATCAGATATGCTGAAACACTCAGGGCTACAACTGCAAGTTAGTGGGTGCTGGAGTCCGGAACAAAGTACTGTTAGCACACAGGAAGTTTTAGAAGGCCTGACAGTACTGCAAGTTAATGGTCTCGACAAGGCGAGACTATCCAGCATCCTGAGTCGCAACAGTAGAACCTTTTTAGCTACCTCATGATTAAGATATTAAAAGAGATATACCATCACTGACCTACTGACATCTCAGCACAGGAGCACTGTGATTCTTTTCCTTTGATGTTGCACAACACCCACCTAACAGAGCTACGTCAAAATACGTTATTTTTAATACCAAAACTACATGCTTATATTCCCCCACCCCAGATTCTGCTAGACAAAGTGTTATTGCAAAGAAATGATTTACAATAGTAATCCCTTGCTGCTGGAAGAAATCAAGTTATTTCAGAAACAAAATCATTACCTTCATTAATGCTATTTAGAACATTTTTGCAGTAGCAATCAACTTGTGTATCACTGTCAAGCTGTCCCTGTCAAGCTGGTGCTAAAGAGACTTGCAGCTATGGAAATAGCTCAGAAACCGACTCACTCCCCAAACACTGACCATTCGATAAGCGTCAGGTAGCAGCATGCGTCCACACCCTGCATTTTATATAAACCAGGCTTCATGGAATGACCACTAAACAGAGAATAAATGTATTCTCAACTGCTCCTTGCTTGGCCTCCTCTAAGACATCTCCCAAGGGGCAGAGCGAATAATTCTTTGAAAAAAGCACAATCCATCTAATCCCAGACTATCTGCTTTGATTTCTAGCAGCTTTTCCAACACTGGGGAGGGGATGTGAAGCAGAAAATAAACTGCTATGACACACAATCAGCTTGGCGGAATGAGAACTTTGAAAGGTTAGGCTGATTCTGGCCAGCATACAGCTAATATCAGTGTGATTGCTCACCTTCACTGGAAACTACCATTGACACTCAGAACTGTAGTATATCCCAAAACAAAGATGCTTATCCTGTCTGTAGGGATTAAATGGGTCTCCCACTTCAAACAAGTTCATTTATTAAAGCATGAGTTAGGGTAGCCATTGTAGTTTGATCTTATACATAATTCTGATATGCCAATAATACAACTTGAACAGATAAGAGCCAGAAATGCCACAGAACTTAGTTACCTGTACTAACCGCAATGAAAACTGATGTTTGCTCTCCCTGCAACTCTGTAAGCTAATTTGTTAGTGTGCTACATGACTTTAATGGCTCTAGAAATGCTTTCCTTCAGGAACATATTCTCATATAGAAAATTGGACTTTCAAGAGATTCCCTGATATGCAGCCTGATTTTCCTCTAATTTACAGGCATTTACAATGGTAGGACAATAGGGAATGAACTTACAAACAGCAATAACCTGCAGCACTTCATTGCAATGTCTAGAACCTCTACGATCCAGACCTGACTGGGGATACTGAAAACAACACCTGATTCCTCCCATCACACAGCCTGGTCCATTTTGATGTAAATGCAGTTCTTCTCAAACAGCTAAGACTGAAAGGCAGTAAGAAA
This sequence comes from Alectura lathami, assembly GCA_013399715.1. Lineage (NCBI taxonomy): Eukaryota > Metazoa > Chordata > Aves > Galliformes > Megapodiidae > Alectura > Alectura lathami. Next base: position 176,424 of record VXAV01006377.1, on the reverse strand, counting down.
TGATTGTGGCTTGCACTAAGTTCAGTAACCTGCTGCAAAATCTGTTTTAGATTCTGTTCACAAATTCTCCCTGCCACAGTCAGAGCAATTTTGCAACAAATTGGTTCCTATCCTTGCAAGATCTCAGCCCTTCTATCTCCCACAACCAAGGTGGTCTGATAGACCAAAGAAAACAGTTATAAAAATCAAACTTTCTCTCACAGAAGTACATTTAAAAAAAAATGAGAAATCAATTGCTCGTGGGCCCAAATCCACATGTCCTGCAACAAAACATTCTTTAGAGAACACTTTGCCATTCCAGCAACTGCTGCAAACAGTGAAGATGTGATGGTTTAATTCCACACTGCAGGATCTGCAGTGGGGAACCTGTTTGTACTATAATGAACTGGCCCCATACCCATATTCTGCTGTGGATGGAAGAGCTCACTTCTCAGCAAACTGGGCTCCCTGCTTTCTTCCCCTCCAGCCCCTGCTTTCTCAAAAGCAAACAGTGCCAAAAATAAACAGTGCCCAGTGTTGGCATAAGGAATGAAGGGTGGTGGTACTCAAACGAGTAGAAAGTTTGTCCATGAATGGAGCAACAACTGAACTATTTTCACTTTTAGTCATTTAATACAGCTTCAGAAATTGTTCTCAACTCATCTAAAAAGTTACTTTAATTTGGTTTTTGTCAGACATTCCTCCTCCACCCATTTCATCCAAGTTGTAAAGTGCAGATTCAGTCTCATGAAAACAATACTGTTTTTAGNTAGTGTCTGGGTTAAGACATTAGATTACAAACAGCTGCTTTCATGGTTATGCAACATCTTGTATGTTTTGCATATATCCTCAGTGCTTTAGTAGCCCTGGCCTGCAACCCCCAGACACCACATAATGACAATACATCCTGCTCCATAAGATCTACCATAGATCACGACCAATTTCTCAAGCTACTGCATGAATCATTTTTCTCTTTATAGACAGGAGTGATTCCCTTCTCCAAGCTCTTGAGACAATATGTCATAATATTGCGGTAGTATCATCATAAACACTAGCGTAAGTACCATAAAATACAGCAACATGATAACACTCTGTTACAAACTAATATCTCCCCAAAGCATTCATCTTTTGTTAGAGAATTCCCTAAGGATTCAAATTAGTTTCAGTTTTCTGCAGAGCCTTACTGCACAAAGTGTCTGGATGACTGAAATACCTACTGCACCTTCCTGGAGTGGCAGAAGGGAGATTTTACCTGGAGACATAACCACGTTCTTGCAAGGGACAGGCCTAACTTACATGACATTTAGGTCTTCTAGTAAGTCAGAGTCCAGCCATATAACTCTTAATTTAAAATCAGTAATCAGACCTTCATAAAATGTACTCAGCCCCTTCCCATTGACAGAAGTCATTTCAGTCATCTGGACACCTCCTCCTAGGAGAATTGCCTGACATCATTGCTCCTGGTCTGGGTATTAAAAGAGAACAGCACCCTTTTCTTCTCTACAGATCCACTGAAAGATTTACCATTATTTTGGAAGGTTTTTAATCTATCTTAGAAGCTGGCCTTATGGAAAGGATTGGTTTTAAAGTGGTCCTTTGCCTAAATGAAGCAGTCATGGGAACAAGCTAGAATGAGCTTTTCCGCACGCCATTCTATGTATGCGTACTGGTGGCACGAGCTGCCCCAAATACTTTTACAATCCAATGCTGCTGAAAATAATTGTGTCACTTCATATATTTTGCACATTTCAGATTGATTTCTGAAGATACTTCAGAAACAGTAGTTTCATATTACGTAATGGTCTTAAGAATTTTTACACTTGTATGTACAAAACAGATTTAAAAAAAGCTCATCTCAAGTTGTCTTTTTAATGCCTTTGGCTTTACAGACTTTAAATGCTGAAGTACAGCATGGAATAAAGCTTACTGAACATGTAGCCTCCTCATGCTCAGGAATGTACAGGATTAAAACAAGCAGTACGAAATCGTGCTTGCCAATACGTTTCCAGGGGATACAACTGTGAACAAACTTGTCTCAGCCTTCAGTGGTTCTGGTGTAAAATAAGGTACTGCAAAGACAAGGGAAAAGCTTTAAAAACAGCTTGGATTTGTCACCTCTAAAAATGAGAGCTCAGCATTCATTAGTGACCCTGAGGGGAGGAAGAGTCTTACAAAGCCTTTTACCATTCTCATGCCAAACACTCTGCATCCAACACCTAAGGGTACATCTGTCAAAGAAGAAATACCAAGAGTTTTCTGAAGCACAGTGTTGAAAGTAATTCCCTGAGTGCCTTGAAAACCTCCAGACCAGTAAGAAGACATCCTTATTTTACCGATGGGAAACCCACGGTACAATCTCTGAATTTGAGTACGTTATGGTCACTCACCACACACAAGAATTACAAACAATTAGAAACCCTGAAATTTATTAAAATGAGAAGTATTTTTTTTAGCTCAATAAAGACAGGAGTACACCACACGCAAAGCAAAATGTGCAGGGAGAAGTTTCTTTTAACCAAAGAATTCATATACTTTGAAATATAGAAAAGCATCAAGGCCCAAGTACTTTTTCTTTTCAGCTATGGATGTGATATGCAATTATAACAGCCATGTTTTTTTTCTTGTAATGGAAAGCAACCAATACTTATCCAACTAAATCAGAGGAAGGTTCATTATACAGCCCACGTCAGTATTTAACTTCCGCGATAATATAAGAAAAAAGACTTTCTAGGAAATAAAAGTTTAAGAGTTGAAATTGACTCTGTGTTCTCTGAACTGCTGCTGGAGCACTTGCAGCTCAGCACATCCACCTCAAAGGGTTACTACAGACTGAAGTGACAGGAGATAAATATTATGCCATCCAGTGTTCCTTTTATCCAACAGTATCAGTATCAAATCATGAAATATATATTGCATACAATAAACAGCTGTTTCTAAAGTTGCTGCACCCAAGGACTTACTCAATGGAAGAGGAAAGAAACTGTTTTGGTTAACAGGCTAAGCTTGCACAGTTAATCTGATCCAATATCCATGGGAGAAGCATTAGCTAGTGAAAAACAAAAACAGGAGGCTAAATACAAAAACCAGCATACACCGATTAATCTCGCAGCATGACGACACGGTGCTAAAATCAGACTACTAAGATACAACTGTAGGCAGAAAAATAATTTGTCTTCTGTTCAGATGCTTTTTTCCTTGGGGGAGGGCAAATGGAGAAGAGGAGATGCAAGGGCCCAAACAGAAATACAAATCTTCCCATGCCCTTTCATACAGGGTTGGAAGTATCCCACAAACAATCTTAAAAATAAGTAGAATCTGGTAGTATGAGCTAAATTTAGTTGCATATGTTTTCCACAACATATGCAAGTATAACTTCCCCTCTGCTTCCTGAACACACAGACTTCACTTATTTATCTTCCAACCAATCTATATTCTCTATGCAATTTCTGAGGAATATTTTGTCATGTAGTGACAGAATCCACTCATGAGTAAAAGTTTAAGACAATTTTATCAAAACACAAAAGCAAACTCCTTCCTTTCTACTAACATTTTCTCTGTAACTTCTCCACTATGTTGAAAAATCCACAGCTTTCAAACGAAATATGCCAGTTCTCTTAGCTATGGCTGAGAAAAAGCACAAGCACATATTTCAACTGTATTAATTAACATGAGTCATTACCAGAAGAAAGTGAACACTAACTCCTTCTCTATTTCCATATATCCTAACCTCTATGAAAGATGTGTTATTTCCGATACTCACCTGGCATTACTGAACTGAAGCAAAAGTTTCACCTTCGAGGAACGCTTCAGCTACCGTTTCTCAGTACAGCTACAAGTGTCTCGCCAGCTCAATGCCGCAAAGCATTACGTTCCAGTGGAAATACAGCCACAACTACAGGCCTCTCGAATGGACAATGAGGACTGCAACTTGCTCAGATACGAAGTCATAATGCTGAGTAACAAATCTATTTAAAACAGAAGTGACAAAGAACTTCTCGAAACAGGACAGAAGAAAGGAAGAAAACTTCTTGCTTCACCTACAGTTCTGCATAATTACAGCATTATTTCAGTTGGCCCAGACTGACTTCTCCCTCCACCCTGGTTCAAAACTTACTAAGTCCTGAATTATCAGGAAAAGTAACTTGTAACCTGCAAGAAGTACCACAAGAGATTGAGGACAAACAGATAAGTTATTACAAGTAGCGTTGAGTAGCGTTCATCTATTGCATACAAACAGTACAGTTTAAACAGAACAACAAAAAAAAAAGATATGTAAATATCAGTCTTCTAACTGAACTCTATGAGACTGCATCATTTGGCCTTACTGTTGAATTGTACAATTTGTGGAGAACAACCACAACCAAATATTGTTTCTAAGTCTTAGAAATACAAGCCCACATAGAAGCAGCTCCATTAAACAGCAGGCCCCATTCCTGGTAGTAAAGCTAATTCAAAACCGTGGACCTGAGCCAATAGGATGCTCAAACAGGAAGCACACTTCTAAAATAAAAATACATTATGTCATAAACATTAAACAAATTAAAAACAACTTAATGAATTTAACTATGTCTAGAAGAAATAGCACTTTTAGTACAAGGCTATACTAAAAAGAAGGGCAGAAACTTACTGACTAGGGTGTTCATAAGAATAACGCGTCAAATTTTTAATGTTTGAGGACTGCCATTTCAGAATGCTAAATGGAGAAGATGAATCCACAAACAGAAATGTAATATACTTATATTTGTAATTATTTCAAAGGAAAAAGCAGTGTTTTTTATTTATAGAGGCTGGACTTGCAACTCTCAGCATTGAGCCAAATAAAAAAATAAAAATAAAAAAAAAAACCTTGCTGAAAACAGCCTTCCACATTTCAAGTGTTTGCCTTCTCGCTCTTGAATTTTCTCCAAGGTCAAGCAAACAACCTGAAAAACCATTGTGTGCCAGGATGTGCTACACGAACCTTTTGTGATCTACTTCAGGTATTACACAAGTGTCAGGAGCAAAAGGCCTGCAGGCAGTTCTCACATTGCTATGTTGGTTCTTGAAAACTGTCAGGAACGCAAAGACAGTGACAGAACTATAATAAATCTCAGGTCAGCATTACAGGTGCACTTACAAACAGTTACTATGGTCTCTTCAGATTTGTAAAAAGATTTTATAAAAAGAATTTGCTGTTTATCAACATTCTAATAATCACTGCCTCTGTCAGCCACTCCAAACCAAAATCCTTAAGAATAATTCAAAAATACCAGGGACATATTAACTACCTGGTCCGTCCTTTGCTACTTCTCCTCCATGAGCTCCTCTGTTTAGATTAACACATGAACAGGATTCAGTTTAATTTAGCAAGACATCTGAAAACAGATTTTCAGCATGATCTTAAAGCATAACACGCAAAGGCAATTCACATCGCATGAGAGATTTAAATGTGAAAGTAGTAAACATAAGGACAACTTGAAATAGTTTACTTTGTGTCATTAAGCCATCTAATTAATTTTGTATTTGACATTATTAGTATATTGCAGCTAACAGTGATTTAAGCAGCTGCTTAAACACAGATCATGCAAATATATGAGTAGAGTATAGGCTGATGGAAAGAATGGCGTATTTATTTAGAATAAACATTCCTGAATAAATTAAGTAAAAAATACTCAGATCACAAGCAGAACTGTGCAGCTTTCTGAATAAACAGCTTAAAAAAAAAACCTCCACTCCACTCGTCTGCATGAGGGAGAGCACCAAATGAAGTCTGGTGAGTACAGCAAAGATTTTGAAGTTGTTAGCTGTTAACAGACCTCATCTGACAAGAATAGGCCTACATTAAAAATAATTCCTCAGCTTGCTTTTCTTCACACAAGTGCATAAGTGCTTTTCATTACTCAGATTAATTTTCATAACTGAAACGCATTGCAGTTTCCTTTGATGCTGTGTAATGTTTCTTAGTTCTATTAAGTGGTACATAATTATACTTTTCCCCTTCCCCCCACAGATCCCATATAAATTGTTCAACTTTTGACAGCTTCAAACAATTAGGCTTCAAAAATATGCAGCTATGAGGCATATAGTTTAAAAGTTGTATGAAATGGTTGAGCTTTTAGATGACAGAAGGGGTTTGAGTGTTATTTAATGCTTAAATCCCAAGCTCTGAAGTTCTGACCTTTCCACCTTTGGTCATTCTAATATCTGGAAACAAGCCACTTAAATTTAAGACTGCATCAGTACTCCTTGTTCTGACCTTCCAATGCACGTGAAAAGATGACAGTTCTCCACTCAGTATTATGAACCTATTCAAAAAACTTCAGATGGAATGCTGCATCATTATCTTAGCTCATTCTGAGTTTTGAAAGTAAAACATTGGAAGTAATATAGGATGCAGCAGCTCTTCAAAAGCTTATCCAGCTGAATGCATTTAAGTCTGTGGGGCCCAACAGAATTCATCCCATGGTACTCAAAGAGCTGGCCGGTGTCATGATGAGACCTCTCAATTTTTTTTCAATGGTCTTGGAAATCTAGAGAGGTTCCACTCGACTGGAGGCTCTTAAATGTTGTCGCCAGTTTTCAAGAAGAAAGACGACCCAGGTAATTACAGGCCTGTCAGTCTCACTTCAGTGCTAGGTGAAATTATGGAGAAGATTATTTGGGGAGTTATTGAATAACACTGGAAAAACAACACCAACCATTGGTCACAGCCAACACACGTTCATGAAAGGCAAGTCCAGCTTCACTAACTTTATTTCCTATTACAATAAGGTTAGCCATCTAGTTGACTAAGAGAAGCCAGATGACATGATTTTTTTAGGATTTTAACAAAGCTTTCAATACCGTCCATCACAATATCCTTCTGGACAAAATGTCCAGAATACAGCTAGACAAAACAGAATGCAACCGGTGAACACTGGCTGATGAGTCAGGCTCAAAAGGTTACAGCAAATGGAGCTACATCAGGCTAGTGGCCAGTCGCTAGTGGGGGTCCATAGGGCTCCATTTTAGGGCCAGCTCTCTAACGTTTTCATCAATGACCTGGATACAGGACATGAATGCATAGCAAGTTTGCGGATGACGCTGAATTGGGAGAAGTTGACTCCTTCAAGGGCAGAAAGGTCTTGCAGAGATACCCTGACAAATTGGAGGGCTGGGCAATTGCCAGCAAGTGGTGTATTCAACACGTGGGATGGGGCAACCCTGTGTATTTCTATAGACTGAGGGACAAGAGGCTGGAGAGCAGCCCTGCAGAAAGGGAACTGGGGGTTCTGTTTGGTAGCTGGTTGAATCTGATCTAGTAGTGTGCCCTGGCAGCCAGTAGGGCCAGCCTTACTCTGGGGTACATCTGGCCCAGCACTGCCAGCTGGGCAAGGGAAGGGATTACCCCATTCTGCTCTGCCTAGTGTGGCCTCACCACAAGCGGAGGGTGCAGTTTGGGCACCACAATATAAGAACATAAATCTGTTACAGAGCGTCCAAAGAAGGGCTACAAATACGGGTAATGGTCTAGAAGGCAAAACATATGAGGAGCAGCTGAGGTCCCTTGGTTTGTTGGGCCCAGAGCAGAGGAGGCTGAGGGGAGACCTCACGGCGGCCTACAGCTCCCTCCCAGGGCAGCGGAGGGGCAGGCACTGAGCTCTGAACAGCGACAGGACCCGAGCACACGACATGGAGCTGCGTCAGGGGAGGGTCAAGCTGGGGGTTAGGGAAAGGCTCTGCACCAGGGGGTGGTGGGCATGGAACAGGCTCCCCCAGGTCATGGTCCTGAGCTGCCAGAGCTCAGGGAGCATTTGGACACTGCTCTCAGATACAGGGTTTGATTTTTAGGTAGACCTGTGGAGAGTCAGGAGTTGGACTCAATGATCCTTGCTCGTTCCTTCCAGCTTGGGATATTCTATGATTTTGACATAAATCCATTTACTAAGGCTGTGTGAACTAAAGAGGCACAGAAAACATAGTGAGATTTGCTTATTCCTGAAAAAGACAACAGGATAGAAGGAACCTCAGCGTTCCTTCCCACAGCTTAAGAACATAGCAGACTTGAAAAGCATGCCTGACGATGTGCCTCCAGTCCCAGTTACAATCCTTCACACAGCCTTCACAGGCCGCCTACTTCAATGCTTCAGCTCCTCAAGTGTTATTCAGCTGTTCCCCCACCACTACCCCATTTATATCTTTGGAAGCTCATTCAAAGATGACTTTCTGTGCTACGCTTGCTGGATCACAAGGAACAACTGATCAGCATCCTCTTTTCACAGCCCTTGTGTTTGAAGAATCATGTTGCCAGCTGATAGCTTTCGTCTTCAATTCCTTCAATTCTTTTTTTCCCCCCACAAATCACCTTTCCCAAACACATCATTCTTGTATCCACTGTACTCTCTACAATTTGTCCTTAGCTTTTCCTTCTCTTCCACAATTTCAAAGGGCGTTACCCAACATTATTAGCAAGCTAAGTGGTCCTTCATGAGCTCTGCAGGTGAGCTTGAAGCTGGTGAATCTTAAAAAAAGGTAACTCCAAATATCAAAGGTTAAAAATTTAATGAGAACACCGTGTTGTTTGCAGCTTGCTGTAATCCTACATCCTAGCCTAGTCTAATTCCCTCTCCATCTACTAGCCAAATTGCTTATTATTTCAGGTTAATAGTTTTGTTTTTTATAATTCATGTATTTCCTTTTTGATTTGTTCTTCAATGGTTTTAATTACCATCATCTACTTGTAAACATCCATTTTAAATCTGGTACTGTCCTGCAACATCCTTGCATCCCCATCTACCCTGGAAGCGCTAAAAGTTCAGCATTTTTCTGCTCCAGCATCAAGATGTTAACAAAAACACTAAACAGAAGAATCAGGCCCAGGACATGTTCTTATTATGGACCACCTCAATTAGGTAGCGAATAGCTGGTAACTCTTGATATTCTCCTAAACTGGCCATTCCCTCGATAATCAATAATTGTTTTGCAGTCCTTTCACCTAGATCAGATTTTTCTTATGAAAATATCATATTAGACCATGTCAAACGCCCTTCCCTTTTTCTGGTGCTCCAGCTAGCCTTTCAAAGCTGCACAGCACCACAGCACCTGGGTTCTCAGTAATAATACCTGTCAACTATTTAATTAAACCTGTCCTCAATATACATCCAAACTGATTTTTTTTTTTTTTTTTTTTAAAAACAACCTGCTTCTGGCATCTCTCCAAATATCCAGTTAGGCCCTCTTCAGCTACAAAGAAAAGCAGAACTGATTCCCACACATGCGATCCAATTCTCTCAGAAGTTTTCCTTCTAACATATTCTCTATGTCGAACTGCAGTAAATCACACATTACTTCAAAGAATTCCTTAAATAGCAAAGAAAGCATTTTCATTGGGTCTACCCAAGTCAAAGTCATTTAAATTGCCTAAATACTTTCTAGCATGTTCTTTTCTTCTTCAGGTGTGCACTACTATCTTGAAATTACATAAAGCATCTGATTGCAGATAAACTCTTCTGGATATGCTAACAACAACAACAAAGGTATTACATGCTTCAGCTTTCTCCAAATCATCCGTTACTTTCTCTCATTCACCTCTGTTTTATAAGCCTGTAGATAAAGACCACTCTGCTCTGACCAGACAGTGCTCCCAGTTACCATCTCCACACATTTTAATGAGAGAACAGTTCTCTGAAGTTTATTAATTTCTCATAGAGAAACAAAACTGTGGAATCTGATTTCAAAGGAAATCACTACTTAACAAACTATCAGTTAAGTGCCTCTAATATATTAACTTTGCCTTTTGACAAACATTAAGAACTTTGCACTTACTTACATTATTTTGACCATAATAAACTGAAGTTTCTCCTTTCAGAGGGCTGACACATACACGATTTCTTCTGTTGAAAATCTTATCCTGCAATAATTCCCCGTTAGGTTCTACAGCAAAAGGTCCCTAGCAATCTGTGAATAACACACTATTAGGTTTTTCTAGAGGAATCATGAATCTGTAGAACCAGGGTATATATTAAAGGATTAAAACAAGCTATCACTGGCCATCACCAAAAGAAAATTTACTTTTCCTGACCTACTCACAAGCAGAGAAAACAAGGGCTCAGGTACTCTAATAAAATTAGTGCTGCCAGTTCAGGAAGGTTTGTAATTCTTTAGATTGACAGGTCAGAACAATTCAGTCTCTCTTCAGATACTCATATCACTACTGTCTGTTAAGAGGAAAAAAAAAAAAGAGTTAAAATAGTGCAGATGGTATTTACAGACCATTCAAGATCACAGACCTTATTCCTGACCCAGATAAACTGCTCAACAGACAGAAAACTCAGGAAAGAGCACCACTGCAATGCACTTAAATTATATAGAAAAGCATCTACACGTGGATCTGTCAGGATGGTGTAAGTCCAAAACCTAAACTTTCCCAGCAATGAGGCAGGGCTGTGGGTATTTAAGCAATGTTTGGCACTTCAGACAATTTTTGTCAGAGACAAAAATCAGAGACGCCTGCTTCCTCCCCCTATCCTGCACACATGCATCTGACTTTTGAATTTACAGCCTAGAGCCCTCTTTATCATTCATACATTAGTTACAAGTCATTTACTAAATACAATAGATTTTTTTTTTAATTATGATAGATTTATTAGCTCTCTCAGATTAGATGCCTTCAACATAAGAAAGAAAGACTGTACTGTCATTCTTAGGCACAACTGTTGCCAAGTATGAAGCTGGAATCTCAGCTGTATCCAGAAACAAAATGAGTTCAAATCACTATTTTTAAATTATCAGTTAATCTTAAGGCAAATATTTCTATCAATGGCAGTGCAATGTCATCTACTCCATCCATATTAAATACAAACTCACTGAATTTGTATTAGGTATCTCAGACAGCAATCTCCACTTAAAAATCAATTTAGGTCAAATGGGTTGGAACTCAGTTCCAGTGTTTAAGTGGATTTTCCATGCTTCATCCCCTTTGTAACAAAGTTAAAAATTGAGGAGATTCTCATATCTTGAGATTTATTAAAATACAGCATTTGTGATTTGTGTCCAGTTTTGGACTCTAATTATCCTTAAAAGTTTTGAATATTCACTAAAACATTTTTGATGTTTCCTGTGATAAGGTATGAAAATCAGCTACACATTAGCTACTTCCAGTTTACATACAGTGAATGTGGCATGTCACCACAAATGCCATGCATATCATATGCAACTTAGAAGATCATAATATAAAATATACCTTGAGTGCTTAGAAGTTGAATCTGCTCAAATGCATTTAAATTCTTGCGCAACAATCACACATTCCCTGCACATTAAAAAGTGATGGCGAACTTCAGTAGACTTTCTAAGAGGACAAACTGCAAATTGAGAATTGTAGCATCATTCAGCATTTAATAAACACAGAACATTTCTTTTCAAAAGTACTTTGTATATGTTAGAGCATTTTAGTCTGTGCAGTTGGATTTCTATGAAGGAGGGAAGTCATTAACAACAACGATTTTCTAATAAAAATAATTAGAATTAAATTCCTCTTGATTTAAAAAGATCTTACAAGATAAAGTATTTCTCTGGAATATAATACAAACAAACTGTGGAGTAATTTGTGGTTTATGTGACTGTGGCAAATACAGTAGAAAGATATACCTTCTCTGGTTCCTCCTGGGTGGATACAGGAGCTGCTTTTAAGACACCTGGCTGGAGTCTGTTACTGAGTAAATAAATTTGCTCAAGCTTTATATTTTGGAACATATGTAGCTTAAAATAAAGCATTTTGGCAAAGATCCTGATATGGAGCAGGTCAATAGATCTTGGCTTTCAGTCCTGAAAGATTTTATACATCAGTCACAACCACTAATTACATACAGATGTCCTGGCAGCTGCTGTGAGCACAGGTGCCACACATGCCTGTGGACCACTCTGCACAGCAGGTGAGAAAGCAATATTCTGCGTTAGTAATGGGTTCTGTCTGGGGACATAAGTGAAAATTAAGTGGCAAAAGGGAAGGTTCTGTTTTGCACCACTACAAATACTGAAAATGGAGACCCAAGCAACAGTCACCACATGCAGATCTAGGAGCAGGGTTAATCTAATAAACCTAAAGACCGAAGAGCACATGTGCATTGGATAAGCAGGTAACTCAGCATAAGGAACAATGACAGTGAGTTTCTCATATCTTTGCTCCTTTGCATCAACTGTTATTTGCAGTTGTTTGAAATTAAATTCCCTGAAGTACACACAATATTTCAGGATTTTTGGATTCCAGACTCTCAGAAACAGAGGAAAAGAAAGAAATGTCTCCAAAGATTCTCAGATAATAATCACACAGTACCTGGCTGAACACAAACTGTAAGACTTTAAGATCTTTTCCCACAGTTTCACAGCAGGACTTGTGATAATACAGTTTCCTTTTCAACGGCACAGGTGTTGGAACTACACAGTGAACACAGCCAGAAGGGTCTGGAACACCCATCAGGAACGTATCATATTTACCTCTGCACTTCTCCAGATCCGAGGTCAGGCGCTTTCTCATCTTTTTATGTTCTTACTGGAATTCATGTTTTTAATGGTTATCTGATGAGTTAACAGCAGTTCGAGTTCTCTCAGTGCTTGCCTATCCTTTTCGAGCACCTACTGGTGCCTTTTTTAACCATTAAAGTTGGCAATTTTTTCTCATCTCCCTGTAAAGTCAAAGGCTAATTGCAAAATTTTCTGACATTGAATTTTCAGTATTTCACTGTTCTTTCACTGTAATTATTAATAATTGGGATCAGAACATTACTCAGAAACAAAGCCTGGGTGATGATAGGACTATTTTCTTCTGGCCATGAAAGTAGTTACACGTGACATTCCTGTGACATTCCTGTGACATTCCTCTGCAATGGATCTAGTTTGTATGTGCATAAGCACTGTTTTGTATACAGTTTATACGGAACATACCAGTTAAAATTCCTGTCCAGAATCATGAGAAAAACTGGTGTAAAGACTGTGCAAACTAGGAAAAAAAAAGGCGCAACATACAGCAAATAGACTATATATAGATAGATCCTACATGTACAATTGGAGCTTCAACAAATGGACTTTTTAAAATACATATAGAAACAAAGCAGTCCACTAGAAATGAGGAAACACATGAGAAACATGTTTCAATGTAAGGAAGCAGGGGAGAAAAATGAAGATGACACTAGGAAGATCCAGTCTGACAGAAGCTTCATGATCTTCAGTGAGCATCCGAAGGACTGTGACTCGGATACTATTCACTGCAAGAAATTAGAAGAAAAACTCTGAAAACACCATTCTTGTCAGATCTGGGCATGACAAAACTCAAAGAATAGAGAGGGAGAGGATGGGAGCAAAGAGTGAGAGGTCCTGCGCTGTTCCACCTCCCTCCCCCCAAAAAATATATAAAAGAAATTTGCTGCTGATGATTGAATATGAGCTAAAATTAACAAGAAGTAATAAGCTTGCAGGTACAGAACAGACTCCAGAGAAAACCATGCTGAAAACAAACAATAAGTTTGTTCAGGACTTCAGCCTTAAGTTTCTTTGAAATTCCATCTATGCTTTACTGTTTCTCAAACACTCTTACAACATACAGTCATAGGACACACCACAGTGTCCAAGTGAACAGATCAAGTTTGACGCAGAGAACTTCAGCAAAATGGCTTCTCCTTTGGTACCTAAGAACACAATCTGATGCCCAAGGTCAGGCATTCAAACATTGGCACCTTTGTCATTTAATAATGACCTGGACAGGCTGGAAAAGTGGGCCCACGAGAACATGATGAGGTTCAACAAGGACAAGTGCAAGGTGTTGCACTTGGGTCGGGGCAATCCCAGGTGTGTGTACACACTGGGAGAAGAACTCCTTGAGAGCAGCCCTGCGGAGAAGGACTTGGGCGTCATGATTGACGAAAAGCTGGCCATGAGCCGGCAGTGCGCTCTTGCAGCCAGGAAGGCCAGTGGCATCCCGGGCTGCATCAAGAGAGGGGTGGCCAGCAGGGAGAGGGAGGGGATCGTCCCCCTCTACTCTGCCCTTGTGAGGCCTCACCTGGAGTGCTGTGACCAGGCCTGGGGCCCCCAGCACAGAGGGGATGTGGAGCTGTTGGAGCGGGTCCAGAGGAGGGCCACCAAAATGATCAGAGGGCTGGAGCACCTCTCCTGTGAGGAAAGGTTGAGGGAGTTGGGACTGTTTAGCTTGGAAAAGAGAAGGCTCCGGGGAGACCTCATTGCGGCCTTCCAATACTTGAAAGGAGCTTACAGGCAGGAGGGGGACCGACTTTTTACAAAGGTGGATGATGGTAGGACAAGGGGGAATGGGCTAAAATGGAAAGAGGGGAGGTTTAGGTTGGACATCAGGAAGAAATTCTTCCCTGAGAGAGTGGTGAGGAGCTGGAACAGGCTGCCCAGAGAAGTTGTGGCTGCCCCATCCCTGGCCGTGGTCAAGGCCAGGCTGGATGGGTTCCTGGGCAGTTTGATCTAGTGAGCTCGTGGCTGGCAGCCCTGTCCACGGCAGGGGGGTTGGAACTGGATGGTCTCTGAGGTCCCTTCCAACCCAAGCCATTCTATGATTCTGTGAAAGACAAGAAAGTTTTCCCCATTTAAACTCCCTAGAAAGAGGGCATGCAAACACATTCCTTCACACAGGTCTGGAGCCAGCAGGCTTAGATACAGTAAAGGGCTAAGCCTAGTGCTAAATTGGTTGTAACTGGGGAAGAATTGCGTGATGCTTTGTGCAAACCACAAGAAGGATAAATCTCTTTCAAGCATGTGAGAACAGTACTGTGGCATCCAGAAAGAGATTCAGCACAACGCCGGCATTTTTAAAAATAAGTTGGACATGACAAATTACTTAATCGACTGCAGTCATTACAGTAATGTCTAAATCACTTCAGGAAATGAATATGTAACCTTACAGAAGAAAATCACAAAACATGTTATGAAATTTCAAGTAGGAAAATGCTTAGTGGACCAAGCAGTGGTTTCATAAAACGTGCAGAAGATGAGCAAAGTTCTAAGTTCCAAGAATTATCTACTTTTAAACGCATAAGTTATCAGCCTTATAAGAAAAAAAATAAAATAAACAGTAACAAGAATATCTAGGCAAGTCTTTCAACTTTTTATAAGACCTGTCATACAAATGACTGACCGCAGTAGCATACAGAATTAAGAAGGTGAAGTGGTTTATTTAATCACTTTAATTTTATGCTAGCTCTGGTATTAATTAATAATTATGGTAATAACATATATTTGAAAATACTTTTGTAGCTTCTTTCTCCTGGTGAGCCCGTCCTTCCTGGCCTTTAGCGTATTTGTCAAGGAAGAAAAAGACCTCTGAATGTAAGTTAGCACAAGAATATTATTGAGTGGCTAATACATTAGCCATGATAGCAATGCCTTAAAATTACAAAGGCTTACGATCTCACATAAAACAAGAAATATTTATAGACACCATACACAGGAGGGCAGGTACAGTCAAAATCTGTTAAGCTTCAAAGAAACTATGCACCTATTTCAGCTTGGGTTTTACAAGATGTGCAAACCAGTTTATTAGTGTGGGTAGGCCCATACAAAGGTAAGTACATAACTATAACTTGTGGGACAAAACATACAGAACCCAGGGCACTTTCAGCCAGCTTTTCACTAATGCGAGGTGCTGATTTAACCCAAAGCAGATCACTACAGCTGGTCAGTACAGCAACAGAGCATGTATCTAAGTGAACCTGTAATCCCATAATCCTCACTGTTTTGGTCTTACTAAAAAATGAAATATATGTAACTATCAAGCATTGTAAACCGTCATGATTCCAGTTAGCCTCAGTCCAACTGCTTTTCAATAGACTGGTTTTAGATAATCCCACCCAAAGTCATGATTTTGCTTTTTCTTCCTCAAAGCCGCACAAGACGACTTGACATGAACCCATTACATGAACACAAGGAAGTCAGTGAATCTCAGATACAGAAGTTTCCCATTACATCTTGTTTATTTAGGTAAGACCACCTGTAACATTCACCAGCTGCTGAGTTTGTTGTGTAACCTGAAACAGCACAATTACTACAACACATATTTGGAAAAAGGTAGGGAAGACTAGAGGCACTTTTCCCCCATTTTGTGAAGAGAATTTGTTAGTGGACAAGAAGAAAAGACAGTTTATTACCACAATAAAATGGCAAGCATCAAAGAACATTAATGCAGATTTTTCATAAGCCCAGGAAAAGAAACCTCCCAAAACAAGTTATTTTAATGAATCACATTAAAAGAATTCTCAGAGTGGAATCTTCACCACCATCTTCATTTTGAGGACTAAAATGGTGGGAATCTTTCACAACCCAAGATGATCTTTTAGAACTGAGCTAAGCACACATTCAACAAATTAATTCCTACTGCATACTCCACTTGAAAAGATCCTTTTTTTTCCTCCAGTGTAACTGGAAATATAAGCAAAGAGATACAAATTACGTGCCTGTCAGCATTTCCCTAGTCAGATGAATCAATCCCTTTACTGTTCACCGAAGAACAACCACCTCTAACCCCGTCATTGCTCATACTGCCAAAATCCAAGATGTTGGGTAACACTAGCCCAGCATTCTGATAACATCAAGATTTTTCTAACCCATACACAGGAGCTGCAAGTCAGGCTTCACTGCTGTACTGCAGAAGAAAAAAAAAAATAGTTCAAAACACAGTGGAAAGAAAAGGTAACAGAAGTTCAAAAACCTTCACTTCAGCATCTATATGTGTTTTCAATGTAACCTTCATCACCACTGAATCTAAATGCCTCTCATAAGCAGCTCAAATCACAACCTCTAACTAACACTTCATATCTAAGTAAGGCCAGTACAGAAAATACATTCATCTCTGAAAGGAGAAAGTCTTCCTTCATATTGATAAATAGGAGGAGATTTCACCAATCTCTGTACCTAAAATAATTCTAAATTCTAATAGAAAAAGTTTAACATTCCATAGAAAGGAATTTAAGCCTATTTTCTTAATTTTAAACAAAATACCTGGGAAATCTGCCAGATCTTTACAATGCCTCCCAATATATTAATGTGTGGAAAAAAAATTGAGAGAAAAATCATTGGAAGAGGGAACTATTTTACAATCCTTTAAAACAATTAAAAGATTGGTGAAAAAAAGAAAAGAAGCATACCTGTCCTAGCGCACTTCTGAGTTGTTTGTTGCAGACTCTCCTAAGGAACACAGGATCATTGACGTGGTTAGGTCTTAAGCAGACATGGGAGAAAATTTCTGCAGATCAGGGGTTGCCAGTCAGACACCACATGAAACGAACAAACAGAGGAAAACCAGAGTGTTCACAGAAGGGACATTCCTCTGCACTGTTCTAAACATCATCCACATTTCATTGAATATGAAGCGCTCTCAGGCAAAACAAAGTAATCCATCGGATCTGATATCCTCACAGTTTCAAAACAGTAACACCTATGATATGAAAAGCTGTATCTAACTAGAAAAACTAAATACCAGAGGGATATAGAAAAATATAATGCATCTCCGTATGGCTGCTTTAAAATTACAGAACCATTCCAGGCTGTATTCCAAATACCTCCTTAAAATATTTCAGTAAAACATGCTCCACATACACCTATCACACTGAATACTAGAACAAAAAAACCTGTCAGCAAGAGCACCACAGGTATTGTACAGCAAACACAGGATTCTTTCCAGTTTCTTTATTTAACTAAAAAAGGTACATATGTTTATCAAATAGCTTTTCTAAAGTTTTTCTAAGCTCTGAGGAAACTATTTGAAAACGAAAGTATAGCACAAACATATCTAACTGACAAAGCAGAGATTACTACACAGTTAACTTCCCTCTGGCATATGGCAGCAGTACACATGGGCAAACAGATGCAATCTGTTTGAACCAATTGCTCTCAAAAGCTTTCCCATTTGCTTGATGATAACAAGCAGTCATTGTTTCACATCCCAAGCAACCTGGAACCTGCTTCCATCACTGCAGTTCTTTTCTCCAACTCAACAGTATATACGCTGTCATCACAGACCAGCAGGACCTGGAAGTCAGATCAAGCACAGTGAGCTTAATTCCTTGTGGTTAACGGCTTACAGCCACCTCAGGAGGGCCCTTGCCACAGTCTCACTGTTTGTGCTCGTATACTTTTGCAAGATTTGTTGCTATGTTTTACAGAATTCAGAAATGGCAGAAGATTGAGTTTTCTCGCTAAGATTTACTGCTTACAATCCGTTCGTTTGCTGAGACAGTCCCAGAAGTTCCCCACTCTCTAGCACCACACGTTACGTATTTCACCTGTTTTCTCACACAGGCTCAGATTTAGCATGTGTCAGAGCTAACGCCTTGTAAGTAGGTGCCAGAAAATGTATGGGGAGAGAATTTTTTCTTCTATGTTTTGATCTTTTTTGTTTTGAAGATCTAATTCAAGGATATCTGCAGAGTAACTTAGGAGACCTGATCACCCATTCCCATTAGGAAACTTTACACACTGTGTTCCCTCCCAGCAGCCTCTGTCTCAATGCTGTCATCTTAAAATAGCCTGCCCTACCTTTGCCTCTGACCACATCGAGCATTTGTAGACAGTTGCACAACACAATGTGTATTTGGACTACATCCTTCTCCCACAATTTGGTTTCCCTAATACTGAAGGGCCCAAACACCTACGTGGTAGCACAGAAACTACAGAGTTCTAGGACACTTGCATATCTGAACACTGGTGTCCAACAATTCTGTCTCCTCTCAGTATGAGAAAGATTGCTCAAAACTTCACCATGTTTTGCTACTGAATTCAATTCTGTTCATCGGAATCTATATGGTTACGCTGAACTGCAGCACATGCCTTTTTTCCTGTACTTTTCACCTTTATTACAACGCATTGCTAGGTATGTTGACAGCAACCCGTGAGCTCTGTTGTTCTCTGATTAGAGACAATCAAGTCTACTTTCTTATTTCTAAAGACAGTGAGTGCCTCACTAAACATGGATAGGAAAAAATAAAATATAAGAAAAACAAATTACTAGCTTTATATAAATAAACAAACAAACAACCTAACATGCTTTTGTGTTTTGTCCTGGTTTGGTGGTTTGTTTTTGGCTTTTTTGATTTTTTTGGAGGGGGGGGGGAGGTACTTGTATTTTGGGNTTTTTTATTTTTTTGGGGGGGGGGGGGAGGTACTTGTATTTTGGGGTTTGGGGATTTTGTTTGTTTTGACATGGTGGGGTTTTTTGTTTGGTTTCTGTTTGTGAAAAGTATCTCTTCTCAGGCTGGAATCTTTCCAGATTTGGTATTTTTCTACCAGGCTGGCTTCTAGTTGACTAAGGTCACAACTTCTTACTATTTCTGTAATCTGCTTTTTAATTTTTTATCTTCACTAAGCTCCCAAGAGTTTCAC